>VDFB02000002.1:227838563-228253627 GCA_007258455.2 Sequoia sempervirens
TGGGACTAATCTTCAACAAATGAGAAGAATCCACATGTCATCATGTGAATGGTTGAGGAATGAGCACATTTTGAAGAATGTGCAAAGAGGGGGGAGATTCAAATTCAAAATATGGCTTGAAGAATGAGTTGAAAGGTGAAGCACATGCACATGGCTCAAGAAAAGGACATGTAAGAGATTTTAAATGCTTTGTTGAAAGGGACAAGTCCTTTTGGGGGGGAGATTTCAAATTTGAGGAATATTCCCATTTGGATGCCTTTTTGAATGAAAATAGACGATTTATAAATCAATTAAATTGATTTTCATGTGCAAGTTGCAAAATCTAGAGGATTTGAGTGATTAGGATTAAATTAATCAAGATTTGATTAATTTAATGAGGGATTAGGTGATTTTGACTTGTGACTTATATTTTTGGATTAATTTAAATAAAAAAGAGAGGAATAATGATTTAGATTTAATTAAATAAATATTTTGATTTATTTAACTAAAGAGGGATGATGTTGGATAAAGATTGATTTAATTTAATAGAATGAATTTAGAGATTTAATTAAATAAAATTGATTCATTTAATTAATAGGAGATGATGACTTAATTAGATAAATGATTATTTATTTAATTAAGGGACGAATAGTGATGATAAGCTGAAGAGGTGATTCAGGATGAAACAATGTTAGTTAATCGAGTGCATGAGATCAATTAGTATATTTTATGTGTTTACATTTTTGCCCTCTTTGAAGCGATGCACCTGTTGCATTGGTTCAAAGAATAATCTTCCTAAGATCAAAGTTAAGAAATTATCTGATTTTTTTGAATTCCCCACTACTGCCCCAGCAAATGAAGAATTACGCCAGTATACTGCCCCCTCAAGAGATCAGGTGAAAAGGTTTGATTTGAGGGTCGATCTCTCGATAAAGAGGTTCAAGGTTAGTTCAATTTGAATATTTGATGTAGACAAATTTGATGATGTAGACAGTCATCAACCATGGGTAGCTTCATGCCTATTTTGATATATTACACCCACTTGATCTTGATTTGTACCGTGACAGTGACATTATTGATGATGAGATGATTATGATGCTTATATGTAATGGATGATATGATTATGCATGGATGATATGGATGCACATGATATGATATGATGATGCTTTTATGATTATGCAGTGGATGATAAATGTATGGTTTATGAGATGTTTAGAATAACCAATCTATATTATGCAATGATGGAGATGAATGCATGTGGTATGATTAATGCTTTCTATATGATATGATATGCAATATGCAGTATGCTGACGGTTTGTGGATGCAAGATGGATGTATTATCGATGATTTATGATTAATTGTGATGGTACCATGTTAGCATGAAAAGCAAGAGATAGAAGAAAACAAGAGATTCCAACAAGACATGAGATGATGATGATGATGATTACTTGCTAAGGAGTTGGGATTTTCAAAGGACCAAATTTTCTTATGTTTGATAACACACATAGGCACGATGCATCAGGGTATAAAGAAATAGGATGGCGTTGTACCTAATGCGATGGACTTTGACTTGAAAAATAGATAGTAGTATTCTTGTTCACACTTGACATACGGAAACCTTACTAGGACGTACCTAACAATGCAAGTATACGCCAATTTATATTACAAGAGTGTCCAACAAGCACAACAGACAAAATATAATGATTGCTTCCCCATTCCTATCTATCTAAATCCCTTCGTTGGGGACATCATTGAGAGGTCCTTGGAATAAGCACAATAAGATAAACCAAAAGAAAATATCAAATACACAAACAAGCCAATGTTCTTCATACCTTTAGCCAAAGGTATGTGTTTTGATAGGATAAGAATCCAAGGTGATAGCCAAAATGATGCCCATTGTCGAAATAATATATCCTAGGACATGCATTGTATAGGATGATGATGGGTTGATAAGTTGATTTTGTTTTAAAGATTTGTTGTTTTCTTTTGATTTTATGATTGAAGCTTGCTTTTGCTGATTGTTGTGATTGTTTCTGTTTGCGTTGCCAAAGGATGAAGGTGATGATCAGTTTATTATGGATGATTGATTATTGTAGGTGAAAGTGAAATGAGATGGATGGATTTTTTCAAATATTTGGATGTTTTTGACATTTTGCAATGTTTTGAGGCTGTTTTTTGGATTTTGATGCTTTTTTGAATGTTTTTGGATTTTGATGTCTCAGGGGTTGATCAGAGATGAGCCTTGCCTACATTTAAGCTTAGAGACAACATAGTTCAAATTCCAATGTTTTTGATGTTTTTCTAAGTGTTTTTGGATTTTGATATGATTTGGATGTTTTTGGATTTTCACATGATTTGATGATTTGGATAAGGACATGTCTGATGGTATCAGTGCTCTATTTTGGGATTTTCTTGAAGACCAAGCTAAGGTTGACAGATCGAATCGATGGATTGATGATGATGATAACATTGTTGAGGATACACAACAATGTAAGGATTTGATTGATCAAGATTAATGGTGATAACATTGTTGAGGATGCACAACAATGCAAGGATTGATTGATTAGGATTAATGGTGATAACATTGTTGAGGATGCACAACAATGCAAGGATTGATTGATTAGGATTTTGAAGCTTGATTTGGAACAAAATCTATTTTGGATGATTTGATGTGACATTGAAGGATGTGACTTAGATGCAACTGATAGTGATTGTTTGGATTGATGTTCGATTGAAAGATGAAGACTTGATAAGAAACATCTTCTTGTCAAAATATGCCATGGGCTAGTGATTTGGATTTGGATTGCAAATGCTTGACCAATTTTATTTCACGTTTGCCAATGTTCGGATCACCACATAAGTTAGAGGATATAGACCAAGATTTATTTTTAAAGCAAGATGTAAATATCTGCCCCCAGTTTCTAGCAATGTATGGAATGCGATGGGTGGATGCTTGGATAAGTGTATGGATGGATGGATATGGTAAGCATGAAAAGTATGCAAAGGATTATCTTGCAATAAGATAAGGTGTTCAAATAAAGAATGCTCATTGGATAATGCTTCATGGCTTAGATAACACTAGGTAGCATAGGATCAATGAAAATGACCCATGTCAAGATGTTTACCATAAGTAGGCGTAAAGTGTGCCCCCAAACTTTCGTCAAGATCAAGATAATTTGGACTATGTATGCAAATGGATGAAAATGGATTGGATCAATGGTTTATGGATGAATGGATTTATTATGGATAAGATGGATGGAATGCTCAATTTATTATAGATAGGATGAGATGATTTCACTTGAAGTGGCACACATAGATGCTCGATTCTACACATGATTCCTATTTTCCAAGTTTTCATCATGGTCTTTCCCAAAGCGCCACTGTAGTGGTTCTCCCTAGAGGATGATTTTTATCTTTACTGTTTTCATGATTTTTTTGGATTTTTCTACCTTTTTTATTTTTTTGGTTTTTATGAAAGATTTTAAACTCATACTGAATCACAAGGTGTTGTTGATGTAGATGCCCCTATCATAATGTGCCATCGATATCTTGCTTGAAGAAGTTACTTTGCTAAGATACATGCACTTGAATGCAATTTTTGGGATTCTTGATCTGCTTTATTGATATCGGGGTTAGCTCTATCTTTGTGCATACATCGTGATAGAGTGCCTTTAGAATCCTTATGATGAAGGTTCATTTCCAATACATGGTCAATGTGAGAATTGCATATCATGTGTGGAGGCATGGATGGAGTGTGTTTAGGGATAGGAGATGGATTGGTTGACAGTTTGGAACCTTTGACTCTCCAAACTTGGGAAGATGAACAATGATGGGTG
The DNA here is from genome assembly GCA_007258455.2 of Sequoia sempervirens. NCBI lineage: Eukaryota > Viridiplantae > Streptophyta > Pinopsida > Cupressales > Cupressaceae > Sequoia > Sequoia sempervirens. The sequence goes on from VDFB02000002.1 coordinate 227,842,379, forward strand.
GATACGAAAGTGTGTGCAGAATTAGGACCAATTATTTGATACACTTTATACGTCGCTTGAAAAGCCTGCTGTTTCTTTTGTGGACATCTTTGATGGATATTGTTCCCTTTTTTATTTTTCCCCATAGTTTCTTTGACTGATGGAGTTTGATAGGGATAGTATTTATTTGTATTGTTTGGTATCCATATGTATTTGATTTGTCCATTATGCTTCTGAAATTCTCTTTCTTTGATAATGTTCTTCGTACTTTGATTCAATTCTTTCTTTTGACATTGGTCCCAATTCATGGATGGGGTGATGGGTGGATGCAGATTCATGACATGGCTGGTTGTAGTATTGGCATCAGTTTCGTCACAAGGATTCTTTGTGCTCCCTATATTGACGCTTGCTTGAGACATAGTTGCCCCCAGTATGGTGGTAGTAGTACCTTCATGCTTTGATTTCACCTTTTCTGAGAGCTCTTGTTTAGAATGTATTCTCTGATAAATAACCACTACAGATGATGTTATTTCAATTGGATGCTCTGCTGACTTTGGAATATACTATTTTGTCTAACCTACTTCCTTGAGAGGATAATGCTGGATATCTTTATTCATGATGTCCTTGGTATGAATTTGGGATATGTCTGATCCTGATGTTGAAAACTCTATTTGACTGTATGAATCAATAACTTGCTCTTTTTGTGTAACAATGTTAGGAATATAGGGATCCTTTTCTGAATGAAGATCATCTATGTGTCCATCCATAGAAAACATCTCATGGGTAGATGGAGGAGTATGTGCATCTTGCATAGAAAGGAGAGTGTCAATTACATCATTGTAGTATCTTGGAGATAAAAATTCTTGATCTTGAGTGATTTTGGAATTGCTTTCGACATGCTTTGGATCAAGTTCTTGACATGGGTCAGTTTCAAAGGATGCTTGGATATCTTTATTAGGCATGGGAATTGGATCAATATCCTCTTGATCTTTGAGTGGACTTAGATCAAGTGTCAAGTTGAGAATTCCTTCAATATCTGTAACCATGAGGCCAATGGGGGTCAACATGTCTTGGAAGGGACCATTGCTAGACCTTGGTAAAATATTTTGATCATGCTTTGGAATAAATTCTTGAGATGTGTCCTCTAACTCATAAGGCGATGTAGAGACATTTTCAACATGATTATAGGTGAATGGATCGTGCATTATGTCAATAGGATCAAATAATCCTAACACTCATTGAAATAGATCACTAAAAAGTGGCTCTTGATGTATGGTCAATTGATCATCAGATGTGGTGGAAACATCCTCAATGTGCTCATTGATGGATAGGTTTTGATCATTGTGTTCAATAATCATGATAGAGAGATTGTGAATTTCTTCAACCATAGGGTCAAATGATGTTGATATTTCTTGAATTATTGTTGGTGGATTTTGATCGTGATTCAAAAGTGACTGTTGACATATGTTGATTTGATCTTCGAACAAGATAGAAACATATTCAATGTGCTCTTTGATGGATAGATCATGATAATTGCTTCCAACAATTGTGGTGGGGAGATTTTCAATGCTATCACCAATGGTTGAATGTTCATCGTTATCCCCAATAGTTATCATTTTTTGTGTTTGTGCTTGTGTTTGTTGGGTAGCTTGAGATGCTTGTTGCACTTGTTGAGCCTATTTCGCTTGTTGCATGGCTAGATATTGTTGGATGGCCTTTTGGTAGGCCTGGTGAGCTTTTAGTGCAATGTCATATTGTCTTGCTATGTTTGGTTTTGGTGGTAGTGGTGGAAAATTCAGAATTGTGTTGGATGTAGTGACAAGTGGTTGAGATACGCTTGGAGTGATCATGGTAGTGAGGGGTTGAGATTTGATGGGTGTGATAGGGGTGGTTGGAGTGATTGAGGCAATAGGAATGGTTAGAATGACCGAGGTAATAGGTCCTTTGGAGACCACATTTTGATTTGTCGAGATTGATGTTGTCATTTGATTAGATACCATCTATTGGTGCGATGTCGATGGTATATTCCAAGGATTTGATGTGATAGCTTGATTGGTGTTAGGTGGATTGATTTGGATGGAGTGATTGGTGCTAGGTAAGGGTGGAAGCCCTAAACCAAGGAATGATGTTGATATAGGTAACGGTGGTGGAGATGTCTCTTGGCGCAATGACTCAACTATTTTGGTAAGTGTATCAATTTGATCTTGCCAAATTTGATCTTGATTTCGATCTTGACTCCCTTGATATAGTTGATTTGGGTTTTGTTCAATAAAATTTGGGATGCACACTTGTGTCTTTTGAATGGGATCATGGACAAATTGATTTTGGACAATGTTCTGATTTGGGATGACACTTAGATTTGGCATGATAGGTTGAAATTAAACATTGTTGATGTTGGGAATCACATTGCCTTGATTTAGGTAACTTTGATTTTGCATGGTGTTACCTTGACTTGGAGTCATTAACATCTTGTTTGGAGTTTGAACAATATTCATATGATTTACAACCATATTTATCCCAATTTTTTCTGGATTCATGTTTCGAAAACTTGTACTTGATACATTCTCATTTGGCTTGTAGGTATTTGGTGGGATGACGTTGTTCGTTTGAAGGCTCATACTTTGATTATTCGATTGAAAAACTTGTAGGTTTGGATTTAGATCTACCATCAGGAAAGGTGTTCCAATATTTGATTTGGGCATACCCATACTTGTTGTGCAATTGACATTTGTCGAAAGTAATGATCCCATGTACAGTTTGTATAGATGTGAGTGTTGATAATCAATTGGCATTGTAAGGCTTTGATAGCTTAGTTGACTTGGATTACTCATGATGTATGGATCAAGTTTATATTCCATGTTCCTCTTGTGTTTTGACCTTGTTGCAAAAGTGACCTCTAGGGTTCTTAGGACTAATGACAAAATGAGGGATGAAAGGTGTAAATGATATGAGTGTTGAATGTTTAGGGACTTTGGATCAACGCTAGACTTAGGGTTTGATTTTGATTGGTTTTTTTGGATAGTGAACTTGTAAACCCTAAGATGTTAGATATGATCTTAGGATGAACTTGTTCAAAGGATTACTATTTCAATTAAATGTATGAGAAAGGATGCATTCCCATACACTTAACTAAACAAGGTGATTTTGATTTTGATGATTTACCCAAGTTTAGAATGATGTTTCCAAAGCTCTAAAGTTGTTTGTGGGATGAAATGATAAATGTTTGGGATGGTTTGAAATGTTTTATTTTCTCCTAAATGAACCTAGGAAGGACTTTTTTACAAGACCAAGATAGTGAAAAACATTCCTTTCTCTAAGAGTAATTCAAAATCAAAAGATCAATGTTTGCATGAAAACCATATGACCAAAAGATGCCAAGCACATGTGTGGGGTCCAATTGATTCAATATTTGCTTAATGGATTCTTTTTACCACAAACACTTCTTGATTAGCTTTTCAAACTAAGATGTCCAATGTCTTAATTCCTTCAAACCCCACAAGATATGTTATGTGGAAATTTGATTAACTTAAGGCAAGGGTTTTCCTATCATTTCTTAAGTAGACAAATTGAGAAGTAATCCAATGTTTAGAAACCTCTAAGGATGTAAATCCCAAGGGAAAGCAATAATATATGGATTGAGTCAATTGTATTTGTCTCCAAAAGGGTTTGAAATTTGGATGATGATGTTAAGTGTTTGTTTTCAAGGTGTTTTCGAACAAGCAATGTGTTTATGACTCACAAGCAATATAACACCCTAGTTCAATTGGTACATTTTTCTTGGTGGGCTTGCCTCATGCCCTTTGTAGTAGAAGAGATTACTTTACATGCAACCAAGGACAAAATATAAAGGTATGTTAAGAATGAAGTCTTAACCTCTATATTTTAACCAAGATCGGACATGGCAAGTAACTTCTTGGAATCTAAGTTCCAATGCACCACTTTGATAAACTCATTGGATGGACTGGTGGGATTCTAAAAACAAGGTTCTTAATGACACAACATCGGGGACATGGCATCTTGTGAGCGTCCAACAAGCCACTAAAGGCTTTAATCAATCCTACTAGGGGCTCTTATATGTTTTACGGTAGTACCCCGTTCTGAAAGACACTGTACGGCTAAGGCCTACATACCATGAGGACTTGACAGTTTAGTCTTATCCATTTATATACTGGCCTGAATGGAAAACTGGTTGGAGTCGCCTTCAAGTTCTCCTTTCGGATGTGTCTCTTAGGTAGGCCCCTCTAAAAGTAAACAATAGCGAGCAAGCACATTTATGGTTCAATCGACCTTCATTTAGAAACAAAGGAAGAACATATGCAATATACCTAACTCACACTCACACAAGATTTTGTTCAATTTTAGACCCAAATCGAAGTGTGGAGGTGATTGGTTTATCTCACCCTAAAGTCATGAAAAAGACCTTTTGATTCTCAAGATCGCTATAAAGCGCAAGAGAAGTGCATACGTCCTTTTTCAATGAAGTTAGTTCAAGTAAGCTCTCACAAAACAATGTACCACATGTTCATTTTAGATCCCACAAAGCAAAAATGAATTCATTTTAAAGCACCAAAGGACAAATGAGAGTTGTCTTGTTCAATTGTTAACCAAAAAAAAAAAACAAACTCTAGTAAGTTGTAGTCCTAATGTCCATTTTAAACCCTTTGCAACAAGAATTCAAAAGTTGTTTTTAAAGCCCAAATGAATTTATTATATCCTAAGCATGAAAAGGATGACAAATTTTCCTTAAGAAGAATAATGAATCCTCAAAAAGTGTTAAACAAACAATGTAGTGTTTAAAAACACTTGTTACAATGATGTGATAATGATTTTTCTTTGACTTCCATGCTCCATGATCCTTTAAAACCTACAATACAAGATCAAAATGTGAGATTACATCAAGGAACAAAAATATATGAAGGTTAGATAAATGATTAAGCATAAAAACCCTAAAATTTAGATCATGTTTTGTTGTGATTTGACATTCAGTGAAAATTTGAAAATTTAAACTCTACCAAAGTTAATAATAACCTACACCATTGGATAGCTTATGAAATTCTACCCCATTTCAAAAAAAAAAAGCTTTGAAAAAGACCAAGATATGGCCATTTTGAATTTGCATGAAAAAGCAAGAAATCCAAGCAGTGCAGTTTGTGATGGCAGTGCTATTTGGGTTCAAACAGCGATGCTGGAGCTCAAACAACGATGCTGGAGCCAAAAGCAGTGTTGTTTAGAGTTTAAACAGTGATGCTAGAGCTCAAATAGTGATGCTGGAGCCAAAAGCGGCGCTGTTTAGGTTCAAACAGCGATGCTAGAGCTCAAACAACGATGCTGGAGCCAAAAGCAGCACTGTTTAGGTTCAAATAGCGATGCTAGAGCTCAAACAGTGATGTTGGAGCCAAAATCGGAGTTGTTTAGAGTTTTAAGCGGTGCTATATGGCACCACTGGGCTCTTAGCGGCTCTGTTTGTTGTAAACACATAAAAAACTAGAAAAGCACATAATTTTGATGAAAAAAATGTGATTTAAACTTTGGTTTTCCCTCCTAGTGCCAAAATGTGAACAATGATTCCCAACCTGCAAAAACATAAGAGACAATTAATAAATTAGATCAAATGCATAGTTAGAAACATGATTCCTCAAGAAATTCATTTAAATTGCAAGAGACAAAGGAAATGAGATGAAGAACACCAAGAAACTCAAAATAAATCAAATCCTATTCTAGTGCAATATAAACTCCTAATCTCTTGAGGGAATTGGTGCCAATTTGATTTGAAAATTGGCCCTTTCCCAGCTCCAATGATGCAAGCTTGATGTATGTTGATGATGATCCACTTTGCGAGGATTCAAATGTGCTCCATGGTGAAAAACCTTGATAACCTAGCTATGGATGGATGAATATTGCAAATGCTTGAAGATGTATTTGAGTAGAGTAAGTTTACTCAAATTGTGGATGATGAAATGAGGAGATGAGCTCTTCATTTATAGAATGCCAAGATGAAGAGATGATCAAAATAGAGCAATGTGGGACTAATCTTCAACAAATTAGAAGCCACATGTCATCATGTGAATGGTTGAGGAATGAGTACATTTTGAAGAATGTGCAAAGAGGGGGGAGATTCAAATTCAAAATATGGCTTGAAGAATGAGTTGAAAGGTGAAGCACATGCACATGGCTCAAGAAAAGGACATGTAAGAGATTTTAAATGCTTTGTTGAAAGGGACAAGTCCTTTTGGGGGGGATATTTCAAATTTGAGGAATATTCCCACTTGGATGCCTTTTTGAATGAAAATAAATGATTTATAAATCAATTAAATTGATTTTCATGTGCAAGTTGCAAAATCTAGAGGATTTGAGTGATTAGGATTAAATTAATCAAGATTTGATTAATTTAATGAGGGATTAGGTGATTTTGACTTTTGACTTATATTTTTAGATTAATTTAAATAAAAAAGAGAGGAATAATGATTTAGATTTAATTAGATAAATATTTTGATTTATTTAACTAAAGAGCGATGATGTTGGATAAAGATTGATTTAATTTAATAGAATGACTTTAGAGATTTAATTAAATAAAATGGATTATTTAATTAAAAGGGGGATTACAAAATTAATTAAATAAAATTGATTTATTTAATTAATAGGAGATGATGACTTAATTAGATAAATGATTATTTATTTAATTAAGGGACGAATAGTGATGATAAGCTGAAGAGGTCATTCAAGATGAAATAATGTTAGTTAATTGGGATCAAGTGCATGAGATCAATTAGTATATTTTACATGTCTACACTCACAACATGGTGTTTAACAATTTCTTAAAAGTGGGGGCATACATTGGCATTATTCTTTTGTTTTTTAACTCATGTTTCATTGTGTAGTCTTCTTACTTCATGTGATGCATCTTTTTCTTTGTGATGACATTGGGTGTGATGTCCCTCAATGGTGTGATCTATCTTAGGAAATTATATTCCTCTTAATGGTTTAGTGCGACACACTGCATCCCCTAAGTTGTGAATCTTTTATTCTTTGATTGGTCCTCTCTTGAAGACATTAGACACAATGTTCCCTAAGTTAAGACCCTACATGAACTAAGGAAAACTCCTTTGAATGTACCTTACACTCTTTTTACATTTTTGGTTATATGGCCACCTTGAATAGCACACTTTTCTTTCCTATGGTGTCATCATGTTTGTTCATGAATGTTAACCATACAAAGCTTTCCTTGTCTCATGAAGCTCAAATTTCATTTTTGTTTGATGCCTTATCAAAGTTATTAGGATGTATAGCTTTGGTATGACTATCATATGGGAGTCAAACTTAGGCATGACTTTCCCATAGCAACTTACTTGTTTATGTGAGTGCATATTGGTCATGTGTGTACGTGTCTCGTTGGGGGCTCACCTAGTGGGTGGCATAAGGTTCCATTAGCCCTTATAAGCATTTGTTTCTTGGATAAACAACTTAGATCTGATCCATAGAGTGTGGGAAAAAATGGTTGAAGCTTGGTCCACCCCTTTTGTTTTTTTTATTAGTCTTTGGTAGTGTATGCTTGTGCCTTGTTGTTTCTCCTTATATCATATTCATGTGTGTTCTTTTCTACTTATGTTGGTTAGCTATGGGATCTTGATTTTGGGTTCTTGATTATCTCTCTTGATTTTTGTCATCATGTCTAACAAGCATTTGTATATTTGAACTCCTCTTGATGCAAGTTTGTGTACTGGGTATGTGTAGGATCATGATGGGCCAAAAAATGGCGATATGATGGGTATATGTAGGGTATGTGGATGACGACTTTTTTTAACCCAAAATTGATGAAATGAAAAAGGTTTTTAAAGGAGATTCTTAGCTTTCCACCAATATAAATTATGCTTTCATTTGAATTTAATAAATAATTATTATTCATTTTCTATTTGAATTATGACTAAAGTCCTGATTGGTATGCTAATTTAAAAAAATCTATAGCTTTCACATGGTATCACATTTTTTGAATCCAAAACGTGTGTCACAGTCTATGCTTTGCATAGTATAGGATTAAAAAAAAAAAAAAATCATGAAGTTTTGGCCAAGTTAAGGTGGCCAGACATATGAGTTTTTATATTATTTAAAAGTTGTAATAAAAAAATCATAATTAATTATTTACTTTGGAAAAAAATACAAAAAAATATGCATTGCATTGGGACATGATTACTATACTTAAATCTATAATCTTATAAAAATATATTATCATTTTATTGTGGTTAGGGTGGTTAGATAGACACCTACTTCTTATTTTTTCCTTGAAATTTAAGTACTACTACATTGAAATTTCAAATTTTCAACAAATAGATTTAAAAAAAAAAAAAAACTTTGTAGTTTAGAAGCTAAATTCAATTTTCTACTGATTCTTTTCTTACATATTTTTGAAATAATATAGATAACTTATTCAAATTTTTATGTCAAGTTGCCTAACTCTGATTTTTCTGAATTTTTCACCACTTAAGGGCCTATTTTTTCCATGATGATCTTGCACATACCCTACTTTAGTGTCAGTTTGAAGCAAGTTCCTCCTCTCAATAAAGTAGGGGCTAAGTCTAGTGACATAAAACATATCCCTCTATTTTCATACTTTTTTGGGCCCTCCCTATTAAATTGAGACTAATGTTGCCTCAATTTAGTGTTGTAATGTGTTTAACACATTCATATTAGGTCTTGGGCCCTTGTAAACTAAGTGGACATAGTTGTGCCTTATTTAGGGTGTTGTAAAGTGTACCTTTACACTTTCACACTAATCTATGGTTTCATTAATAAATTGGTCTTCTTTATGTCTTATTTGGCTTTATTTTGCATCCACAAGCCTTATTTAATACATCTTTCTGTCATACGCCACAACTGGCATATGAGTCTAGCTTAGCTTATGCCTAAATTAAATTCAAATTCTTAGTGGGATTTTATTCTCCTAGATCTGATGTTAGCTTGTAGTGCTGTAATTTTGGAAAATTTGGCATAAAAAAGTATAAATACAAGGTTATTTCACTCATTTTTCACCTAGAAAGTTTACAAGTCATCTAACACTTTTTACGATCAAGAATTATAGCATATTGGACATCAAGAGAACTTAGAAAAATTTACAAGAGAATTCAAGAGTGATCATCAAGCATTTTGGAGCATTATTTGAAAGTATGAAACATCATGTCAAAGTCATCATGCATCATGTTTGGCTTTTAGCTAACATTTTTGATGTAGGGTTTTATGATTCAAGCAAGCATTCAAGATCGATATTATTCAAGAAAGATTCAAGATCCACATTCATGCTAGCCATTTCATGCATGTTTGTAACATCCTATTCAAGGGTTTGGTCATTTGCAACCTAACATTTTGTTCATTCATCATTCCTCCTTCCTATCTCATTTCATTTCAAGGTTTGATTGCCAAAATGGGGTTTGACCAAGGAAAACCCTTCTCTACTAACAAAACAAAATTTTCCCTCTCTTTAGTGTGTGATTTGCAAATCTAGGTTGAAGATACATTGAAGAGAAAGATTGGAAAGTTTTCAAGTTTGCAAAGTTGTCACCTTGTTTACAAGATCAATAAAAGACACTTATAGAGATAAATTTATTATTTCAAATCTAGAAATTAGGATTGGAGTGAAGAGTAGAGATAAAAGAGCAGATTCAAACTTTGATCCCCCAAAAAAATGAAATGGAAAAATATGCCACTTATGGCATATGTGTCTTCGTATAGGGATTTTTCCAAATTTCAAGAGTTCTAGACTTGTCACTGCCAAATTTTTGTTCCTTCCCAAAAACCCTAATCTAGGACTAAATCACCCATCCTGGCATATGAGTCCTAGTAAACATTGAATTTATCATTTTTAGCATTTCAGACCTTGTTCCAAGCTTCTATATATTTCGAGGTGCACCTCTATGTTTTCCTAATTCATTGTTCTGATTTTGCATTCATTGCTAGGTCACTTACTTAATTCCTGCACATCACTAAGATTAAATCATTAGGTTTTGTATTTTATGTTTCAAAGCCCTAGCTTTAGGGTGAACCCCTTTTTAGTTTCTAAACATACCCTAGGGCACCTTAGTATAATATCTCTTTCTCTCATTCTATCATTAGATTGAGATCTCTAAGGTATCCTTGAGTGAAATAGGCCCTCATCCCTTTTTTTTCATCTCCTAAAAGGTGGAGAACCCTATTTCCATTGTTTCATCATTAATTATTCACTCCCAAATTAAGTGTGAAAAAGGGATACATTTTCCTACACTACATTTAGCCCCCACTTTAGTGAGAGGAGGAACTTGCTTCAAACTCACACTAAAGTAGACATTCAAGAAGGGTCCAAGTTTACCTATGTGGATGGTATAGGATGACAAAGATTAAGGAGGTAACCAGGCCCCTAGGACCAATATCCCACGTCAAACCAATATAATCACAAAGGAACACACACAAGATGTATGATATGTAACATCAAGATACATAGACATACCATGTCAATAAAATAAAGATGAAAGAAAGAGGAAGAAAACATGGATCAAGCTTTGACCATTTGTCCTACACATTGTGGATCAGATCTAAAATTGTTTTTCTAAAATATGTGCTCACTCTAAGGCAACAAAATTTTTAGCTATCCTCTCAGTGGGTATCCAAAAGGAGTGAAAAACACACACTCACTATGAGGCAATGAAACTTTAGGATTTTTTTTGGGTGAGTATCCAAAAGGGTGAGACACATATGCACATGACCGGTATGTAGTCACACACATAAGCAACTGGCTATGGGAAATTCATGCCTAAGTTTGGATCCCATACATACAACCATACAAAAGTTATAACTCTAGATAACTTTGATAAGGTTCCACACAACATGATAGTAGGATTCATAAGGAAAGCAATTTTTTTTATGCTTGACACTCATGAACAAACAAGATGGATCCACATGCAAGGTGGCCATATAACAAATGTTTTGAATCTCAAATAGTGTAAGGTATGTTCAAAGGGATTTTTCTTAGTTCATGTATGGTATCTTCTTAGGGAATATTGTGCCTAATGTCTCCAAGTGAGGACAATTCAAAAAAATATCACAATCTTAGAGGAAATGAAACCTAATGACATGACCAAGAAAAGGATGCATCACAAGAAGAAATAAAATCGAATAGAAAAATATGAGTGTCTATGTATGCCCCCACTTTAAAGTGGTTACTAAAACTATTTCTATGAGCGATTGCTTTAAAGTAGAAGAAGATATGAGAGGTTATTCAAAAATCCCTATGCCAAGTCATATGTTCCTAAATGAAACTACATCATGGATAAGGGATTTCCCCCCAAAATGCAACAACTAAAGATAACTCAATAGGTCACATACAAGCCAACTTAAGGCATGCCATCCACATCCCAAGCTTGCTCTTATATATACATGGAAGGTGGTCAACTAGCCAAAAGATACAATAACAATTGATATACGAGGATAAGGCTACTTAGCCCCTTTCCCACACATAGTGCAAGACAAGGATGAGTCAAGATGATTGATGAGAAACATGCTAGAGTGAAAATCCATATCAATTAGAGGAATTAGGTGCTCCCACATAAGGAAGAGCACCTCATTCCTTAAGATGTTGGATTTTATTACTCAAAGACTTACATTCATTAGTAGAATGACCATGAACTCTATGATATGCACAAAATGAATTCTTGTAATAAAATTTCTTTCATGTTCTGGGAGGAAGAGATATCAAATAATCTTGGAGGAGTTTCAAAAAGATACCCTCTTGGTCAATGGTAGGAATATGTTCCTTTATTTGCACAAGATGTCATACACACACTAAATGATAGGGCCTTAGATGAAAATGGAGATAAAGGTGGTAAACCTAGATCCTTCTTGAAACAATATTGTATATACTTCACATGTTCTCTATTTTTCTTCATGTTTTCATTGCATCCATATTTAGGGGGGATTTTCTATCCAAGACCATAACAATATTTTAACTCTTATGAAGGGATTTTATGCTTCTAAGAAGTATTGGTTTCTTCATGAGAACACAAATCTTTGTTAGGTTTCTTAAAGTTATCCATCTTCCTCTCATGAGGGATGGGAGTCAAATGGCCTCCATCACCATCATGGGGTAATGTTGTTGATGTAGAACCGAGTTTAGCAAATGAAGAACAAGATTATTTTGGTTTAGATTGTGAGATTTTGTATTCTCCCATAAAGGAGGGTGTAAAATATAATGAACGCCAATTGTCACTAGAACTTGTGTCTCAAAATGAATCATTTGTATATGACTCTTTGGACTTTGAGGTTGAGAGTTTGGATTATTCATTGAAACGAGGCATAAAATAGATCTACCCCCAAATTATCACTAAAGAGTTTTGTTGTAGGTGAAAAAAAAATAGGATTAACATCAAATTGTATAGGTTCAAATTTTTATTTTGGATTAAAAATATTAGGGGAGTTAGGAGTGTTGTGACCATATGCTTTATAGCTTCATTCATTTTCTTAAATGATCTATATCTTGTTATTGTATTCAAATTTAAGCTCACCATGAAGAGTACATCCCAAGACTCCTTTCATAGTATGAATCCATGATCTCCCTAGGAGAAGATTGTATAAAATAGGCATGACGGAGAGGAAAGGACAAGGTTCAAGAAAACTTGACTGTTCTAATCCACCTTCCTTAAGGACTTCATTGAAACCAATGCATAAGCCCTCTACAAACCCTTTTTACCTCTTGACCATTTGAACTATTGGAAAAATAGTGATGGGAAACACATTAGGAAAGGTGGAACAACATAAAATAGTGGGATAGTAAGATTTCAAAACCATTTGACACACTAGTTGACTCCATGTATCATTACCTAATGTTGACACCCTAACTATGGCTTGTGCTCAACCATGCAACTACCAGAAACCAAAAACCCAAGGCAAAACATACATGGAACTATTTGATATTATTTCAAGATTAATGCAACCCAAGAATAGGGTTCTTAAAGTCTCAAGACTTGGACTTGGAAGTATCACATTCTACAAATTAGTCATTGTTGCCCCAAACCATGTTTTCCTACCTAAACACTCACCCAACTAAAGGGAAAGTTATAAAAATTCTATCAATGTTCTAAATAGACCCTTCACTACATTATTCATCACCAAAAAAATTCCACACACAAGAATAAAACTCTAAATCATAGATTCTTCCTTGCTATACTGCTTCATCATCTAAAACATACAAATTTCAAACTTACTATCCATCTACATCATGTGAAAACTTCCAAACCAGATCTTGCACACTTGGAATATGTTAGGAAACATAAAGAAAAGTTTTTCCACCTATTTTGGTGAATTTCATGGTGGGAAAACCAAGCTACATGTTTTATTCTCCTCTTGAGTTACCTTAGCTAGGGTTTTAGTAGTCTTCAGCAAAAACACATCTTTCACTAAAATCAACCAAAATTGGTGAAACCAAAACAAAAATAAAGTAGATTCATGGCTTGACAACCTCAAATAGTTTTCAAACCATTACATGCATCGTACAGGCCATACAAGAGAATATAATAGAGTGTAACATTGGAAATCATAAGAAACAACTTCTTTTCATTCACCAAATTGTAAAATCACTTTCACAACACTCTTTTTTGATGTGGAAGGTGTCTTTTCTTTCATTTAAAACTGAATCCAATGATGATGAGCCATTTTATTGATTGCATGTAATAGTTACTTGATTTTTGACAACTTGCTAAAAATTGCATGACAACTATTTGCAACATTTAGCAATTTTTGTATTTTTAACCCAATGACCCAAAAATACTCCAAAATGGATTTAAATGATCACAAATTTTCATAAATGACCTTAGGAAACTTCAAAACATACAAAACACCCTAAAACCAAAAATTACACAAAACATGTATATGAGGTCCTAGTGACCCTACACCATACACCCAAGTGGAAGAAAATATCAAGTCCAACTGAAGTGTAGGTCTACAATTGTATATCCATGTTCTATGATATCAGACTCAGACAACCAAGTATCATATTCAATCAGAAAACCCCTCCATTTGACCAAGTATTGAAAATAGGTTGTGTTTCTTGTCTTCTTGAGTTCCTTTATATCAAGGATGCACTCCAACTCTAAAGGTTTTCTATGAGGAAGGTTTTGGATCCATTCTTCATCCTCAAATGCTTGGGAACCTACTTCATTACTTGCAACAACATCCCCTTTGAAAGGGTACAAGTTAGATACATTGAACATAGGTGAAATGTGAATCCCACTTGGTAACTCAATTTCATATGCATTAGGACCAAACTTGTGAACAACTCTTGAAGGTCCAATTTTCTTCATCTGCAACTTGGAATACCATCCCTTAGGAAATATTTTCTTCCTTAGATGAGCTCAAACCAAATCTCAAACCTTGAAATGGACTTCTCTCTTCTTCATATCAACTTGTTGTTTGTATTTGTCCACACTTCTTTGTAGGTGATCCTTGACCTATTTTTGAATCTCCTTCATATCCATAGAAAATTTATCATCTTCAACGCTCATCCTCTCCATTCCAATAATATCCTAATATCCATTAACTCAAAGATTCCCATAGGCTGCAAACCATAAACAATTTCAAAAGGACTCTTACCCACACTTCTATTCACTGAATCATTATATGCAAATTCTTCCTAAGGCAAGATTAGTTCCCATTGAGTATAAAATAATTTTTTAAGGCATCTTAAGAGGTTACCAAGGCTCCTATTGACCACTTCATTCTTCCCACTAGTTTGAGGGTGATAGGAAAAGCTTAAACTAATATTAGTGTCAAGTTTCTACCATAAAGTTCTCCAAAAGTTCCCAAAAAACTTACTATCTCTATTTGAAACAATACTCAAAGGTAAACCATGAATTCTTACAACTTCCTTGAAGAACAAACCTGCAATGTAGGATGCATCATTATTTCTCTTGCATGGGATGAAATGTGCCATCTTGGAGAACCAATCTACTACAACATAGATGGAATCAAAACCTCTAGGTGTTTTTGGTAAACCCATTACATAATCCATGTTATTGACTCCCAAGGCCTATTTGGAATAGGAAGAGGTTGGTACAAGCCTGAATTTGTACTACTCCATTTATATTTTTTACAAATAATACATTTTTCAATGAACTTTGTAACATCACTTTGGATTTTAGGCCAAAAATAGTGCCTTCTCAGCTACTCCAAGGTCTTATCAAGACAAAAATGACCTACAAGGCTGCCACTATGATTTTTTTTAACAAATTATCCCTCATGATACATGTAGGCACACAAAGTTGAGCCCCTTTGAATAAAAAACCCTCTTGAATTAGGAAATCAAAACTTATCTCATGAGAAACACAATTAGATTGGATACAAGATGCATAAATTTCCTTGAAATCAACATCATCTACATACATACCTTTTAGTGCTTCAACACCTAAACTTTGTGATTGGATTTCTTGCACCATGAGTGTCCTACTACTAAATGCATCAGCTACATTGTTTGACTTCCCCTTCTTATGCTTGATGGTGAAGGCGTAACCTTGCAAGTATTCCACCCATTTAACATTCCTATGACTAAGTTTCTCTTGATTATTTAGAAATTGGAGAGAATTGTTATTACTAAAGACTATGAACTCCTTTGGAAGTAGATAATTTCCATTTTTTCAAGTACTAAACCAAAATACATCTCTAGGTCATAGGAAGAGTATTTCTTCTTAGCTTCATTGATTTTTTCACTAAAGAAGGCTATGCATCTGCCTTCTTGACTCAACACCACCCCTATGGCATAGCCACTTGCATCACACTCAATAGTAAACAACTTATTAAAATCTAGTAAGGCTAATATGGGTTGTTGTGCTATCGTCTTTTTCAAATAGTCAAAACTCTTTCTAGCTTCACTAGTCCAAACAAACTTTTTCCTTTTATACCCCTTTATAGTATCAATCATTGGATCACAAACATGACTAAAAACCTCAATATATTTTTTATAAAAAATTGGCCAAACCATGGAAACTCCTTACCTCAATAGCTGATTTGGGTGTAGGCCAACTTAGAATAGCTTCAGCCTTGTTGGGATCCATTTTCAAGGTGTCATTTGTAACCGCAAAACCAAGATACACCAACTCTATATTGATAAACTCACATTTCTTCAAATTGATCACTAGTTTGTCTTCATGCAATCTTCTCAAAACCAAATCCAAATGGTTTAAATGCTCTTCCTTAGTTTTACTAAAAACAAGAATGTCATCAAGGTAAACTGCAAAGAACTTACCAATGAAAGGTTTGAGGACTTCATTCATCAACCTCATGAAGGTGTTGGGTGAATTTGAGAGACCAAAAGGCATTACAAGCCACTCATAAATCCCTTCATTTTTCTTAAATATTTTCTTCCATTCATCCCCTAGTCTAATCCTAATTTGGTGATACCCACTCTTGAGGTCTATTTTGGAAAAGTAGTATGCTCCACCTAGACAATCCATCAAGTCTTCCATACGTGGAATGGTGAATCTATATATGATTGTAATATTATTAATGGCCCTAGAATCAGTGCACATCCACCATTCACCTCCCTTCTTTGGTGCTAGGATAGTGGGAACCAAACAAGTACTAAGGCTTTTTAATAAGCCCCTTATCAAGTAACTCTTGAACTTGTCTCTTAATATCCTCATTTTGTTGTGGTGTCATCTTATATGTTGCCTTATTAGGTAAGCTAGCCCCTAGTATGAAATCAATGTGCTGGATAATATGCCTCATAGGGGTAAGCTTCTTGGGAGTTCATCCACTACTATAACAGCATACCTCTTTAGGAAGTTTTGAATTTCCAAAGGAAACTCTTCTTTCCTTGTTGTCCCAATAGAATTAGTCTTGACTATGATGGGAAAACCCATTTTCTCCTCTTCTATAGCCTTTATGAATTCCTTTTCTCCCACCAACATCACATTAGATTCCACTTATGGAGTTTTGTCTTCATCTTTCAATGGTGTTAGAGTGTACGAGAATCCATCTTTCTCTATAATATATGTGTTCTTTCTACCATTATGTTTGGAATTTCTATCATAATGCAATGGTCTACCAAGAAGAAAATGATAAACATCCATAGGAATGTTGTCACACAAGACCTTGTCTTTATAACCCCCTATATGTAATTCTACCGAATTTTGTTCATTCACTAACACTTGTTGCCCTTTGTTTAACCAAGAATCCTTGTATGGAGTGGCATGAGGAAACAATTGAAAATTTAACTTCTCTACCATTTCAATAGAAACAAAATTATCAGTACTTCTAGAATTAACAACTCTATAACATTTACCTTGGCTTTTTCATGTAGTCCTAAAGAGTGACATTATTTGAGATGGTTCTTTCTCCATGGTCACTTTAATCAAGGTTCTTCTCATCAATAGGGACTCTCCAACTTCTGGTTTTGCATTTTGTGATGGTGAGTTGGCACTTTCAACTTCATTTCCACCTTGTGCAATCTAATTTCTTCTCTCAATTTTATAAGAAGTGGATGGATTCTCCTCATTGCACTTTCATGCTTGATGGATTGCAAATTTATTACATTTGTAATACTTTCTAGTGAATCCACTTGAGCCTCTATTGCTAAATATGCCTCTAAAATTTGGTCTTCTTCCTCTAAGGCTGTCCCTTGAATCTGATGTTTGTTCTTGTGAGTTACTTGTCTCTCCTTGAGACCTTTGAGAATTTCCTCTACTATTAAAAGTCCCTCTTCCTCTAAAATTTTTCCTTCCTCTACCTCTACTTTTCTTTTCTTGTCTCCTTTTCAACTTGTCTTCAACCTTTATGGCCAACTGATAACACTCTTCTACTATTCTTAGACCTGTGAGACTAAGTTCATCTTGTAGGCTATACTTTAGCCTATTCAAGTACCTTGCAACCTTGTTAGCATCTTCTTCCATGTGGCCTAATCTTAGGCTTAGTTTGTATAACTCTTCTGTGTAGGCCTTCACATCCATGTCCTTTTGCTTCAAATTTTGCAACCTCCTTTTTAATTGAAAGGTATAATCACTAGGTAAAAAATTATCCTTCAATTTTGCATTCTATCCCAAGATATGATCTTTTCTTTACCTTTCTTTTTCCTCTCTTCTTGCACATAATCCCACCAAATAATTGCATGCATTTTTAGCTTTGTTCTTGATAATTTCACTTGCTACCCCTCAGGTATCTCTTCAAGCTCAAAATACTTGTCTATTTCTCCTATCCAATCTAGGAGTTCTTCTCCATTCAGACTTCATGAATATACTAGAAGCTCTATTTTTACCTTGAAACCATCATTCTTAATTTCCTTTAGCAATCTCTCCAACCTCTTCTCTTCAACATATCTTTCTTCTTCTTATTCTTCTTCTTCTCCCACTTATTCTTCTTCTTGGTCACTCAAATCTCCTGTGATTGCTCCTCTTCTATGGTTGGTATTAGTTGATGTGACTCTTGCATCAAGGCTTTCCTTTATGGCTCTCAATTCTAGGGCAAGAGACTCTTTCACCTCTCTGAATATTCTTTCCATATTCAACTTAGGGGCCATCTTGGCTTGACTTCAAAAAAACTTATTTATCACCTATTACTAATCTTCCTTTATCTAATACCAATTTTATGTAGTGGAAAGGACAAGGTTAAACAAAACTTGATTGTCCTAATCCACTTTCCTTAAGGATTTTATTGAAAACAATGCATAAGCCCTCTACACACCCTTTGTCCCTCTTGACCATTTGAACTATTGGGCAACTAGTGATGGGAAACATATATTATGAAGGGTGGAATAACATAAAATAGAGGGACAATAAGATTTCATAAGCTTTTGGCACACTAGTTGACTCCATGTATACCCAATGTTGACACCCTAATTATGGCTTAGGCTTGTGCTTAACCATGCAACTACCAATCACCAAATAAACAAGAATCAACATACAAGGAACTAATTGAGATTTTTTTAGGCTTAATCCAAACCAAGAATAGGATTCTTAAAGTCTCAAGACTCAAACTTTGAAGTATCACATTCTACCAACCTATCATTGCTACTCCAAACCATGTTTTTCTACCTTAACACTCACTCAACTCAAGGGAAAGTTATAAATTTTCTATCAATGGTCCGCATAGACCCTTCACTACATTCTTCATCACCAACAAAATGTTGGAAAGATACACTACACGAGTCATCTAGTGTTGTCATTAATGGAAACCCTAGTCAGTAATCCTATCGGCACTTCAGTATTTAATTATACCATAAGTCAGATTGAAGTTTTGTTATTAACTGTCAAAGCTAGAATAGAGCATCCAAGGAAGTTGTGTATATCAATTCATGTGTAATTTCCTGTTATAATTTTGATTTTTTGATCTTAGGGAAGGATTTTTGATGTATGAACTATCTTATCTTTGAATCATAGAGCCTTGTATTGATTGGTGGGCAAGTTAGAAGATCCAGTTTGATGATTTCTAGTCTAACAATGCAAAAAGGATGACTAAATGAATGTAGCGTGTTGCAAATATTTGAGGATTAATTGTTTAAGGTGTTTTGTGTTTGAAGCATGTTATTTTGGGTCTTCACTATGTTGTGGCTAGATTTGGTTGATTCACATTAATAATTGTTTGTGGATTGAGCCGACAGCTTTTACATGTTTTATATTTTGTTGAAGTCGACATGTATTTGATATAATTTCTTGTTGCAGATATATATAAGTTATTACTCATATAATTTTGAGGTATGTTGCAATGAGATGCAAAAGTCAGAAGGAATATAGATCGATTGTATGCAGTTTCACTTGTGCAGAATAAAGATTGGGATTCAAATTGTGGTAGATAGAGTTTCAAGAGCAGAATTAGACAGAGTGTGATGAATGTGATTAATGTGCTTAACCGGAACTATACCCAAGAATTAAAAGATTCTATTTCATAGTTAATCCACTCTAGATTGTCTATCTATGACTCTTCTTTTGGGAAGTAACCCTTTTGTATTTGAGCATTGAGCTCTAGGAAATGTGCCTAAATGCATGTGCATTCCCATTTGTAAACACTTATTTTGAGTATACTCATATTGTGGATTTTCCTTCCACTGCGGCTTTTCCCCTAATAGAGTCTCCACTTAAAAATCCTTGTGTTATGGTATTTTGGTTGATATTCATGTGTTGTTGTATCTTTCTGATGGGAAAGGTCATTGATGTCACAACTTGCATCATTTAGTCAATTAATTATCGAGTTAGGTGTGTCTTAGAGCTATATGCGATAAGGATGTTTGTCACAGACTTTTGGGTGTGTTTTCACTTTAAACAGTGACTTTAGGTGTCGATTTGGTTACTTTGGGAGCTTTTAGGATCTCTTCAAGAGATCTCAAGAGCTGAACTTTTAGCAACTAATTCCTACGTATTAATTCTTACTTCCTAATTTAAGGTTCTGTCAACTTATTTTTGACTTCATTTGACTTGATTAAGACCAATTCATGGAAAAGACTAACATTTATCTTAATTCTTAATCTAGAATTTGAAATTCAAATTTAATTCTAATTTACTTCGAAAGAAATCCATCTTAAGATTTGTTGGAAAATAAATACTATTTTAAAGAATAGAAATGAATTGCAAGGAAATAATGATTAATCTAGAAAACATAAATACTAATTTCCATGAACAGATTTCCAACAAACTTCAATTCCATCATTCCATAATTCCCATCATTGCTTCAATTAAACTTAATAGATAATCACCAAACTTAATTCTTGCAAACAACATCTAAAACTGATTAACTTACTAAGCCTTACAATGAATCTAAAAAACCATTCTAATTATGATAAGCTACACTTAAGAGAAATTTAAACAAAATTTCTAAAAGTGATTCAAACTAACTTAACATTCCAGATTTAATATTTAACACTTCAAATTTAATATTCATGAAAAAAAATAACATAAAATTAGAAAATACTAGACAAGATCAATTCCTTTGGTTGAGCAGGCCCTACTTTTCCTTAGGTGAGACCTCTTAACACAATAATTCAAGTTAACTTTTTATCTTCATTCAAATTGTTCAAATCAGGATGCAAAATAGAGTATTGCAACCATTACAAGATTTCTAGCTGAAAATTATCTAACTCTTATCTAAAACTGAAACATGGATATTTATAACTATATCCTTATTAAATTCACAACATGTCATTAACTACCAAGATTCAAGGCATCTAACCTAAAAATTTAAAATAAAACTAAATCAAAACTAAAATAGGACTAAGAATAGACATAGAGAAATATGCTAGATCGACGTTGGGACTAGAAGTTCCTAAATTGACTACAAAGAAGGTGATTTGGACTTGAGTGATTCATCATCCAGCTGGGCCGATCAATGGCATGATTATCTTCCTTGATTAAATAGGGAGTTTAACTTCATCATTAGTCTTTTAAATACCTTGAATAAAACCCTTAAGAAAAGGATAACAATTATGGCAGTAAAAGATTAACATTACATAATTAACTCATCAATATCATCATAAAAGCAACACATTTAACATAAAAAACACCTCAAATATATCTACCAAAGTAGCCAAACATAAAGCAAAGTAAGTAAATATATTAGTCTATAGTCTACCACTAGTCATGTTAATTAACAAAAATAACAATTCTTTTAAACATAAAATGACTTATATGAGAGTATCTTTGAGCCTCTCATCATTCTCCCCCACTTGTTTTGGACCATGTCATCATGGCTCTTCATCAAGAATATGGCGGTCTCTTTATCCATGTTCATTGTCTCCATCCAAATGCAACAATTGAACACTCCTTTCCTATACTATGGTGGAAATCTGGTATTGAGTGCAAAGCCATGGTTCTCCCTTAACTTTTCAAACCAGGGTCTTATCACTTCCTTGGGAACATTAGGCAATTCCTTGAGCTTTGGAGCAGGTATAATGATAATTAGCATTCTGAACCACATGCCAACGCAAAATTATTGTTGTTGTTCAATCAAGGTGACCACATGTCTAACTCTTATCAAACTCCATCTGAGATTGTTTGGGATTATTGGCTCTCTTCTTCTTACTGGCTCAAGAATGAGTAAATATCTTTCCTCACATGAATTTATTTCCAATGGAGGAAGTGTCTCTTCCACATTCTGGAAAGCAGATATACTATTTAGAAAATTTGAAAGATAAGGAGGATTTATGTGATTTGGCCTTACCATTGATCAGACCATTTTGATATACTTCTATGCATGACGCATTTCGAGCCTCATTGGTAGACCGTAATTTTTTCTGAGCCTCTTTGTATTTTTCCATTCTTTTTTACCATTCAACCTGATTCTACATTAAGGAGACAAATGACCTGATTTTTAGCTCACCAACATAAGCATTTAACAAAGAATCATCATAATCTCCCATTAAAAACCTATGTTGGAAAAACTCACACATTGGATTTTGAATATTAGGGTGGCTATGGAAGTAATCTTGCGGAAAATCTTTATCATTGTGATAATCTAGGATTCTCCTTAAAATTAATTGATTAAGCTTCCATTGTAGAAAATTTTCTCTAAGAAATAAAGCATATACTTCTACTGGTCTTCTCATTGAAACATTGTAGAACTTATCTCTACTACCTACTCAAGTCTTCTTTTAGTTTCATTTTTTTCTTCCTCCAATTTTTGTACTTGTTTTTTCAGCCGATCATTTTCATGCTTGAATTTTAGGGCTGCCAAGGAGAGATATCTAGGTTGAGTCTTTGCTGGAACATTTGATGGAATATCAGATGGAATGGGAGGCAGAGCAAGGTAATGTGTTGGGGCCCCATAAGTAGAGGCTTCTTGAGATTAAAACCTCATAGATTGTTGTTTTAATTGCTCTTCTTTTAGCTACAATTCTTCTTTTGATTTTGTAATTTCATTAGCACTTGCTAATGCTTGCACACTAGCTTGTTGTAAATCCTCCTCTATTTTATTCAATTTCTCTCTATACCTTGCTTCTCTTTGTTCAATATCTCTTCCATTTCCCGAGTTTTGTTGAGGGATTGTTGTAATCCCTTTTCTTTTATTCTCAAATTTTCCTCAAGAAATTGCATATTCTTCTTTTCTTGCTCCAACTCAGCTTCCATTTTCAACATTTTCATAGCCCTTAACAATTCCTCAACTTCTAACTCTTCCTCGTTCTATTTTTCATGAATTTCTTCTTCAATCAATAATTATTTTCCTCTTCTTTTCTCATAAGTTGGAGAAGGTGTAGGGGATTTCACGGTCTCCTCTTGTTCAAATTCCTTTGAGGCTTCTTTCTCTTCTGATTGTGCCTTAGATTCTTGAACATATTCATGGATTTCAGCAATAGGGGCTCTTTTAGGAGTTGGCATTGGTTCTTCAAGAGGGATTTGAGGTTGCTTAGGGGAATTCATTGGTGTGTGGGTTTCCTCATGGGCTGCAACAATTTCTGTGGGGCCTTTAGAGATGGGGTTTGAAATGTTGGTGTCTCTTCAGGAGTGGACATAATGGTCTCAACATGGCTAGTGCTCTCTTCATTCAAGTCTTGCTTTTTATTTTTGTGGCTACTATGAGTTACCCTAGAGGATTCTTGTAGTTTTCTTTTACCCTTTTTTTGTTCTCCCTTGGAAGAATCACCTTTTACTACTTTTGATCTTTTTTTCGTAAGCCCCTTTGTGGGTTTCCCTTTTTGTTTTTCTATGGGTGTAGACAAAAAATCTAGCTATCCCTATTTCCCAATCTCTTTCTTTAAGAAATGATGCTTAATTATTAAATGAATTAACCTTAAATGTATCAATGGTTGTACTCCTAACCCTAATATAGTGCCATATTGTCCTTCGTAGGTGAAGAATTTCATGACCCTTATGCATCCAAATTTTAGGCCTCCTTTTTGGTTCTTGGTGAAATGTAGCCACCAATTCATCAAAATTCACTCAGCCTTTGTTAACTGGCTTTCCCTCAACTAGAATTCCCAAAATTTCACTAATTATTTCCAGAGTGACTTCAACAATTTAACGTCTTACTCTAGTGACATTTACATGAAAATTTGTAACAAATTTCTCTACAATTTCTGGCTGAAAACCTTCATATTTCATTATAAAATTCAGCAATCTAGCTTCCCTCAACAATCTCTTGGTTTTAAAATAAAGAGTGAAGTTTTCTAGCTCTACATTCCTCTTGTTTCCCATTTCTTCTTGTCAACAATGGCAAACTGTAACTTTGGCAGACTTCAACTAGTAGACTGAATTACTTAGCAACATTTAGAATGATCTTTCCTTGTTTTTGGAGCAACCATTTTGAAAATGACATGATGTGTCATTAATTTCTTGTATTAACTTCCTTTACTGCTCCAAATGATTTTCATGCCACAAATTATATTTACAATTTAATTCACAAGGTTGGCGACATCTTTTACACATGTCAACATGAACTTGGAAAGATTTTGAAAAGATAAACATATCATAATATAATCCATAATTATTACTGACATTATCCAATGTCACATCATACCTTATATCAATTGTCTCGCCACTTTTTTAAATGATTAAAATTCATTTATTATCGTTATTAATAACAATATGGTGGAAATGCCTAAACTTATAATTATTTACCTATTTTACATTAGTCTAACTGCTTTAGAAAATAGTATTTGAGAATAATATTCACATTAAATGTGCACCTCTATTTATTGCAATCCTTTGAGATCTTCAAGAGCCTTTAGGAGCTCTCAGGAGCTTTGGAATTTTAGGAGTCTCAAGCCTTTGAGATCTTCAGGAGCCTTCATGAGTTCTTTAGGAGCCATCAGGAGTTCTCAAGAGTTTTGGAACTTTAGGAGTCTTCAGGAGCTATCGAGCCAAATGGAGTCTTCAGTGTCTTTCGTCTTTAGGATCTTCAGGATCCTTTATGAGGTTTTGGGAGTTCTTTAGGAGACTTCAGGAGCTTTTAGGAGTTAACTTAGATAGACCGCTATTGCTAATTTTCAATCATCTTTTTTTTCTTTCAAAAGTAAACCGGCAATTGTTGGTTTTTAATTTACTTCCATTTTTCTCAAGGTAAACTACCATTTGTTTGCTTTCAATTTACTTCCATTTTTCTCAAGGTAAACTGCCATTTTTTGGTTTTCAATTTACCCCATTTATTCATGGCTTCTTCAAAGGTTGAAAGATATTCTCTCATGGAAGAGATATCTTCCATGAGAAAATTTTCAATTATGTGTTGTAGATCATCGAAAGATTTCTTCTTTGATGCAGGCTTATGATAGTTTTTAGTCAATAACCATTAACTAGCATAACTCTTTTTTCTCCATGAATTGGTACTAATTGGACAACTCCATTTTCAAATACCTAATCTATCTCATAGGGTCCTAACCATCTTGTATGGAATTTAATTTTAAACTCTTCAAATCTAGAGTCAAATAATAATGCCCAATCTCACTCATTGAATTGTCTAGACACAATATGTTTATCGTACCATTCCTTTCTTCACTTCTGAATTACCTCTATATGTTGAAAAGCCTCCATTCTCATCTCATCAAGTTTGTTGAGCTATAAAATTCTACTTTTGTTTGACTCTAGTAAATCAATTCTAACTTCTACTATAGTTTTCAATATTCTTAATTCAAATTATATTGGCATGACTAGTTTCTTTCCATACACAAGTTCATATGGAGAAAATCTAGTTGTTGTTAAATCCATGTGGTATTATAAGCCCATACTGCCTCATCTAACCTCTCTGCCTAGTCTATTTTCCTTAGAGAAATAGTTTTTTTCAAGATGTTCTCCAATTCTTGGTTAGTGACTACAACTTTTCCATTCTCCTGAGGGTGATATGGAAAATATTTCCTATGGGTCATCTGGTGTCTCTACAAAAAGGCTTCCATCATAATTGATATAAACTGTGGCCCTTGGTTTGAAACAATTTCTTGTGGTGCACCAAATCTCCAAAGGATTTCCTTGTATAGAAAATTTTCAACTTTATCCTCTCTTGTTGCTAGTAATTTCTTCACCTTAGCCCATTTTTTTGTACAATCAATTGCACAATCAATACAAACAAGTATATAATGTTTCCCTTTAGAGGGTGGATCAACATGTCCCATAAAATCAATTCCCCATTTTTTAAATGGTTCTAGAGCTATTTGTGGCTAGAATGGAATCTCCATTGTTGGGGCAAGTCTTCCCATCCACTGACATTCATCATAGTGTTTAACAAAGAATGTAACATCCTTTGTCATTGATAGACAATAGTAACCAACTTCTAAGATCTTATGAGCTGTTCTTACCACCGAATAGTGTCCTCCTTCAGGCTCATGATGATAGGAATGTACTACATCATAGACATCTAACTCAACTACACATATGTGAAGAACATGATCATGGCACAATTTAAATAAAATGCAATTAATCCACTGAAATATGGAACTTTCATGAATCAACCTCTTTTTTTGTTTATGACTGAAGTGACTTGGGAAATTCCCTATTACAAGGTAATTTTCTAGATTAGTGAACCATGGTGGATGAAATGATATTGCAAATAAATGTTCATATGGAAATTTGTCATCCACCAGTTCTTGATCATCCTGCAGTACAATTATGGAAAGAAAGTCAACAACAACATTATCTTTTCCAAAGTTATCTATGATAGTAACATCAAACTCCTACAACAATAGTAACCATCTAATAATGCATCCACCTACTATAGTCTTGTTCATCAAATATCTAATTGCAATAGGATTTGTATGTACGTAAACTTTGTAACTTGTAATATAATGCTTAAATTTGTTTATTACATATACTATAGCTAAAAATTCCTTTTCTATTGTTGTATAATTTCTTTCAGTAGGATTTAAATTTTTTCTAACATAATAAATTGCATGCATGACATCATTGTCATCTTTTTGTCGTAACACTGCTCCAATAGCCAGATTGGATGCATCAGCATGTATGTGAAACGATTCTCCCTAGATAGGTCCTTTACTGATCAAAGAAGTTAAAGCTATTTTGATTGTCTCAAAATATTTTTTACAATCTTTAGTCCATACAAACTCCTCTTCTTTCTTGAGAAATGTAAATAAGGGTCCACCATTTTACTAAATCCTTCTATAAATATTTTGTAATATCTAGCATGCCCAAGACAAATTTGAACACCAATTTGGTTCTTAGTGATTTCAATGTTCTATATGATCTCAACTTTCTTGGGATCTACTTTTATCCCCTCTTTTGAGATGTGATGTCCCAGAACAATACCCTCTATCATCATTATTGAAATTTTTTCATGATTTAAGGACAACCTATGGTCTTTACATTGTTGCAAGACCTTTTCTAAGTTTTTAAGGGCCTCCTCAAATTTTTTTACATGAACAGTAAAGTCATCCATGTATACTTCAACACACGAAGAGGTGAAATCTATAAATATAACAAGGACTACTCTTTCAAAAGTGGCTAACATGTTACACAGTCCAAATGGTAAGATTGTATAAGTGTATGTACCCCAAGGACAGGTAAAAGTAGTTTTCTTGATCTTTAGGAGCTACTTGGATTTGGTTGTATCCACTAAAGCCATCAAGAAAAGAGAAGTAATTGTTTCCTGCTAGGTTATCAAGTACTTGGTCGATGAATGACAATGAGAAATGGCCCTTCTTTATGGCTTTATTTAATTCCCTATAATCTATGCAGACTTTCCATTTACCATTTTTCTTTGGTACAATAACCAATGGAGAAACCCACTGACTATCAGATAGTGGGTAAATGAATCCTACTTTGTGTATCTTCTCTATTTCTTGTTTAACAATGTCATGAAGAACATGATTGATTCAACTTTTACCTTGTCTAATTGGTCTTAGATCTTTAGTGTGTATGTGATGACTACAAATTGAAGGATGAATTCCTCTCATATCTGTATACTCCCAAGCAAATGCTTTAGTGTGATTTTCTAAAGTTTCCTTCAATTATTTTTCTTTTGTTGGGGATAAAGATGAATTGATGTTGAGAGGTTTATCTCCAACTACTTGAATTTATTTAGTTCCATTGTTAGAATCCAGGGAATTTTTAACAAGTGTATTGAGAAGACAGGAGTGTTGTTGATGTAAAGTTGATTGACAATTTCCTTTCTCAATTCAATTTTTGTTTTTAGGAGTAGTATTTTGTTCTTCACACTCTTCAATATGTTCAACTAAGGTAACCATAGCTAACTCAACAATTCCATCACCTTCTGATTCTATATCCTCATCAACCCAAAGTTGAGTATTTGGTTGAATTAACGATTGTGTTGGTGGGTAGGGTGACAATTATTTTTGTTTCTCGCCATTTGAGATGATCATACCTCCAAATCTACAATCTATTAAGGAAGAAACAATAGCTAACCATGGTCTTCCTAAAATGATTGGATAACAAAAATCTTTCTTTCTGGCTTTAAGAACCAAAAAGTCAACTAGATAATCCCATGTGTCAATGGTGACCATGATTTATTCTATGATACCTTCAAGTTTGGTAGTAGACTGGTCAGCTAACTGTAAAACAGTTGTTGTTGGCTAAATAGTTGTCATCCCTAACATTTCAATAGTATCAAATGTGATAACATTTATGGCAGCTCCTAGATCAATTAGATTATTGGAAATATATATTCCATTAATACTCAGACTTATTATGGGACTACCAGGATCATTATATTTTTGTGGAAGAAATTTTCTTGACAACACATGAGTGATTTTTGTCCCTATTTGAATTGTGGAAGGTAATTTATTTTTCCTCCCTGGATTTTTCATGCAAAGGGATTTAACTAACTAATTTATTTCTGGTATACCTTTAATGGCTTGTAACAGTGGTATTTCAATGTTAATCTTCTTCAACTCTCAAAGAAGTTGAGAATCAACTACATTCATGTAATTTGGTTGAGAGATTTCATAAGTGACTTTTTCTTCCTTCAATCTCTCTGGGTAAGGTTCTTGATTGATGGTTTGTTCTTCCTCCAAGTTTTTTTCTTTTTGTTGAATTCTTGTTATCTTCCCTACTTTCTTGAACTCTCTACTGGTGTAGATTGAATAGTTCAATTTCTCAACTAAATGTCATTAGCATCAATGATGTTCAAATTAGGGGGAATTTGCATCATTACGGGTATTTCTTGGATTTTCAAATAATTGAGCTGGCAGTTGAGGTTGGTTTACCTAGTCATTAGGAGGGTCAGGGGCATTGATTGCTAGAAATTTTTGTCCCTAGGGGCATTTTTTCCCCTATTTTTTCCATGGTTGGAACTGTGTCTAATTTTGTTTCCATGATGACTGATTTGACTGCCACTATGGATGCTAATTATATTTTCACTGTGACTGGTTCCATTGAGGATTCATCCATTCAGGTTGGCCCCAATATGTAGGTTGTTGTGGTTGATATGGAGGGATCCATTAGTTTTGGTTTTGCCAAGGCTTCTGATTCCAACTAGATGTGGAACCATACTATCTTTGATTAGCATTATACCTTATGTTTTGAGGTCTATGGCCAACATAATGGATCTCTTCCTCTACCACAGGTGATTTCTTCAGATTGCTCTTAATCCTAGCCAAAAGATTGTAGGAAGTTGTTGAGTGTTGTTTCTCAAAAATCTCAACTTGATTCAATGGACATTCTCTTAAAAAGTGTTTTCCCCTACATTTGGAACAATAAATCGATAAAGGTTTAGTGTTATTCTTATCTCCTTGCATGTTGAGATGAATAAGTAAATCAGTCTTCATGTTTGCTAATTCCTCCATTACTTTTGACACATCAGTAGTATGAGTCTTGTTTCTTTTGGAGTTTCTAGTCCCTAGCCTAGTTCTAGAGTAGTTTCTACATATCTCAACAATATCATCCAACAAAATCTTGTTAATGTCTCCCTTCCCCATAAGATTCAAGGGATCTCATGATTCATCATCAATTCCTCTCAAGAAAATTGTTGTAATAACTTCACCATCCAATCCATTAGTACACCTCTACTGCACAAACTAGAATCTATCAGCACAATCCTATAAAATTTTGTCCTCCATTTGTCTGATTCAAAACAATTCTCCTTCCTATCCCTTACTCAATAGTAATCTTGGTATTTTTCCAAGAATTCAGTTTCCATTTTTTGTCAAGTTCCAATTGTTCCTACTCCTAAACCGATGAACCATCATAAAGCTCACTCTTTCAAAGTAGAAGGGAATAATTTCAACTTCTAGTTATCATTTGTGTAATTGTAGGTCTGGCATAAAACTTGGAACTTAAAAAGGAATTGATCAGGATCTTCTGAAGTCTTTCCCCTAAAGGTAGGTAAAACCAAGGGTGAAATATTCTTCATAAGAGACTCACCAATCTATCTTTCAAGATTTATAGGATATGAAAAGGTCCTATTTGCTAGGGTACGTACCGGTTGGTAACCCATTTATTCTTCTTGAAATGGATCTCTATTTTATTCTCAATTTTCAATCTAATGTTATTGATTATCTTCTTGATATTTGATATGGTATTGTTGAATGTCTTGTTCCTGATCAAAATCAATATTTCTTTGAAAATCAATGTTTCGTGGAAGAACCTCCCTAGATGGTCTCTATTTCATCTCATCCAAAATTTAGATCTCTCTTCCTTATCAACACTAAGGCTTCTCACTAAATAGCCAGATCTTTTAATTCTACAAAAATGGTGCCAAAAATGGTGGGCAAGGTCATTGATATCACAAATTGCATCATTTAGTCAATTAATTATCGAACCAGGTGTGCATCAGAGCTATATGAGAAAAGGATGTTTGTCATAGACTTTTGGTGGGTTTGCACTATAAACAATGATTTCAATTGTCAATTTGGCTCCTTCAAGAGCTTTCAGGAGCTTTCAGGAGCTCTTAGGAGCTGAACTTTTAGTGAATAATTCCTAAGGATTAATTATATCTTACTTCCTAATTTAAGGTTCTGTCAACTTATTTTGTACTTCATTTGACTTGATTGAGACCAATTCATGGAAAAGGCTAACATTTATGTTAATTCTTAATCTAAAATTTGAAATTCAAATTTAATTCTAATTTACTTTCAAACGAATCTATCTTAAGATTTGCTAGAAAATAAATACTATTTTAGAGAACAAAAATGAATTGTAAGGAAATAATTATTAATCTAGAAAACATAAATACTAATTTCCATGAATAGATTTCCAACAAACTTCAATTCCGTCATTACTTCAATTAAACTTAATAGATAATTTCCAAACTTAATTCTTACAAACAACATCTAGAACTAATTAACTTAATAAACCTTACGATGAATCTAAGAAAAAATTCTAATTATGATAAACTACACTTAAGAGTGATTTAAACACAATTTCTGAAAGTGATTCAAACTAACTTAACATTCTAGATTTCACATCTAATACTTCAGATTTAATATTCATGAAAACAAATAACATAAACTTAGAAAATAC
Source organism: Sequoia sempervirens (assembly GCA_007258455.2). NCBI lineage: Eukaryota > Viridiplantae > Streptophyta > Pinopsida > Cupressales > Cupressaceae > Sequoia > Sequoia sempervirens. Next base: position 227,873,701 of record VDFB02000002.1, read on the forward strand.
CAGACAAGATAAATTCCTTTGGTTGAGTGGGCCCTAATCTTCCTTAGGTAATACCTCTTAGCACAATAATTCAAGTTAACTTCTTATCTTCATTCAAATTGGGTTGTGTAGGATCATGATGGACCAAAAAGTGGCAATATGATGGGTATGTGGCTGACTACTTTTTTTCTACCCATAATTGATGAAATGAAAAGGGTTTTTCAAGGAGATTCTCAACTTTCCACTAAAATAAATTATTCTTTACTTTGATTTTAATAAGTAATTATTATTTATTTTCTATTAAAATTACGACTAAAGTCCTAATTGATAGGCTAATTGAAAAACATCTACAACTTTCAAAAAATATCACATTTTTTGAATCCAAAACATGTGTCACTTTCTATGCTTTTCATACTATAGGATTAAAAAATAAAAATTGAATTTCATGAAGTTTTGACCAAGTTAAGGTGGTTAGACATACGAGTTTTTTATATTTTTTAAAAGTTGCAATAAAAATTATAATTAATTATTTACTTGGAAAAATTACAAAAAATATGCATCACATTGGGGCATGAGTCATTTACTTATAAATATTATCATTTTATTATGGTTAGGGTAGACGGACACCTACTTCTTATTTTTACCTGAAATTTAATTACTCTGCATTGAAATTTCAAATTTTCACCAAATAGATTTTTTTTTTTAAAAGACCTAGTAGTTTAGAAAATACATTCAATTTGCTATAGATTCTATTCTTACATATTTTTGAAATAATATAGATAACTTATTCAAATTTTTACGTGAAGTTTCCTAACTTTGATTTTTCTAAATTTTTTTCCACTTAAGGGCCTCTTTTTTCCATGATGATTCTGCACATACCCATTGATCAAATCAGGATGCATAATAAAGTATTGCAACCATTACAAGATTTCTTGCTGAAAATTATCTAACTCCTATCTAAAATCGAAGCATGGATATTTATAACTATATCCTTATTAAATTCACAACATGGCATTAACTACCAAGATTCAAGGTGTCAACTAAATATTTAAAATAGAACTAAAGAAAAACTAAAATAGGACTGAGAATGCACATAGGGAAATATGCTAGATCGGTGTTGGGACTAGAAGTTCCTAAACTGACTATAAAGAAGCTGATTTGGACTTGAGTGATTCATCATCCAGCTGGGCTGATCAATGGCATGATTATCTTCCTTGATTAAACTGGGAGTTTAACTTAATCATTAGTCTTTTAAATACCCTAAATAAAACCTTTAAGAAAAGGATACCAATTATTGTAGTAAAAGATTAACACTGCATAATTAACTCACCAATATCATCATAAAAGGAATGCATTTAACATAAAACACTACCTCAAATATATCTACCAAATTAGCCAAACATAAAGAAAAGTAAGTTAATATATTAGTCTATTGTCTACCACCAATCATGTTAAATAACAAAAATAACAAGTCTTTTAAACATAAAATGACTTATATGAGAGTATCTATGAGCCTCTCATCACTTTCTTTTGGTTCAATGTTATAAGTGGTTTAAGGATCAAGTTAATATAGTTAAATTTTGCAGAACTCTAATTCACCCCCCCTCTTAGTGTTCCTTGATTCCAAAAATTGGTACCAAAGGCTAGTTCCTCAAAGGAATTTTAATAGCTTGAGGAAGATCTGTGAAGGTGATTCAATAGATTCTAGTAGTCTTCAACAACAACTTTTGGTGGCACTAGGTGATCTTGATTAGTCCAAATTTGAAGTTCAGGAATTGCAAGCAAGCCTCATGAATGCTGAGAAATTCATTCAATCATTGAAAGAAAAAATCAATAAGTACAAAGAAAAGAGAAAGGAACTTGGTGATTAGATCAAGCAGAAAGAGAGTAAAAGCGTGGAAGATGAACAACTGAGTCAATCCTTGAAGGAAAAGATGGAATAATGTGAAAATGCCACCAGAGATATTGCTATCCTAAAGCATGAGATGTAATATATTGTGATGTGGATGACCAAGGAGATTGAAGACATAAAGAAGAACAAAGAGAGCCTTACTCAATCCTTGAAAGAAAAATTTGAAGAATGTAGCTGAATTACTAATGCATTCAATCAGCTAGAGCTTGAATTGCAATAATCCAACAAGAATGAAGAAGAGCTTGAAAGAAAAATCACTACTCTCAAGGATGAACTTTCTACTACAAATGAATACAAGGAGAATTTCAAGATTAGATTAGCTAAGCTTGATGAATTGATTCAAAGTCAGAGGACTAGAAGTGACAAGCGATGTCTTGGATTTGGAAAAGGAGAAAGCTCTGGATCTAGTCAAAGGAATTTTAGGTCAGGAAATCAAATGAACAAAGCTATCTAAGGTATCCAATAAGACAACCTAATACTTAAAATTTCAATGGATACTATGTTTTTTCCAATAAATTTGGTGATATGGCTACTCAATGAGGAATTAGAATAAATCCAAGTGGTCCATCATTATCAACTCAATGGTTCAATTGCAATAAGTACGGTCATAAGTCAATTGAATGCAAAAATAAGTAAACAATTTTTTCAATAGAGATGTCAGATGTTATGCCTGTAATAGATTTGGCCATATTGCTAACCAGTGCAAATCAAGAGAAAATCAATGGAATAACTGGTTTAAACAAAGAAATGTAGTGTGTTATAATTGCAACAAATCTGGTCATATTGCAAGATTTTGTAGAAGTGGGAAGGGTTCAGTAAACAAAGGGAAAAATGTACAAAAGGATGATAAGGGAAAAGGACAAGTTACTATAGATGAGATTAGGAAGAAAATGAAGAAGACATGGGTGAAGAAGAGTGCCTTTGATGTAGGAAATGATTCCACACCAAAATCTAGTATTGGAAATTCCTTCGAGAATTAGTTTAAGGCCTCTGGCCTAGGGGAGCTCTCAAGAAATTATTTTAACCCCCTATCCGTAGTTGGTATTGGGATGTGGAAAATTGTAATGGTTGCATTGATGATCTATAGATGTTTTGGGATCTCTTGTGGACGAAACTTATGCAAAATTGAAGGTCCACAAAATAATTTTCTTTCACAAACTATGAAAATAGGGTATCCAAAAAACCTAGGACAAAAGCATTTATTGTGATAAAAGGTTAGGTGTGTGAATGATAAAAGGTTACTTTTATTCGTCATTTGTCACATTGCATTTCGAGAAGAAGTTTGGAGATCTCTACAAGTTAATATTGGTGAAGATACAAGTTTGAAGGTGATTCAAACCCTAATCTAATGAAAGGTATTTATTTTCAAACTTGTGAACTTGAATTTTTTGGAAATGGTTGCTCCATTGGTTATTGATATTAAAGATAGACCCCATCCAAAATTCAAATGGAACCCATTCAAATCCATTAAGACAGAACCATTAGGTGCATTTTCTTCCATTTTGTATAGTGTCTTGCATATTGAAGATATTAGGGCATATGTTCATGAAAATTATGAGGAGTTAGGAAGCTCCCAGTTGTTAAAAATTTTCACAAATCACATTGTGGGAGAAGATCTATGTGTAAGGGCCAAATTCAAGACTTTAGAGGAGAAGAATTTCACTCAAATTATGAAATTTCTTGTGTTTGATGAAAATGAATGGGTTTAGTACATATTGATTCAAGTACATGTTGAGTTCATGTGGTTAAGTAAACATTTCAAAATCACAAAGGAAGCTATAAGGATTGTTATTTTTCTAAATTCATCTAGTGGGTTGCCAACATTGAAATTTGTGGAGAACTAAATAGTCAATGAAGCAACCAGTTTAGTTTTTGACAAGAGAGTGATGACAATAAATGAAACAATTAAAGTGTATGTAGGATTTTCTTCTATGGTGGCTACAAAATCTATCACTCCAACTGGGATAACTCTGTATCCAGTATTGCAATCTATGCAGCTTATCAAATGGTCAAGGAAAATGCATAATATGACTTATGTGAGTTACTTTGGGGCCAGCTAATTGAAAATCTTGGAAAAATCAAGAAGGATAAGAAGAAATCTTTAAAGTATGGAAATTTGTTGAATTTTATGAAGTTTTGACCAAGTTAAGGTGGTCACACATATGAGTTTTTTATATTTTTTTAAATTTGTAATAAAAAAATTCATAATTAATTATTTACTTGGAAAAAAATTACAAAAAAAATACATCACATCAAGATATGATTCCTCTACTTATATATAAAATATTATAGAAAAATATTATCATTTTATTGTGGTTAGGGAGGTCAGACAGACACCTACTTCTTATTTTTCCACTGAAATTTAAGTAGTCTGCATTGAAATTTCAAATTTTCACCAAATAGATTTAAAAAAAAACTAGTAGTTTAAAAACTACATTCAATTTGTTATAGATTCTATTCTTACATATTTTTGAAATAATATAGATAACTTATTCAAATTTTTATGCCAAGTTTCCTAACTTTGATTTTTCTAATTTTTTTGCCACTTAAGGGCCTATTTTTTCCATGATGATCCTACAGATACCCAATAAATTGATATGAAAACATGAAAATCCATTGAATTGATAGTATTACATGTAACATAGGCCACATGGGAAAATATTCAGGACTCACAGATCTACCACGAGGGCTTTCAACAATACAACTAGCCAACAAGCCTTATTACATGCCTCAAAAGGTTTATGCGAAATGTAATTATTTTTTTCTTACTCTAACTACTACTGATGATCTAAATTGAATTACAATGCTTATAAATATTCTTCCTAAGCTCCAATATAGGTCCACGCTAGCCACAAAGGTTAATAACCCTATGGATGATCATACATGAAGGTTAACCTCAAAAAATGGAAAGATAAATGTTGTCAATAAAGATTGCACCCTAGTTAAGTTAGACTCAACTATCCTGTGTAACATGGGAGCATTCTCAAGCTATGGGTGACTTATGATGAGAATGAATCTCCAAAGATGGTTAGATTCCCTGGTGGATCACCTAAACTACAAAAGACTCCAAGGAAAATGGATAGATAGATTGCTTGAAACTGAAAATTAATTCCTGGGAGGTGATGCACCAAATTTTTTATATCCAACTACTTTAAACCTATCACAATATGGTTCAACAAGGTTTTCAGTTGTTCACAACTTAAATAAAAAATATGAAGCACATAAGTATTCCATATGAAGGTGTTGGATTCAAATTATTGCATGAAGGAAAGACAAGTTTCACAACTACAATCGGCTGCAATTAACACAACATATGACCTACACTTAGACATGTATCCTTTGCCAAAATATTACTTGAAAAGGGACAAAAGAAGGACTAAAACTCCAATCACAACTAATCATCTACGAATTCATTGGCAACATGAGACAAAAGAGATTGAGAAGGAACTGTTGTCATCATTTTATTGAATCAAAAGGATTTTTTTTACAATGCACTTCAAAATTTAGTTACCAAACAATATTTTCTATTATAAGCATGAAAAGAAGGTAAAAAATTAGAAAATAAAGGCCTAGAGATGCCTTTATAAATAAATTCAACTTCTGAAATAACACCAACTAGATTGAAGTTGATTATTTCCCTTAACTACTGCAAACTCCTTGAAATCAACTTCAAGATAGAAGGAAACAACAAAATTTCCAATTTGGGACCCTTCTTTGTAGTTGAAGATGACTGAAATATTTCCATTAGCAATCTGATATCTTCCCTGGACTATTGAATATTTATCTCAAATGACAAATTAGGTTTTTGTGAAATTTAATGGGTTTTTTTATTTAATTGTTTTCTAATTTTATCCAAAAATCATGATAACCCAGATCGTAGTTTTCAAGATATGACTATTTTAATACAAGGTGCTCCAAACCTATCATGTTGCCTAAAAATTAATCTTTTTCCCTTTGCAAGACTTCATTTACCTTCACAACTCAAGTCTTCTTCCTTTATTTTGTCAAAAATTCAAGGAAACCTTCTACCAAACATGGAAACATTGACTACTTTCCCTCTCAAACTGAAAAATCAATACTTCAATTTTATCCCCTTGCTAATATTCATGTGGATTTCATCAAAATAGGCTTGTAAAAGGAATTTAAATGTCTTTAATAATATTTTGAATGAAATAATACCTCCTTTGACTTGAATTCTTTGACCTTTAATATTATTATTAACAAAATTGATAATATTCAACAATGAAACTTTATTTAAAATACCTTCAAAACTTGGCAATAAGAAGGTCTTTTAATATTTCCTTTTCTCCTTTCAATAAATATTTTTACATGGAGGCCATTTTAAACCTAGGACATTTGACTTATTGTAGTATGTTAACCCAGAAGGTAGAAATATGTAATATTTTGGTGACTTTGAGGGGGGTTTTGCCAGCTGAAACAAAGACTAGTAGTCTATTATATCCATTGGGCATCAGAGTCAAACTAGCACTGAAACAACTCTAGGAAAGACTTGAAACTCAATTACATAATGAAAAAAACCCTTTGAAAAGACAATATATATGTGCACCAACACTTAGGGAAAGGAAAAACTCTAAGCTAAAACCTGTGCAAAGCACTTAGAGGAATGCAATAAATTGGAACATTAGTGTATCAATTCCTTATTTGAAACAAACATCTATTCTAACCTACTCTAACCATCAAAGGATGGTGCTCAAACAAACCCATTAACTAACTCTGAAAAATAGCTCCCTTTCCTAACCAACAAAGGATGTTTTACATGCATATGAGCTGCTGATAAGAGGTGAGAAACCATAATACACCCCACAAACTACTACAATGCTTCCTAAAGAACACAACCAAATTCACTTACACTTTGAATCTAAGCAAACATACCACTGATTTGGCATGAATGAAAAATTTGGGTATGTTGCTACTCAACTATAATTTCACTCTTAGGTGCACTGAAAACTTGTTGTATCTTACTAGTATCCTTGCTAGCCAAACCTATGATGGGACATCCTCTTGAAAGGATGAAACTTGAACTCCTATTTTTAGTTTATTGTTGGTTATCTATTGTCTCAACCTCATATTCTTGATTATGATCACTTAGAAACATGTCATCAAGCTTCAAACAAAACTCTTCTATTATTTTTGAGCACAAATCTTCAACAAACTCATCAACTAAGACCTCTTTCATATTATCAGGATTTTTTGAAATAAACTAGCACATGATCATACTAAAACCAGTAAAATGCACTTTAGAGTCGACATATGTGTTGTTTTCTTGCCTCCAAAGGCAGAGATAGCTAACATACACACCAAAAATTAGTGATATATGAAAAAACTATGGACTCAAAAAATTTCAATCTGTCCCACTGGGCATTCAAAAAACTGTTGTCAATTATGATTGCACCATAGTTAAGTTAGACTCAAGTACTATCTTGTGCAACATGGAAACATTCTCAGGCTATGGGTGACTTATGGTGAGAATGAATCTTCAGAGAGGGTTAATTCACCTGGTGGATCACCTAAACTACATAATGTTGGATCCTAGTTGTGATCATATGGTTTGTCCTTGATGAAAAAATCCCTTTTAGTTGATTCTACTTGTTGACAGTTTCAGATTGGTTTCTCATGCTTTATCTTGGTACAATTTTGTCTATATGGTTTACTTGTCATTGGCATTTAGTGGACAGTTTACTTTCAAAATTTTAATATCTTATTGTACTGATTAGTTTGAGCTTCATGCAGTCTCTGGTGACAGAAAAAGAACATATCAGTGTAAGAATGCTAGGGTCTCCCCGATCCATTCTTTCTGATAAACATCTATGTTGCCTATCGGCAAGACGTTTCTAATGTCATAATGATTTGATTTTACATACAGGTAGCTTTCGGCATGACATTCAAGTGGTCTTGGCGACAGTGGAAAGGTCTATCGGCATGAGTTGTGTTCACTGCTGAGAGGAATTACCGAATGAGTTGAGTCTCACTGACTAATACATGAGGTGGTTCATCGGTGTAAGAAATCCCTATCAGCATGTTGTTTCATTAAACACTTTGTGTCTTGGCGACTGGCACAAGAAAGATCATTTCGGCAAGTGTTACACCGTCGGTATGTGGTCATAGCAAAATTTGTATGTCACACCTACCGCCATTGAAAAATTATATATCGGGATGAGTTTAAGGCTTCAGTGAAGGGTCACAGTGAAATTGTTATGTTTCACTGACCATATGCATGTGGATGTCTATCGACGAGACATTCACATGGTTTTGGCGACCGAGGATGAAATTTTCGGTAGGAGTTTTGTTATCGGGGTAGTGTCTCATCAAACTTGAAATGTCTCCTTGACTAGTGCATTTGGAAGTCTATCAGTTAGAGCTAGGCGGTATCAGAATAGGTCTCAGTGAAGTGGTTTTGTCTTGCCGACAGGGGATCTTCATCAACGGGTTCTTGGGGAGTGTCTTACCAAACAACACATGGAGGGATTTCTTCGGCCAGATAGATTGCTTTCAATACAAGGTCTCAGCAAGTGACCTTCGGTCTCACCGACATCATCTGGGGCTTCTCTTCGGCCAATTATATTTCTTTCGGTGTGAAGTCATAACAAATTTGCAATGTCACACCAACCGATGGTGGATGGATGCATATCAGTAAGAGTTTGTGATATTCAAAGGGAGGTCTTAGCAACTCCATAGTGTCTCACCGACTTGTACAAAGGGTGATCTTATCGACAAAGGTTGTGGTTTACATGTAATGTCATAGTGAACCTATCAGGTCTTGCCGACGAAGTCTACTGAGTGGCTTTCGGCGAGATATTTGTGTCATCTTGGTGAACATGTGTTAATTCAGGGTGTTTTGGTATGACATAAAACAATCTACAAGATGTCTCCCCAATAGTTTGAAGTTACAATGACATTTATAGGGTGGATGGACTCATTGGCAAGAAAAACCATTAGTCATGGTAAAGACGAATAAGACAAAGGAGCGACTGATGACATAATTGTTTTGGTATGACATAGTGTGCTCTCTGAGAGGTCTCCTTGAGAGCGATATGTCACGGTGACAAGTTTGATCACATGGGTTTTCGGTAAGACACAGGATGCTCTATGAGATGTCACCCTGACCATGCATTGTCCTAGCAAAGATGGATGAAGGACACATCTTGGTGAGAGTGTGTTTTTGTCATAGCGACTCAGAATGGATAAGGTTGAAGTCTTTCAGTGAAACACAATGAAATCTACAAAATGTCTGCCCGATTATGTATTGTCTTGGCGACTTGGAAATGACAAAGACCTTCGGCATAGGTATTGAATTGTCTCAGAGAATAGGAATAATCATGTGGTCCTTTGGTGAAATGTGGGGCAATCTATATAGCATCTTCCCGACTATATATCGTCTTAGCAAAGGCGAATATTGGGCGTCTCGGTGAGAAAGACTCTTGTGTCTCAATGACTGAAACAAATTTAACAGAAATGTGATCTCGGGGAAACATAAAGATCTTTGATATGGTTTCTCCATGATGACAGAAGGTCATGGTGACGCATAGGGACCAAAAGAACTGTCAACGTTATAATTTCCTTCGGCAAACTTGTCTAGATGTCTCAGCAAATATTTAACAAATTCTATCTTTGTGGCCGATATGTGATTTTCTAAGTATAGTTGCATGGCGACAGCTTTTGTTGGCATTGAATCTCTGTAAAATAATTCTCTGAGAATTTAGAGGATATGATTTTTTGTTAGTGGGCTGTCATGGCTTTGATGAAAATCTTTCAGTTACAATTTGAAATCTCTTGATTCAACACAGAAATTAAAGCTCTCTGGATAGGCGTTACTCTTGATTTTTACCATCATCTATAGACTGTCATGATTCAACTTCATATTCTAAAGTTAGCAAGTGAGTTTCAATTTTTTTTGTGAAAAACGCATTCTCTAAAGAATTTTCTAAATGACAGACATACTTGAAATGTATATAAAAACCAATGTTGAAAATAGTGAAGGTGTTGTTGGCTAGTAATTCTGAGAGAGTTATTTTGGCCATATCAGGAGATGTATTGGAAAAATCTGTAATACAAGAGTTGGATTCTTAGGGTATTAGGGAGATAAGAGTGTTGAGTTTCTTGAGCTTACTAGAAAATAGAGAGATCCTCTGATTTTAGTATTGTTCTGAAAATAATTTGAGGGGTTGGTACTCCTTGAAATTGGTGTTTCAAAATGAGGGGTTGGTGCTTCTTGAGATAGATATCTCTAAATGAGGGGTTGGTGCTCAGAAATTTTCCTACAAGGCATTGTTAACAGTGTTTTTTGAATATTAAGCCAATAACGTAGTTTAGGAGTTGTTTTTCTACCACAGGAGGCTTTTCCACTCAGCAAATCTTTTGTCTCTTTGTTCTTCTGTGTCCTCACTACTTTTTTGTGTTTTTGTTGTTTCAGTTCACTATTGGGATTTTTACTGTTCTCAATTCTATTTATGAATGATTACATTCAACTCATGAATGCAGTAATCAGAGTAATATTGAGATCAAATCTGAGCTATGTTTTGGAAAATGCAAGATATCTCACTCAAATCATATTTTCATAAGTTTTCTAATAGAATGAGTTAATGTTGTCATATCTTTGTGCTTTCAAAAGTGATTACTCTACTCTATTGTTGAAAGAAAACGAAATCAGAATTAAAGATCTTGGTCGAAGTTGAAATTTTTTTGACACTGATTCACCCCCCCTCTCAGTGTCTGTCCATAACTCCAACAATTGGTATCAGAGTGTAGGGTCCTTTGTTAGGTCTAAACCACCTAGGATTGTTCCTGGTTTCTTGGAGTACTTTGGTTAATATGGGAAAGAATAGAAGGAATAAGGGAAAAAGATGTTCTTAGCAAAATGCTATTCATCATGTTCAACCTGAATCTAGTATAAGGAATAATGAGGAAGAGTTCATAAACAGTAGCTCTGAAATGGTAGAGTATCCTAGATCTGGAACTCCGCAGTTTGAAGGAACAAACTTTGTTATATGGAAAAATAGGATGTAAACATACTTACTTTGTTTAGGATCTAAAGTGTGGGAAGTAGTTGAAAAGGGTTGTACTACATTTGCAACATCTCCTTCCACTCTTGAGGAGATGAAAGCTCTTGAATTCAATACCAGAGCTATAAATGCTATTCTTAATAACTTGCCAAATAAACTCATTACAAAAGTCATTCATTACAGCAGTGCTAAGGAAGTTTGGGACCAGTTGACTGAAATGAATCAGAATAGTGAGTTACAAGAGGATATATCTTTGGATACTGAAATAATTTGTGAAACATCTAAGAGTGAAGAAGGTGTAAACCTTCATAGTTTTGAAAGGAATTCCAAGGAGATCATTAATGAATATTTAAATGATCAAGAAACTTGTGTAGAAGTAGATCAATCTTTGGGTGAAGTTAACTCTGAACAGGAATATTATGAACCAAAAAGTAAGGTTGATTTGGAAGGTGAACTCCTATGTGCCTTAGATACTATTAAGCAGCTTAGAAAAGAAAACCAGTTTTTAACAAGACAACTTCAGCAAGAAGAGAGTCTGGAAGTCAAGTTAAAAGACAAGGATGAATTGTGTAATAAACTAGAAAATGAGATTGATTCTTTAAAGAAATGTTCAGATAAATTCCTTGTAAAAAGAACTAACTCTTAAGGATGATATGATTATAAGTCAGAAAATTGAAATTGAAGAATCTAAGAGGATTGTAGATGTTGTGAGTTCTGATTTGGAGATTAAAAAGATTGTTTGTCTAAAACTTGAAGAAGAGGTAGTTGCTTTAAGAAAAGAGCTTGAAAGTTTCAAGGCTCAATCTGGGAAAATTCATAAATTTGATCATAGTACTAATATATTGAATGAGATGTTGGGTAGGAAAAAGCATTCTAAAGATCCTACAGGAGTGGGATATGAGGTTGGACAAAGCTCTGTAGACAAATATAAACATGAAACAGTGTTTACTACTTCAGATGGAAATAATTTTATAGCCAAGCAAACACCAAGAATGAGGGTTGATCTTGGTTACAGTATTGTTGCATCAAAGGATAACAATGACACTAGAAGACAATCTAAAGGTATTCATAGAGAAAGGAAAAATTTCTTTAGATCTTCACATCCTTGGCGTGATCATTCATTCAGGTATAATCATTTTTTCTAAGGATATTGTTATGTTTGTAATGAATATGGTCATAAGGCAATTGATTGCATAAGATGGTCAAATAAGAATCATTCTAATGTCCCTAGAAATGAGGATGTGGTGTGTTACAACTGTAACAATTTTGGTCACTTGAGAATAGACTGTAGAATAAATACAAGTGATAATAATGTAAGGAACAATGCTGGAAATGTCTGTAGGAAGTCTTCTATTTCTCAGAACAATCAAAAAGTCATTTGTTTCAGATGTAATAACATTGGACATAAAGTAAAACAATGCAGATTCAATAGAAAGACATGTACTTTAAGTAAACAAGTGAAAAATTCTTCATTGGAGTGGAGAAAAAAGAGCAATAAAGATGCTTCTGAGAAAACTCCTTGTGCACTCCTTGCACAAGTGTTCCCTGCTAGGTCTTGAGAAGAAGCAAAGACTTAGGGGGAGTCTATTACGGTAATATATTTTACCCCTATGGAGTCTAGAATGAGGTATGACATCTTGCATTTTCTTTTGGTGGTATAAGATGCTAAGGAATGTTTTTTTTGCTTGGTCTAGTGGTTGAAAATTTTCAAAAGTTTTTGAATTCACAGTGCACTTTGTTTTTAAATGAACCTTTTGGATGCTTGGGTTTTGGAAATAATGGTATGTCCTTATGACATCTTTGAGTGGTGTGGAGTCATATTGATGAGTTCCTCAATATATTAAAAATAAGAAAGCCTTTGTTTTGAAGGGATGTCGATGCATTTATCTCTAGAGAACAGTGATTGAAAAACATGTTTGATGTTATGAGTTATTTTTGTGATGATATTTTTCGGTGTTGTGTGAGGGCTAAGATTAATTATCCGTGGTATTTTGTAGAAGAACATATTCATGATGAATTATGTAGTATACGTGCTTTCAAGTTATATTTTGTGTATGAAAAGAGTAAAATGATGTGTGTCGGTTGAAGAAGAATAACCATTATCATTGGTCTTTGCTGTGTATTTTCATGGACTGTGACTAAGGTTACTTGTGCTGAGAAGAGGTTGGTTGTTTGTGCTCAAATTCTGGTATTGCTAGATTGAAGTTAATCAAATTGAATGTGGAGTAGGTGATCTTGAATGTTCCTTGATCGAACATGATAAAGAAGGTGGTATGTTCAAGTAACAGGTCTTCAATCTTTAGCATGTTACAATCTTACTACTCTCCTGCAAATATGTCTGCTGCACTATTGCTCTATTTGCAGCCAGTTCTTATGGTATTTGGTTGGCTTCTCAGTTGTGTTTCTAGGCATTGCACACTTTTCTCTTCTATCATTTGTCATTGAGGCAAAAAGGGGGAGAGTCATTTGTTTTTTTCCATTAAGGACAAAGGGGGAGTTTTTTGGATCTCAGTTATGATCATATGGTTTGTCCTTGATGACAAAATCCCTTTTAGTTGATTCTACTTGTTGACAGTTTCAAGTTGGTTTGTCATGCTTTATCTTGGTACAATTTTGTCTATATGGTTTACTTGTCATTAGCATTTAGTGGACAGTTTACTTTTAGAATTTTAATATCTTATGGAACTGATCAGTTTGAGCTTCGTGCACTCTCTGGTGACAAAAAAAGAACATATCGACGTGAGAATGCTAGGGTCTCCCCAATCCATTCTTTCTGATAAACTTTTGTATTGCCTATCAGCAAGACGTTTTGGATGTCATAATGATTTGATTTTACATACAAGTAGCTTTCGACATGACATTCATGTGGTCTTGGCAACAGTGGAAAGGTCTATCAGCATGATTTGTGTTCATCACTGAGAGGGCTTACCGAATGAGTCTAGTCTCACTGACTAATACATGAGGTGGTTCATCGGCATAAGAAATCCCTATCAGCATGTTGTTTCATCGAACGCTTTGTGTCTTGGTGACCGACACAAGAAAGATCATTTCAGAAAGTGTTACACCGTCGGTATGTGGTCATAATGAAATTGGTATGTCACACTGACCGCCATTGAAAAATTACATATCGGCATGAGTTTAAGGCTTCGGTGAAGGGTCACAGTGAAATTTTTATGTCTCACCGACCATATGCATGTGGACGTTTATTGGCAAGACATTCATGTGGTTTCAGTGACCGAGGATGAACCGTTCGGCAAGAGTTTTGTTATCAGGGTAGTGTCTCATTGAACTTGAAATGTCTCCCTGACTAGTGCATTTGGAAGTCTATCAGCAAGAGCTGGGCGGTATCAGAATAGGTCTTGGTGAAGTGGTTTTGTCTTGTTGATAGGGGATCTTCATCAATGGGTTCTCAGGGAGTGTCTTACCGAACAACACATGGAGGGATTTCTTTGGCCAGACAGATTGCTTTCGATACAAGGTCTCAGCGAGTGACTTTCAGTCTCGCCGAAATCATCTGAGGCTTCTCTTCAGCTAGTCATATTGCTTTCGGTGTGAAGTCATAATGAATGTACAATGTCACCCCGATCAGTGGTGGATGGATGTGTATCGGTAAGAATTTGTGATATTCAGAGGGAGGTCTTAGCAACTCCGTAGTGTCTCACCGACTTGTACAAAGGGTTATCTTATCGGAAAAGGTTGTGGCTTCAATGTAATGTCATAGCAAACCCGTTAGGTCTTTTCAAAGAAGTCTACTAAGTGGCTTTTGGAAAAATATTTGTGTCATCTTGGCGAACAGGTGTGAATTTGGGGTGTTTTAGTATGACATAAAACAATCTACAAGATGTCTCCCCGATAGTTTGAAGTTACAGTGACATTTATAGGGTAGATGGACTCATCGGCAAGAAAAACCATAAGTCACGACGAAGGAAAATAAGACAAAGGAGTGACTGATGACATAATTGTTTCGGTATGACATAGTGTGCTCTGCGAGAGGTCTCCCCGAGAGTGATATGTCACGGCGACAATTTGATCACATTGGTTTTTTGTAAGACACAGGATGCTCTACGAGATGTCACCCCTACCATGCATTGTCTTAGCGAAGATGGATGAAGGACACATCTCGGCGAGAGTGTGTTTTTGTCACAGCGACTCAAAATGGATAAGGTTGAAGTCTTTCAGTGAAACACAATGAAATCTACAAAACGTCTCCCTAATTATGTATTGTCTTGGTGACTTGGAAATGACAAAGACCTTCAGCATAGGTATTGAATTGTCTCGGCAAACAGGAATAATCATGTGGTCCTTCGGTGAAACGTGGGGCAATCTATATAGCATCTTCCTGACTATATATCATTTTAGCGAAGGCCAATATTGGGCATCTCGGTGAGAGAGACTCTTGTGTCTCAGTGACTGAAACAAATTTAATAGAAATGTGATCTCAATGAAACATAAAGATCTTTGATATGATTTATCCCCGACGGCAGAAGGTCATGGCGACGCACAGGGATGAAAGGAATGATGAATGTTATAATTTCCTTTGGCATACTTGTCTAGATGTCTTAGCAAATGTTTAACAAACTCTGTCTTTGTGGCTGATATGTGATTTTCTAAGTATAGTTGCATGGCGACATCTTTTGTTGGCATCGAATCTCTAGAAAAATATTCTCTAAGAATTTAGAGGATATGATTTTCTGTTAGTGGGCTGTCATGGCTTTGATGAAAATCTTTCAGTTACAATTTGAAATCTCCTGATTCAGCACATAAATTAAAGCTCTCTGGATAGGCGTTACTCTTGATTTTTACCATCATCTATAGACTATCATGATTTAACTTCATATTCTAAAGTTAGCAAGTGAGTTTCAGTTTTTTTTTTGAAAAATGCATTCTCTGAAGATTTTTCTAAATGACAAACATACTTGAAATGTATATAAAAACCAATGTTGAAAATAGTGAAGGTGTTGTTGGCCAGTAATTTTGAGAGATAGTTATTTTGGTCATATCAAGATATGTATTGGAAAAATCCATAATACAAGAGTTGGATTCTTAGGGTATTAGGGAGATAAGAGTGTTGAGTTTCTTGATCTTACTAGAAAACAAAGAGACCCTCTAATTTTACTATTGTTCTGAAAAATAATGAAAATAGTGAAGGTGTTGTTGGCCAGTAATTTTGAGAGATAGTTATTTTGGTCATATCAAGATATGTATTGGAAAAATCCATAATACAAGAGTTGGATTCTTAGGGTATTAGGGAGATAAGAGTGTTGAGTTTCTTGATCTTACTAGAAAACAAAGAGACCCTCTAATTTTACTATTGTTCTGAAAAATAATGAAAATAGTGAAGGTGTTGTTGGCCAGTAATTTTGAGAGATAGTTATTTTGGTCATATCAAGATATGTATTGGAAAAATCCATAATACAAGAGTTGGATTCTTAGGGTATTAGGGAGATAAGAGTGTTGAGTTTCTTGATCTTACTAGAAAACAAAGAGATCCTCTAATTTTACTATTGTTCTGAAAATAATTTGAGGGGTTGGTGCTCCTTGAAATTGGTGTTTCAAAATGAGGGGTTGGTGCTCCTTGAAATTGGTGTTTCAAAATGAGGGGTTGGTGCTCCTTGAGATAGATATCTCTAAATGAGGGGTTGGTGCTCCTTGAAATTGGTTTTTCAAAATGAGGGGTTGGTGCTCCTTGAGTTGGTGCTCATAAATTTGCCTGTAAGGCATTCTTAACAGTGGTTTTTGAAGATTAAGCCAGTAACGCAGTTTAGGAGTGGTTTTTCTACCCTAGAAGGGTTTTCCACTCGGTAAATCTTTTGCCTCTTTGTTCTTCTATGTGCTCACTACTTTTCTATGTTGTTGTTTCAGTTCACTATTGGGATCATTACTATTCTCAATTCTGTTTATGAATGATTGCATTCAACTCATGAATGCATTAATTAGAGTAATATTGAGATCAAATCTGAGCTATTTTTTGGAAAATGCAAGATATCTCACTCAAACCATATTTTCATAAGTTGTCTAATAGACTGTGTTAATGTTGTCATATCTTTGTGCTTTCAAAAGTGATTACTCTACTCTATTGTTGAAAGAAAAGGAAATCATAATTAAAAATCTTGGTCGAAGTTGAAAAAGTTTTGACACTGATTCACCCCCCCTCTCAGTGTCTGTCAGTAACTCCAACACATAAAACTCCAAGGAAAAGGGATAGAGAGATTGCTTAAAACTAAAAATTAATTCATGGGAGTTGATGCACCAAAATATTTATATTTAATTATTTTAAACCTATCACAATATGTTTCAACAAGGCTTTGACTTGTTAACAAATCAAATCAAAACATGAAGCACATAAGTATTTCATATGAAGATGTTGGTTTCAACTTATTGTATGAAGGAAAGATAAGTTTCACAACTACAATCAACTACAATTAACACACAACATATAACCTACACTTAGATATGTATCATCTACCAAAATGTTATTTGAAAAGGGACAAAAGAAGACTAAAAATCCAATCACAACTAATCATATACCAATTCATTTGCAACATAAGACAAAATAAATTGAGAAGGAACTACTATCATCATTTTATTGAATCAAAAGGATTGTTTTTACAATGCACTTCAGAATTGAGTTACAAAACAATCTTTTCTACTATAATCATGAAAATATGACAATAACTTAGAAAATAAAGGCCTAGAGATGCCTTTATACATAAATTCAACTTCTAAAATAACTCTTGATTGATTTGGAAATGAAAAACAACACCAGCTGGATTGAAGTTGATTGTTGCAAACTCCTTGAAATCAATTTAAAGATAGAAGGAAATAATAAAATTTCCAATTTGGAACCCTTCTTTGCAGCTAAAGATGATTGAAATGTTTCCATTAGCAACTTGACATCTACCCTGGACTGGTGAATATTTCTCTCAAACAAAAAACCAGGTTTTTGTGAAATTTAATGGGTTTTTTCATTTAATTGTTTTCTAATATTTATCCAAAAATCACAATAACCCAAATTGTGGTTTTCAAGATATGATTTTTTTAATAAAAGATGTTGCAAACTTGTCATGTTGACTAAAAATCAATATCTTTCCCTTTGCAAGACTTCATTTACCTTCACAACTCAAGTATTCTTCCTTTCTTTTTTCAAAAAATCAAGGAAAAATTCTTCCAAATATGGAAACATTCACTACTTTCCCTCTCAAACTGAAAAATCAATACTTTAATTTTATCCCCTTGCCAATATTCACATGGATGTCATAAAAATGGGCTTGTAAAAGGAATTTAAATGTCTTTTCTAATATTTTGAATGAAATATTACCTCCTTTGACCTTTAATATTATCATTAACAAAATTGATAATATTTAACAAGGAGACTTTATTTAAAATATACCTTCAAAACCTAGTAATACGAAGGCCTTTTAATATCTCCTTTTCCCATTTCAATAAATATTTTCACATGGAGGCCTTCTTAAACCTGGGATATTTGACTTATTGCACTATTTTAAACTGGAAGGTAAAAATAGGTAACAATAACTCCACGTGAAAAGAAGTAACTTGTGAATCTCCAAGATAGGTTGCAAATGAACCCAAAATGCTTTTATCATGTCCCATTAATATCTGTACAATTTGGAATAATTCCACACTAAGAATCTGGACCAAGTCGGCCCACATGCTCTGACCGGTAACACAGTGAAATTTTGAGAGTGATAACTTTGGGTAGGAAAATACAAACAATATGAAATCTAGATATGTGAGATGT
Organism: Sequoia sempervirens; assembly: GCA_007258455.2. Classification (NCBI taxonomy): domain Eukaryota; kingdom Viridiplantae; phylum Streptophyta; class Pinopsida; order Cupressales; family Cupressaceae; genus Sequoia; species Sequoia sempervirens. Next base: position 227,892,371 of record VDFB02000002.1, read on the forward strand.
CAATGTGTATATGTTATATCATGCTCAGTGATCTAAGAAACAATGGTTTGGTAAAATGTGGAATGAAATACAGAAACTGCTACATAATGCAATGTAAGAAAATAACTATTTTTGGTTGATATAGGATTACTTTACAACCAGGGATGCTCCTGCATCATTATGGTTAGATATTTTATGTAGAAGTAACCACCGATAACCAATCTTCATCTATCCTTAATTGATTTTTTTTGCAATATGGATACATAGTGAGTGTTTTGGTTATGGGTGGTGTCATAATTCTTACTTCTTGCTCTAAATTATTTTTATTTTTTCCATAATCCTCAATTTAGATCCTTTAATATTTTGTATAATTTGACTTATCCTATCTATATTAGAACTTATTTGCAGTATCTCCTTCCTTATCTCTTCAGCTACACCCACAATAGAATGGTGAAAAACACTCTTGGTGGCATTCTTATCCTCTTCCTTGATAATTACTGCTAACTCTTTGGCTTGTTCCCTTTCTTTCTTTTCTACTTCTTCCATTTTTTTGTGATATCTTTTTTTTCGATTTTGGGTTTATTTCCGCTTTCTTTCTTGTACATTCATCTCAATTGCCAAATTATTTTTTCAATAAGCTCTATTTTTATTTTGTTATCTCCTTTTTGTTATGGTTTTTTTATCAAGATTTCCATTAATTCCTATATATTCCATGGTAAGTTTAAATTTTGAACAATTAAATTTTTTAATGGATCTCTTAAAATCCCTTCCTCCTTCCCATTTTTCATCCCTTAAGTGTCTACCCCTCTCAGAAGGGTGGTACATAAGGTTTGTATCTACAGATTTTTTTTAAGATTTATTTTCTTTTGACTGATTGTTATTAATCAATGATTTTTTATTATTTGTACTCTTTACTTCCACTACTATTTTTTCTCTACCATATATTTTCTTCACTATTCACTCTAGGGTCCCAATAATGGAACCAATGTGTGCAAGAGGAAAAGGGGAATTATTGTATAGAGACTTAAACCTTAATATTTCTTATGTAGTTTGTTAATACCCCAAAGGATACAATGAAAGAAAAGAGTAATTTTGGAAAGGAAACTGTATCTAAATATATTTGATATGTAACATAAATAGGAACCATATCCACTCATAAAGAATATACATTGAACAATCCTTATATCTCCATAAGTATATTATCATATAATAGTTACAATGGCAGATATTGATCTCTACTCTTTATTATCATTCTCTTCTACTTCTCTAATATCTCTTATTTCTATGTTACTTACTTATATCTATTACATACATATATTTATACTTTATCTCTTAGAGAGATGTGTCTTTTATAGGGCACCTATTACTTAGTATTTGTTAATCTTATGTTCCATAAGTCCTATGTGGTAGTTTGCAATGGGTTTTGACATCGCCTTGTGACCTTGCTCACATTCTTTTTAACTAGTCTTCATTACAGTCTCCTAATCAATGAAATGAAAAGTCATTTAAATTTTTAAATTAATACTTCCACAAATTAAATTATTATTTCAATTATATTTTAAAATAAAAAATTCTTTAAAAAACCATCAATTGCACCTTGGTATGCAATGGGTACAGCGAAGAAATGTGGAAGGTCAATTAGGGAATTTTTGGTTTATTTTTTAATACAATTATGTAGTATACATGAGGTCGATTGGTAAGATATTTAGAAAATGATGCCCTTGAAACGAAGGTATCAATGAATAAGTGATAGCTTCAAATCAAATATGCATCTACATACAAAACACAACTAAAATAAAACCTCTAAATCGGGAAGAAAAAAAGGCTCCATTAAAAATACGCTCATGTTATGTTTGCAATAGGGAGAGAGGGAGAGGAGATATGGGGTTAAAAAGAGGGAGAGATATAGTTGAAGAGTGATATAGAGATGGAGATAAAGGAGAGGGATATGGAGAGCAGAGAGAGAGAGTTAAATAGAGACAATAAAGGGATAGATAGAGATGGAAGAGATAAATATAGAGAGTGGGAGAGAGGGAGAGAATGAGAGAGGGAGAGTGATGAAGGGTACTCTCATTAAAAACTGAAACCACAATGATAATAGAGAATGATAAACCAAAATTGCAAGAAGGAATTACCAACATTCTAATATCTCCATAAGAATGAAATTACAATATGTAGAAAATTACAGACTACCACCATATGGGCTTTCTAACTACATAAATTTATAAATTGGATCCACAATATAATTTACTTCCCCCCACTCTATAAACCCCATTCAAATCCTTTATCTATAATATGTAACTGCTCCAACATATTCTGTGTAACCCCCTCAAGAAGATATTTCAAAATTTCATTAATTTCAATAGTCCAACTTCTCGGTATCATAACTTTTGATCCAACTACTAGATTTTTAATTATAATATATTTTTTGAAATCTCATGAGAAGACTCTCAACCATAAAATAGTACTTAATGGTAGACTATTTTGATTTTTGGCCAATTTTTGGGCCCAGCCAAAGCCTCTAAGTTCTTCAAAAAAAAATTGAACATTTTTAATAGGATTTTGGAAATTGAAAATATTAATCTCATAAATAACAAATGATATTGAAGTGTTTTCTTTGCCATTTTCTTCATTTCACCATTCAAGAGGTCTATGTAAGATTTTGTGGCCATACATGCATAATTACCAACTTACTAAAAATAATAACCCTACCAAATTTAGCCCTTATTGAAAAAGAACAATAATTTTTTGGGTGATGCAGAATTGCTCTTGCACCATGAATGCTTGTGCATTAAAGATGGTAATATTAAAAATAGAGATAATAAGTGATATATAGAGAAGGTTAGAGATAAGGAATATATAGGGGTAGAAAGAGATATAGATAGAGGGAGATATGTTAGAATTTAAATATGGAAATGGAGATAGAGATAGAACTAGAGATAGGAAGAAAGAAACAAGGAGTGTGTGTGTATGAGTAAGAGAGAGACATGGAGAAAAATAGAGAGGGAGGAAAATAGAGGGAGAGAAATATAGGTAGGAGAGAGATATATACAATGAAATATAAATAGAGAGGAAGAGGAAGATATGAGAAGATATAAATAGAGCGGGAAAGAGTGAGAGATCGTGATGATGGTATAGAAAATTAATAGAGAGGGAGAGAGATAGAGAGAGGGAAGAGATAGGGGGAGAGATAGAGATAGAGATAGAGATGGAGATGGAAATAGAGATGGAGATAGAGATGGAGATAGAGACAAATATAGGGAGGGAGAAACAATGAGTGTGTGTGTGTGTGTGAGTGAAAGAGATAAAGAGATAGAGATATGGAAGGAGAAATAAGGAATGTGTGTTTCTAAGTGAGAGAGATATTGAGATAGATATAGAGGGAGATATATATAAACAAATATAGAGGGAGGGAGATAGAGAGAAAAATAGAGAAAAGATAGAGAAGTTGAGCAATATATAAAGAGAGTGATAGGGAGAGAGGGAGAGATGGATATATATGGATGGAAAGTGTGGATGCTAAACCTACAAATAGTTAAACTTTCGAAAACATTAGCAATGATGTCAAATTAAACACAAAAAATCAAGCATCCCTATGTGGTATCTAATCATGCTATACATGAAAAACAATACACTAATATACCAAAGAAGTTAAATAAAAGCATATACACGCATGTTTATACCCTATCCCATAGTGGGAGTGGTGCTCCTTTGATGTGAAAAGTATTCCCTTTCTTGATAAGCTTCAAAAATGATGAACAAAGATGCAAGTGATGAAGATGAAAGATGAACATGTGTCCAATTTCCCTAAAAGATAATGATAGCAATTGGATATGAGTGTTCCTATAGTGAGAATGCTAAGATTTTGGATTTTTTTCAAGTAGAAGTGCTTTCTATTTATAGGTTGAAGGGTTGAAGAAGGGAGAGATGGGAGGAATGTGGGACTAAAGTGTTGTGCCCTCGACACACATGCCCCATTTTGAATAGGGACCCTCTTTTTCTTTTGACTTGTCGGGTCCTTTTTTTCGCCGCCTCATTTGCATGCCCATTTTTTTTGGTGCCCCGAATGGTCAATATTGCTTCAAAGTTTCACCTTAAGCTGACCATTCCTTCCCCTTTTAGTTTTTTAAGGTTCTAGTGCTTCGCGAAGTCTCCCTGGCAATTTGCCTCTACCAACGGCCCCGAGCCCTTGTGGGCCCAGGCATTCAGGTTTCCTTTGTCGGGTTTCCCCATTGCACCTGCCATTCCAAACCACGCTCAAGTCACGTCTTCCTGGACTTCGGGGTCCAAGCCTCCGTTTGCTGTCTGCTAGAAACTGCGAAAATCTTGATGGCTGCCAAACCGTTCAGGCCCGAGACCCTGGAGTTCCACTTCCGGGGTTCTGTGAGTGCTTCGCCATTCCTCACGGCGAACTTCTGGCAGAGTTCCGCCTTTCGAGACCTGACCTCCCCTTTGCTGCTGGTGATTCCCGAGTTGAACTTATCAAGCGCCCACCGACTTGCGCCTTCCTGGTCTCTGGACCCCAGGTCTCCCGCCGCCGTCGGTGATTTCAAAATCACCTACCCCACTGCTCGTCGTACCTGCATTTAATAGGGCCATTAATGGCGATAGAGGGTATAAAATACCTGCTCAAGCCTATCATTTTCACTCGAATGCATTGTAGGAAGTGATGAGATAACTTGCTAGAGGAGCCCACAGTCTTTGACACCTTCACGCTCATCGCTCTCACCATCACTTCATTGATCGTCAGTGGATTCCACATCTCCCCGCATCAAATGTTTGAGGTAGGTTCTCCGTTCGCCCTCTCGAGCATTATTTTCATGATTTCTAAGGATTAAAATAGACAATAGACATCAAAACGATGTATGAATGATGAACCATGGCGTCACAAGTAAAACCCATGTTTTGAAAACTTAAGAAAACCTTTGAGGGTGCCCTCATGACCGATCCGGAGCTCCACCTCACCGCGACTGTTCTTCCTGTAGGGAGATCATCCCCTTTGGCTCCGATACCTATCTTGGCCTTCTAAACCAAAGTGATGAACCTTCTTTTTGATAGAAATTTCCCCCTTTGGGCCTGAGCCGTCAAACTTCCTTGTTCAGAAGTCAGCAGGAATGTCGTTGTGTCAAAATGGCGAACTTTCCCTGACCACCCGTCCACTGAGGCCTGCCCTTCTCCTCACTGTGGGCATTTCAAAGTTGGTCAGGTGCCCTTCGAGTTCATGGATCCCGCCCTTTGGATCTCCTTTCGGATTACACCATGCCTGCCTCTGAGTTTTTGGTGGAGCCCCGCCATCTGGGCCCCTGGCCTCCATTCTCCATTGGAATCCCGGCTAAACTCAGAGCGGCCTTTCCCTTTTTGGGCTCTGGACACTGGATCTTGGTCCTTTCCTCATCTGTTGTCCCGAGGGGAAAATCTCACCTATCCATCCGAGTTTTGAGCTCCGCCCTTCTATCCACTGTGGGACTGAAAACAAAGTTGAACGACAGGCCGTTGTGCTGGGTCTGGTCTTGTTCTCGGTTGTTGGCGAGACATGAGGCTTTTTTCGAGACCTTTCTCTGAGGCAGATTTTCACACCAATTCAAAACTGAAAAAAAATGACAGCTTCCTCTCCACCCAAACCTGAAGCTCCGGACTTCCAGCCGACATTTGCCATCCCAAATGTTGAGTGCACCACGGTCCCCTGGCCTTCTAGACCCAGTAATGTAAAAATGTTGAACGCCCTCATCCATGCCGAGCTCCATTGTGCGGGACTACTTCCCTCACCCATCGTTCTGAACGAAATTCTCACCCGCCCCTCTGATCTCTAGGCTTTGCCTTCCCGATCGCCACCGAATTGAAAATGAAATCAAATGGCGGATGCCCGTGCCGGGTTCGGTCTTGTTCCTAGCTTTCGGCGAGACTTGCAGATCTTGCCAGAACCTTACCCTGCCGCAGAGGCCTCATGTCGATTTGTAATTTGTCAGGCCCTAACTACTGGGCTGCCCCCTCCAGACTTCTGCCCAACAATAGCTATCCCAAATGGCGAAAGATGAACGCCTTCCCAGTACCACAGACCCGAACGCTCAAAAGTGAAGTTACAAATTGTTAGTCACCTTGCAGCCCACCGGACCCCGGACCCCGGAGTTCTATCTCCAGAATTCTGTTTATGATCTGTTGTTCCAAACTGCCATCTCTAGATGGCTCTCCAGCTTGGGACTTCTGAATTCTCCCAAATCGATCCAAATGAGCCAAAATATGAAATCTAACTTCGACCCACATGCTTAATTTCGGTCCTCCTCATTGTGAACCTCTTAAAGTACTAAAATATGACCGAAGAGAATCTTCGGGAGCCCTCCATGCTATTTCCCCTTCCAAATAGCATTCCTGCCAAGGAAGTCCAACCCTCTGGGCCCGAACTGTCCAAATGACCTTAATCAAAAGATCAATGACATCAAGAGATAAAAGGTCATGTTATGCTTAATAGATTGTTTAAAATAAATGTCATCTTTAGGATTTTGGCTAACATGAATGCTTTTGTGATCCATTGTGCTAACTATGCCTTTGCTTGTAGAATATATGGAATCAAGCGTGGGACCTTCAGGGGCAGTTGTCGAAAAGGACAAAGGAAAGAAGTCAGGAAAAACTCATCGAGGGAAAGAGGACATGGACCAGATGAAATACCAATTCTAGGGTGAGCCTCTGCACTCAAAAGTCACCACAGATTGGAAGAAGATCATCGATACCAACATAGGCAATGCCAATATTGACGAATTCACACAAAGGGTCAGGGTCAATCCAACAACCAAAAATGTAAGGCTAATAAGGAAAAGTGGAATAGAAAAGGCTGCTAGATTCCCTCCATCCCTCATGGCCCCCAAGTTGGTCAGGGCTTTTCAGGAGGCATATCAAGCCGACACAAGGACAATCATTGATAGAGAGGGCAATGTCCTCGCTAACATGTCGGCTGAAGGGATCAGAAAAACCTTCCACATCCCCACTTTCTAGGAGATGGAGGTCCCCACCATAGAAGAATGTCAAGCAGCATGGGATGATAATCTGATAGGCTATAAAAGGTCAATAAATTAGCATTGGCTCAAAGAAAAGCGGGATTGCGCTACAAAGGTTCCTTAAGAACTCTTCCGCAGTGACTTCCGCGAAGATTACCATGACTTGGTCATCATGTTAAGTAGGATTATGGGTCTTTCTGCGGCCGCCTTCTTTCAGGAATGGATGGTGTACTTCGTTGAGAAAATTCTTCGGGGGAATGAGGATGTCACCACAAAGAATTCATTCTATTGGGGAGGTATAATAAGCAACTACTTCCATGAGCAATTCGTCAATGTGAAGAAGAGCTCCAAATTTTATATGACTTCCTATCTTGTCCATTCCTTGGCAGATCGGAGACAGTACAATGGATTATTTGTGGCACCCAATTAAGAGCAGGGGCGAAGACTCAAGGCCTATGATAGGTACCCGCAACTCTAGTACCGGAACTTCAAAAGGGAATACTGCAAATTAAATGATGCCTTCATTGGCCATATTATCAGAGTGATTGTCACAGACTTCGAGAGGAGGGTCTCCCACAGTGCCAGGGAATTTTTGAAGCAGTATGCCTTCGTCTCCATTCAGTACCCAAAGTTTACATACATCTGTGCCCAGTGCTTCACTGAAAGGCCAAATAGGTGGCCTCGATACCCCAATGATTGAATCATCCTTCTGGAGCTTTCTCGACAACTCCAACACATACAGGCAATCTTTAGCAGCAAACACATAGCAAGGATTTCTTATCCCCTGACTCTGGGCCAGGGCATATATAAACTACAAACTTCCTTGTGTGCTGGTAACTTTGAGAAAGAACTAAAAGATTAACATTTCTACCTACACACTGCTCGCCCATGGATAGACCCGTATGGGCACATCAAAAAGGTGCTAGGTCCAGGATTCACTCATCTCCACCATATTGAAAACTTCTCGGGAGATTGCCAGGATAATAAAGAGGTACATGCGAAGCACTATATGCAAATGATTGCGTAGTTTGTAAGGAAGGTGCAGCCTTTCCCCATACCGGACCACGTCGAGGAAGACGAGAGGACCATAATGCACCCCAGGTACCCTGCGGTCGCCAATTTGCCGATACCAACAATTTACTGGGATGAGTAGGAGGTCGATGACCTCGACATTATAACCAAGTCAATCTTGGATCGTACTAAGGAGTGGGTCGATGGGCAAGTAGCCCAATTAAAGTGGTAAGGAGTAATTTTGACTTACGAAGGGCTCAAAAGTGAGCCAAGTGCCATAGAGGATGCCACTACCGCCACTTCAACTGGCGGGACCTCCAAGTCTCCTCTGGTCACCAGATCCAAGAAGAGAAAGGAGACAGAAACAGAACAGTCTCTAGACCCCAAGGTCTATGCAAGGAAAGAAACAGGAGGCTCACCCTCTAAAAGGCTCAAATAAGCGGGGAGTGCCACGGAACAGCCCTCAACCCAAGAGGAGAAGGCGAGGGGTATAGATCAATTGGCACCTCTCTTGGCTCTCCCTGCCCCTTCCATTGTGCCACCTACCTCTCTAGCTATGATTGCCAAATCCCCGCCGGCAGTGGACATTTCTATCCATCTTGCCTCTTCACCACCGACCGAGTCTGCAATAATTGTCGACTCCTCTTCTACCATAACTATGCCCCCTTCCTCCGCTGCCATGTCACCAACCACAATGCTCCCTCTGGAAATGGTGACAACACCTATTCCCACTTCTGCCATGCCTGAGGATCTCTCGAGACATATGTAAAATCTTCCCCCTGAGCTATCCTAGATCCTAATGGATCCTACTCTTCAAGCGGCCCTTGCACAAGCCCTCGCTACTACTCAACCTTCACAACTGCCGACAAGGCCACCGACTATGGAAGCCACTATGCTAATCTCTAAGGAGTGGGAGGAACAAGAATGAGAAGCCTTAGGGGCCTATGAGGAGGAGGCTGATGAATACCACAAGCACCCAGAATATGAGCACCGAGCAATTGACAGGGTGGCCTATGAGGAGGGAACTGGTTCCTCGAAGAGTGGGGATGAGGAAGATAACATGGGTGGCAAGGTAATCATGCAGGACTTTGATGATGATATGGAAGAACAGGCCTAGCAGCCAAACGACACCAAATCAGAGGTAGAAAGGTTGCCACCTAAAGAAGAATAACGGCAAAAAGAAAACAAAACTGAGGGTGGGACCCAAGCTGTCGAGAGCCTCAAATTCAGGCAATTCAAAGAACATGTGCATGAGATTGAACATGCTGAGGAAAAGAAAGAAGAAGAGACAGTAGAGAAAGAAAGTCCCATACAACAACTGTCCACTGTGCTTCCTATCAAACGCCTCGTGTTCATCCAAGATTCCAACAAGGAAGAGGGCGATGCTGCCAAGGAGAAAGAAAAGTCCCCAGAAGAAAAGGGAGTGGAAACATTGGCCTTGACTAAGAGGGGCGAGGGTGGCCATGATTCACCTAAGGGAAAATATACTGTGCCTAAATGGTTAGAGAGGCAGCTCGAAAGAAAAACCCTTGTACTAAGGGACCCAAGGGTGAGGTTAGAGGCCATCTTGGCTCGAGCTCAAATCATTACAAAGAAGGAGAAGAAGCCCAAAGTCTAATCCAGGGTGACGATGGATGCTTCTGGGTCTCGAGCAGCGCAAATAGCAATGCCTATGATTGGCCAAGCTGGGATGAGTTACAACATCTGCACCATCAACTTGGGGACTGCCACTAGAGAGTAGAAAGTCAGGCACCTTGAGGAGTCAATGGCTATGGTGGTGCACTTGATAAAGCAGGATAAGATCTCGAAGGATGAGCTCAAGGCACAGGTTGCGACCTTAACAGATTACATACAACAATGGTCTTCAGTGGATGACCTCCCTACCACATCCACAGCCACACCCCAGCTGCTATCCAAAGAGCAGATCGATAAGATGGAAAGAAGGAAGAACTTGGAAAATACCACAGAGGACTGGTTCCGACTAGTATTATACATTAGAAATGTGGGAATTAGCTGGGTTGTGTGAATAGCCAACAAGTTCTTAGACCTGTTGTAGTCTCTGCAGGGCATGAGGAAGCTCTGCACCGACATCCCTACGACCTACAACTCCACCTTTCTGAGTATCGAGGCTATCCTTCAGTTTCCAGAAGCCACATGGGAAAAGGAGCTTGCATTTAAGAAATACAATCACTAGCTGATGGATGTATGGCGAGGGGACTTTAACAAACAGAGGGAAAGACTGGAAAAAATCATGAGCAAGGTGGATCCGGACATTGAATGGATCAAGGAAATCAGGGCAGAGTGTGCTCGTTATCTCAAGCTGATGACTGAGTATGACATGCCCACAGTGCAAATAGATCCAGAGAAGATAAAGCCCTACTTCCAAAAAAAGATGAAGGATGGGATGTCTGGTGAAATCACAGTGGAATTCATGAGTTTTGTTGCCCGTGCCTTCAATCAATCAGAGCTATTCAGGGACCAAGGCACAAAGTATGATGAGGATTGGAAAAGGCTAGAAGATAACGTGAAGGAGTGGAGCTACCAAGTGCTAAGGTATGAGATTTTTGAAATAGGCAAGCTCCAAGAGTCCATCCTCAAGTTCATAGAATACACAGCATCAAGAAGGCAAGAGGACAACCCTGTCAAGAATGAAGAGCTCCCTAAAGAGTAGCTACAGTAAAACAACAATTAGCTCAAGCACAAAGTGCTACAGTGTCGTCACTAGAGCACAAAATAGGGAAAATGACAAAATATAATTTTAAATTGTAATATATTGGGGGGTAGGTGAAACCCTATTTTGTAATGAATCTTGGCCACACAATAAGAATTGATCTTGGCAATTCATTAGATCTTTTGGGCACTATAAATAGAGCTCTCCTCTCATTTGCAAAGGGAGTTGAGTTGTTGTAAAGGCATGCTGCAGAAATTTATAAAGAAAAGAAATTGACTTGGTGCATTTTCTAAGTTTCTCACATGTTGCTTGGTTCAATCTCCAATTTTAGATGTTCAACTTAGGTTTTATTACTATTCTAGTTAACTGTTTCCTTGCTTTGGTAGATTTTAGGAATGTTGTCCTGTGATCATGAAAATTCCTATTGTGTTGATGACTTCTTAGTCCATACTTTTTGTTGTTTGCTGATGGTAGATAGTTGTGTAAAGTTAGTTTGGACTTGAATTTGATGCTGCTCCAAAACTTTCATCTTTGTTCATGCATGCATATGGTGAATGACAGACCAAACATTTACAGGCCTTTGAAGATAGCACAAGTACCATGATACTGTGATATTTTTGGTTAAGTGGAATATTGTTTTAAGAAGCTGTCCATTGTAGGAACTCCATCATCATTGTTCACAATTAGTTGCAGATCCAAGAACCTCCTCTCTTCCCTACCCTTTTTCATTTTATTTAATGAGTAACCTATGCTAAGGTTCATTGCACACTGTAAAGCCAAATTTAATAACAAAATGGAGTTCAAGACTGTTGTTTGAACCTACAGCAAAAGTGTAACAAACTCTCCCATCTTAAGAACTCCACTTCAAGATCCAACTTCCCATGCTTTGTAATACCTACATAAGACCGCCTTGTGATTCCATCAAATCACATCAAACAAGTGAGATATTCCAAGCACTGTCAAGACCTGACATTAGAGACCTTGAGATAGTGTTCTACAATCTGATTGTGGAAGATTGTCTTTCAAGAGTGGTAGTGCACCTACACACTGCCTGTGTTGAGAAGTGCACAAAAAACACATCAATAGAACTGGCGCTAGAAAGAGGACCACATTGGGAATACAAAGTTAAAGGTTAAGGGAAAATCTAGATCGAATCAGATCATTCTCCCCAGAAAGATTTCAAAGAGTTCTATGGTCAACACCAAACAAGGGAGAATTTGAAGAATTGTAGCCTGCTACAAGGGTGAAGCGAATTAAGGGAAGTAGCATTCCTTCTTCCTCTTCCTCCATTCCACCCACTTCTATTCCACCCTCACCTTCATTTGGCTGGCCTTCATCTTCCACCCAACCATCTCAAACTACATTTGCACCTCCTATCTCCGGCAGCCAGGGGATTGCTCCTCTCCCGGCTCTTCCAACCCAGGGCACAGTCCAATCAGCTGTAGCTCAAGTGCAATCCTAGATTGCTGTTTTATTGTGGGTACAACCCCAACTTGCCATTTTTTTATAGCAGATACCACCTCCGCCACCCTCCATGGCTTGGTTAGCACATAACCCTTCACTGATACGTTTCGCCACTTATCATGATATGCAAAAGAATCTAGAGGGCTTTTGTTCGAAGTTCCATCCTCGCAACCTACAAAGAACAGCTGAGGAGCATATCAAAATATTTGAGATAGTAATTACCGAAATGCAAGTTGATCATGAGGATGTTGCATGCCGCCGTTTTCTGCATTCGTTGGGGGAAGAAGTCTTTTATTAGTACATCAACCTGCAGAGGGGATCCATTACCTCATGGAACTTAATGAAGGACGCTTTCCTATAGAAATACAAGATCCCCATCAGTCCTTCAAAACTCTATCAGTAGTTTATGTCCATTCAAAGGGAGATAAATGAACCTATTGGATCCTTCAAGGACTACTTTCATCATTCCTTTACAAGGCTCCATGACCTGTACCTCCATAATGATGCCGCGGCCCTCCCGGTCTACTATGCTACGTTGGACAACCTTATGTCAGCTTTGGTGAAAAGGATGCGCCCACCACTCACTACCCTGGTGACCGCCTATATAGAGGCTATTGTCGCTAGTGCAGATTCGGGGTAGAACATCTCTGGCCTGCTGCCTTCTTTGGGGCCGGTAGCTCACCCAATGCAGATTCAAGGACTAAATTAGGCATTCGCTCATCAGATCCCTCTTGTGAATCAAGTGCCTCAATTGCCCATTGTCCCACATCCTGGGTAGCCACTAAATTATGCGCCTCCCACATCTTCCTATTTGCAGCCTCAACCATAGTATAAATATTCTTAGGCTGCTCCAAAATAATAGGTGTATTCCCAGCATCCCCAAGTGCCATTGTACCTATCGGGACTAGAATTTCCTCTCGCTTATCAGAATCAACCGACAACCCAGCCTGATTTTCTCTAAAATCTGGCGCTGTCGCTTGAGAACAGGACTGAGAAAGACAAGTTAGAGGAACTAACTAAGATGATAAAAAAAATTCCACGAAAATGACACACCTAAAAAATTAGAATAATTAGTTACAGGCCTACCAGCATAATTTTTAGGCCAATCTTAACCAAAAAAACTGAGATAATAGGGACAATAGGGATAATTGAGAAGCAGACACTTCCTCCTGGCAGAACTATGATTGGGGGAAAAACGCTAATCAGAATTCAAAAAGGAGACCTTCTTAGAGGTAGAATCACACATGGAACACTAGGCCCAATAACGGAGGTGTCCCTACACCTTTCGACCAACCGGCAAGCAATGAAAAAATGACCAGTGGAGTATACCTTGAGGTAGCCTTGTCCGGATGCTGTAGGATTCATAAAACTAGTAGACATTCCGAGTTGGATTGCCTCAAATTCCAGACAACTGCTGAAATATTTTAGGTAGAAGTGCAAAATGCAGTAGATAATGCTGGTTGTAGGGACATCATCCCATCTGAGCCATACGATTCCTTCTGTCTCATGGTTAATCAAGCACCATCTCTGTGAGGCGACCACAACGAGCCCGAAGTCGAGTCTGCTCTTGTTGAGGGTGGAGAAGTGTAAGAGATAAGTAACGAGCAAAATTTGGCTTAGCTTTTTGATTCTGTAGATAATGGTTTAGTAGATGAAGAGGAGCCATTTATAGATGAGGTCAACATATTCCATCAAAGGTCGACTCCCTATTTCCTTAGGAATAGATAGGCGGATGGACCCTTTACAACTTCTACCCCACCAAACAATTTCACCACTCTGCCTGATCCTAATGCTAGCAACAACCCTAGGCTTCCCCATATACCTACCCAATACCTCAACAAGAATGGGTCTCAAAACCAGTCATAAAATCAGCCTCAAGGCCAATCCCAAAATTTTTCTAGTTCAAAAATTGAGCAAATGAGTGAGTACATCGCGGAAGAGTTCAAAAGGGTAAAAATCAATTTGTCAGCCTTTGAATTACTCAAAGTCCCTACTATAAGGCATGCCTTCTTTAGGGTCCTTAATGGAACCCCATCTTCCAGTACAACGTAAGAAACGCCAGCTAAGAGGGTTACCTGTGAAGAGCCTAGGCAAGAACCAAAGATATAGGATAATACCAGGAAAATGAAGGATATCCCTGTAAATCAATCTGCGAGTAAACAAATTGAAAAGGAACCAGAGCAGAGTAATAGGCAGTTTTCCAAGGACCTACCATTTAGGTAGAATAGGGATAAAGGTAGTGATAAGAACAAAGGTCAAGTAGCTCACGTGGATATGCCTACGGGCATCTTCCAAGGGAGATTGGAAACTCCCCCTTTCTTGACCACCATTAGGATCTTTGGGAAGAACTTGCATAACTGCTTGCTCAACTTAGGAGCATCTGCCAATGTCATACCTTTGGTAGTTTGCAAGGCTCTTGGCATCACCCCCACACCTTCAAGGAGGAAGGTGGCCCAGCTGGACAAAACATAGATTATCATTGTAGGAAAAATAAATTAGATCCCGATGCAAATTCCCATAAACCCAAGGATACAACAAGTCATTGATATTTAAGTGGCAGACATTCTTGATGCATATGGAATCATCTTGCGAAGGGAGTTCACCAAGGCACTGAATGGATATACCGCCACAGACCTTTCTCATATGTGGCTACCATGGAAGGGGCTGCCAAATCAAATTCGTATCGACTGTGAACCCCGTATAAAATACATGATCACGGAGTACAATAATATTAATGAGGTGTTGTTTTCCGAGACTGACCTGGGAATTACCATCCTTTTGCCTACCAAAACAAGGTCGAGATTTAGGAAGAATGTGTTGATGAAGTACTCCTAGTGCTGTGTAGTCCTCAGATAGAGTCCACTCAAATATCTCTGAGTACAAAAGGGCTAGTAGAACTAGATGACAAGCCTGATGAAGACGACGACTGGGGATTACTCAGTGATTTCTAGGGGTTCCTGGAAAAGTGTGTTAGCGACCAACTCAGCTTGGGTGCTTGAATGAATTTCCAAGATCTCTTGTTGCCAAACTAGTGCAGGGTTCACAATGCTGCCCACTCCGAGTTTGATTATTGCTTATGTCAAACAACAGTCAAAAATGTTAAAGAATGAGTTGCTCCTCAGAAAGAAACGCCAAAGGAGGCACCAAGAGAACCACCCACTGGTCACTACATCAACCCAAATAATTCCCCTAAGATCACAAAGCTAGTCACCTAGTTGAATGGGAACAGGAACTTAATCAGACCCAAAGATAAAGAACTTTCCACATGTTGGACGCTCTGATTTGATGGATCCAAGTCCAAGCAATGAGCCAGAGCTAGGTTTGAACTCATCAGTCCAATGGGTAAGACCTTTCTTGTTGTCCATAGATTGTAATTTTATTGCACTAATAACGTAGCAAAATATGAGGCCCTGGTCCATGGCCTTTAAGAAAAATGTGAAATGTGCTACAAGTTTTCGGGGATTCCGAACTAGTGGTTAAATAGGTCAGAAATCTATATTCTTGTGATGATAGAAGGCTCACCAATTATAGGCATAGGGTTTGGGATCTCCTAGAGTGCTTAGATGCATTCAATATACAATTGATCCCTCGTGCTTAGAATCATACAACTGATGCTTTGGCTCAAGCGGCCAACACTTTACAACCCCTCTCTTTATCTGGGCTCAAGAAATTCATGATTGAGCTGACATCCACGCCATCGGTAATAGATAATGTTACCCACTTGCAAGTCTTCAATGATGAGAAACATATTCTCGAATTCATCACAAGTTCCAATGTCTTCGCAGCTCAAATAATTAATGAAGCTGATCCACAGCAAGCTGAACTGGACATAGAAGGGGTTATTAACCTAAAGACTAATACGATCCCTAGAGGCATGGTTCAACTGGAACATGTATTTGACTTAGACCAAATCAAAGACTAGAACTAACAAACAAAGAAATAAGCCATAAGCAAGCAGTGCAATGCTCACAACCTTGGGACAGCTGAGGAAATCAAGAATGTTTTTATTGGCAAGGTATGCACACTAGAGGAAAATAAACGAATAACGGATGCGTTGCAAAAATACCATGACGTGGTGGCATGGAGCTACGAGGATTTAAAGACATATGAAATTTCTGTCATTATGCACACCATCCCTCTCAAGACAGAGGTGAGGCCATTTTGTCAGCGGTAGCGTCCTATCAATGCCTTGTTGGAACCTATTATTTACAAAGAAGTACAAAAATTGCTATCGGCAAGGATTATTTTCCCAGTCAGACACTCTACATGGGTGGCCAATTTGGTCCCAGTTAGAAAAAAGAATGGGGAGATCAGATTGTGTGTGGATTTCTACAATTTGAACCAAGCTTCGGAGAAAGATAATTATCCAGTCCCTTCATTGGACGAGGTGTTGTAAATTGTCAATGGATCTCAAATGATGTCTTTCCTCGACAGATACTCTGCGTATAACTAGGTGATGGTACAGTATAAAGATCGTTATAAAACGACATTCACCATCAAGTGGGGGACGTTCACATATAGGAGAATGTCTTTTGGGCTCATCAACGCCGGCGCCACCTTCCAACGCGCCATGGATATCACCTTCAAGGATCTGATTGGAAAGTGCATAATCATCTACATGGATGATTTAATTGTGTTTTCTAAAAAAAGAGGTGATCATGTCTTTGATTTGTGCAAAGTGTTTCAGAGATGTAGGGAGTTCGGGGTTTCCCTTAACCCCAAGAAGTGCATTTTTGGAGTGACTAAAGGCAGATTGCTCAGACACATCATTTCAAAATAGGGTATCTCTATAGACCCTAAACGTATTGAGTCCTTACTCAAAATTCCACCCCTAGGCAGCAAGAAAGAATTAAAATCCTTCTTTGGAAAGATCAATTTCATTAGGAAATTCATCACGGGTTTGACGGAGATTGTTAAACCTCTCAATGCTATGTTGAAACAAGATGCCAAAGTTGAGTGGACACCTGATGCCAAACAATATTTTGAGGAAATCAAACGGGCCATTGCCGAGGCACCTGTGTTAATCAGCCTAGATTATCTAAAGCCTTTCTACATCTACTCATTCACTTTAGAGCATTCTTGTGTTAGCATGTTGACCTAGAAGGATGAGGAAGGAAACGAGCACCCGATCACCTTCATGAGTGCTTCCCTAAAGGATACTAAATTGTTATATCACAATGTAGAAAAGTAGGTGTACGCTCTCGTCAAAGGGGTGAAGAAATTTAGAGACTACATCCTGCACAACAAGGTGTTTTCCATTATCCCCAACCCAACAGTAAAAACACTGCTCATGCAAAATCAATTGGGTGAATGAAGAGCCAAATGGGTCACCCTGCTCCAAGAATATGAAATGGAGATCCAACCGATGAAGTTGGTGAGAGGATAGACACTCACCCTCACGATCGCTAAGATAGTGGTAGAGGTTGGACCCGAACTCACTGTACAATAGTACCAGCTTGAGAATGTCTCCCCCGAAGAGTGGTACCAGAATGTCGTCTATTATTTGCTGAACCATAAGTGTCCACCACACTTGCAAGGAGTCCAAAAGCATGCTCTTAGATTGAAAAGAAATGGCTACATGCTACAAGGTTCCATTCTCTACAAGAAAAATCATGAAGGTATTTACTTGAGATGCCTAGGCAAGGAAGAAGCACATCGAGTCTTGAAAGAGTTTCATGATAAATTTGGCATGGGAAAAAGCTGGTCCATTGTCACATACCAAAGCATAAGGACAACCAAAGTGATTTAAAATGAAACTTTCCAAGAAATTAGTAACTACTTCAGTTGTGCATTGCTTACATACTATTGTTTCTATCCACCTAGTACAATAATCAGTAGCGATAAGAATGTGCCTGTGTCCTATAGATGATGGAGGGTTTACCAGACCAATGAAGTTGAGACCCCATTGCGCAAACAGCCTTACCTCCAGAACTATCTTCAAAGATGTCCATTGCCATGTTTGTTTATGTCACACATTCCAGACCGCTGCCACCAGGGAAAAGAATGTTGTTGTCCCACTACAGCCTGTGCTGGAGGTAAGGTCGTTTGCGCAATGAGGTCTCAACTTCATTGGTTTGGTAAGCCCTCCATCATCTGTAGGACACAGGTACATTCTTCTCGCTACTGATTATTGTACTAGGTGGATGGAAGCAATAGTATGTAACCAATGCACAACTGAAGTAGTTACTAATTTCTTGGAAAGTTTCATTTTAAATCACTTTGGTTGTCCTTATGCTTTGGTATGTGACAATGGACCAGCTTTTGCTTCATTGAAATTTTCTAGTTGGGCATTTGACTACGGGATTGCCCATAAGTTTTCATCCAATTACTACCCCCAAGACAATGGCCTTGCTGAATCTACAAATAAAAACCTGATTACCATAATAAAAAAACTACTAAATAGGAATCCTAAGGACTGACATACCTAGCTCCGTTTTTCCCTTTAGGCTGATCACACTTGCCACAAGGATTCCCTTGGCGATTCCCCATTCCACCTTGTTTATGGCCTAGAACCTATATTTCCTATCCATTTGAAGATTCCTACTCTTCAGGTCTTCAACGATTTTTAGAAGGGAGGAGATCATAGGGAAGCTTGGTTAGCTGAGCTCTTGCATTTGGAAGAAGTCTAAGACCATGCAATAGAAAATTTCACCAAACATCAGGGCATAGTTAAGAGATGGTTCGACCACCGAGCCAAGATCAAAGCCTTTAGAATTGCAGATCTGGTCCTGTATTGGGACAAGACCCATGAAAAGAAAGGGGGACACAACAAATTCGACAAGCTCTGACTTGGCCCCTTTGAAATAGCTGAGATTTTGGGAGACAATTCCTTTTGCCTAAAGACCTTAACTGGTGAGAACATCCCGTTGCCGATCAACGGGCAACACCTGAAGCATTACTTCCATGCCTGAGCTCATTCAAGCTCTTCTTTGTAAATATTTGTACATAGGTTAGGGTAGATTTTTTTTTTCTGTTTTCTTGCGTTTTTTGTTTTGCATTGCTCTTTTGTTTTCCCCCTCCCGACAGTTTTGTTTTGAAAAGATTTTTCTCGCCCCTTAGCAGTGGCTGTGCTTTCTCGACAAATGGTTTACTTTGTTGACTGTCCTTGGTGTTCTTTGGCTAAACATTCACTCTCAACCATCAGTCTCTGAAAATAGTCCATGAATGATTTCCTTGTCTGAATTATGCTTAGAACTCAACCCTTGGCTGGATCTATTTATGCACATATCAGATCTCACACAAAACACACAATAATAATTTCTAAAGGACTGTGCCAAGGTTGCTATGACACCCTAGTGAGTGAAAAATTTTAAGTCTGCTCTAGTGACCACTGTAGTCTCAAACCCATTGTAGGCTTCAGTGCTTACCTGGTCAAGAAAAATAATAAATGAAAAGGGTACATTGAAACAAATATCAAAATGAAAGAAAAAGGGAATTCTATAAAAATAAATGACCATATGGGTGTGCGGGTAACTCTATCGGGGCTATGGATGCCCAGCCGGCAGTAGAGCAATACCTTTGGGATTGCATCGATAACTCCGTTGGGGCTATGGATGTCTAACTGGTAGTGGAGCAATGTCTAGGTTACTTTTGGTGTTAGACGATTTATGTAACTTGCTTGGTTGAATCAGCAGCCCTTGGTCAGTAGCCTACAGAAAGGAATGAATTCACTGCACACACTTCTGAGATATCTTCTAAACTGACCCAATTAAGGATCTCGTTCTTCCAGATTCACCTTTGGAAGCCACTCCTGGTCTGCAAAACCAGAGATTTTGGGTCCTGAATGAATATTTACCTTTAGAACGCTTGGGAGTGTTTCCCAGTGGAGTCGCCATTTGTTGTGCCCTCGGCACATAAGCCTCAGTTTGAACGGGGACCCTCTTTTTCTTTCGGCTTGCCGGGTCCTTTAGTCACCCCCTCGTTTGCGTGCCCCTTTTTTTTGGTGCCTCGGATGGTCAATGTTGCTTCAAAGTTTCACCTTAAGCTGACCGTTCCTTCCCCTTTTAGTATTATCAGGTTCTGGTGCTTTATGAAGTCTCCCTGGTAGTTTGCCTCTGCCAATGGCCCCGGGCCCTTCCGAGCCAGGGCGTTTGGGTTTCCTTTGTTCAGGTTTCCTCGTTGCACCTGCCATTCTAAATGGAACTTGGGTCACGTCTTCCCAGACCCCGGGGTCCAGACCTTTGTTTTCCATCTACTAGAAACTGCGAAAATCTTGATGACTGCCAAACCCTTCGGGCCCGGGACCCCAGAGTTCTGCTTCTGGGGTTCCGTGAGTGCTTTGCCATTCCTCAAGGCGAACTTCTGGTGGAGTTCCGCCTTCTGGGACCTGACCTCCCCTTTACCTCTGGTGATTCCCGAGATGAACTTATAAAGCGCCCGCTAACCTCTGCCTTCCCAGTCTCTGGACCCCGGGTCTCTCGCTGCCGTCGGTGAATTCAAAATCACCTACCTCACTGCTCACTGTACCTACATTTAATAGGGTGATTAATGGTGGTAGAGGGTATAAAAGACCCACTAAAACGTCTCATTTTCACTTGAAAACATTACAGGAAGTGATCAGAGAACTCGTTAGAGGAGCCCACCATCTTCGACACCTTCACGCTCATCGCTTTCACCATCACTTCATCGATCGTTAGTGGATCCCACATCTCCCCGCATCGAGTGTTCGAGGTAGGTTCTATGTTCACCCTCCCAAACATTATTTTCATGATTTCTAAGGATTAAAATGAACAATAGACATCAAAACGATGTATGAATGATGAACCATGGCATCATGAGTAAAACCCATGTTTTGAAAACTTAAGAAAACCTTCGAGGGTGCCCTCATGACCCATCTAGAGCTTCACCTCGCCGCCATTGTTCTTCCCGCAAGGAGTCATCCCCTTCAGCCCCAGGACCTGTCTTGGCTGTCCAAACCAAATCGATGAACCTTCTTCCTAACGGAAATTTCCCCCTTCGAGCTCGAGTGTCAGACTTCCTTGTTCAGAAGTCAGCAGGGATGCCGCCATGTCAAAATGGTGAACTTTCCCCGACCACTCGTCTGCCGGGGCCCACCCTTCTCCTCACTGTGGGCATTTCAAAGTTGGTCAGGCACCCTTTGAGTTTGCAGATCTCACCCTCTAGAGCTCCTTTCAGATTCTGCCATGCCTACCTCTGAATTTCTGGCAGAGGCCCACCATCCAAGCCACGAGCCTCCATTCTCCATTGGAATCCTGGCTAAACTCAGAGCAACCTTCCCTTTTCGGGCTCCGGATGCTGGATCTCTGTCCTTTCCTCATCCACCATCCTGAGGGGAAAATATCGCCTATCTATCTGAGCTCCAGGCTCCGCCCTTTCATCCACTATGGGACTGAAAACAAAGTTGAATGGCAGGCTATTGTGTCGGGTCCGGTCTTATTCCCGGTTGTCGCCGAGACATGAGGCTTTCACCGAGACCTTTCTCCAAGGAGGATTTTCGCACCGATTCAAGACTAAAATGAAATGACAGCTTCCTCTCCACCCAGACCCGAAGCTCCAGACTTCCGTCTGACATTTGTCATCCCAAACGTTGAGTGCACCACAGTCCCCTGGCCTTCTGGACCCGGTAATGTAAAACTGTTGAACGCCCTCATCCGTGTCAAGCTCCGTTGTGCGAGACTCCTCTTGCCTGTCGTTCTAAACAAAATTCTCGCATGCTGTTCTAAATGAAATTCTCACCCACCCCTCTTAGCTTTGGGCTCCGCCTTCCCGATCGCCGCCGAACTAAAAATGAAATCAAATGGCAGATGCTTGTGCTGGGTCCGGTCTTGCTCCTGGCTGTTGGCAAGACTTGCGGATCTCGCCAAAACCTTACCCCGCCGCAGAGGCTTCATGCTGATTTGTAATCCACTAGGCCCTAACTGTCGGGCTGCCCCTTCTAGACTTCTGCCTAATAATAGCCATCCCAAATGGCAAAAGATGAATGCCTTCCTAGTACCATAGACCCGAATGCTCAAAAGTGAAATTACAAACTGTTACTCACCCTATAGCCCACTTGACCCTAGACCCAGGAGTTTCGTCTCTGGAATTCCATTTATGATGTGCTATTCCAAACTGCCATCTCCAGACGAGTCTCTAGCACGGGACTTCTGGATTCTCCCAAACTGATCCAAATGAGCCCAAATCTGAAATCTAACTTCGACCCATGTGTTTAATTTTGATCCTCTTCATTGCGAACCTCTCAAAGTACTAAAATTTGATCGAAGAGAATCTCAGAGAGCCCTCTGCCCTATTTTCCCTTTCAAACAACATTCCTGCCAAGGAAGTCCAGCTCTCCGGGCCTGAACTGTCCAAATGCCCTTAATCAAAAGATCAATGACATCAGGAGATAAAAGGTCATGTTATGCTTAATAGATTGTTTAAAATAGATGTCATCTTTATGATTTCAGCTAACATGAATGCTTTTGTGATCCATTGTACTGACTACGCCTTTGCTTGCAGAATATATGGAATCGGGTGCAGGACCTTCGGGGGCAGCCATCAAAAAGGACAAAAATAGAAGTCAGGAAAAACTCCTCAAGGGAAAGAGGACAAGGACTAGATGAAATACCAATTCCAGGGTGAGCCTCTACATTCAAAAGTCACCACAGATTAGAAGGAGATCGCTGATACCAACATAAGCATCATCAATATTGACGAATTCACACAAAGGGTCAGGGTTAATCCAACAACCAAAAATGCAAGGCTGATAAGGAAAAGTGGAATAGCAAAGGTTGTTGGATTCCCTCCATCCCTCGTGGCCCCCGAGTTGGTCATGGCTTGTCAGGAGGCATATCAAGCTAACACAAGGACAATCATTGATAGAGAGGGTAATGTACTCGCTGACACGTCAGCTGAAGGGATCATAAAAACCTTCCACATCGCCACTTTCTAGGAGATTGAGGTCCCCACCATAGAAGAATGTTAGGCAGCATGGGAGGATAATCTGGCAGGATGTAAAAGGTCAATAAATTAGCATTGGCTCAAAGAAAAGCGGGGCAATGCTGCGAAGGTTACTCAAAAACTCTTCCATAGTGACTTCCACAAAGATTACCACGACTTGGTCACCATGTTAAGTAGGGTTATGGGTCCTCCTGCGGCCACCTTCTTTCAGCAATGGATGGTGTACTTCATTGAGAAAATTCTTCAGGAGAATGAGGATGTCACCACAAAGATTTCATTCTATTGAGGAGGTATAATAAGCAACTACTTCCATGAGCAATTCATCAACATGAAGAAGAGCTCCAAATTTTATATGACTTCCTATCTTGTCTATTCCTTGGCAGATCGGAGATAGTACAATGGATTATTTGTGGCACCCGATCAAGAGTAGGAGCGAAGGCTCAAGGCCTATGATAGGTACCTGTAGTTCAAGTACCAAAACTTCAAAAGGGAATACTACAAAGTAAATGATGCCTTCATTGGCCATATTATCAGAGTGATTGCCACAGACTTTGAGAGGAGGGTCTCCCACAGTGTCGGGGCATTTTTCAAGTAGTATGCCTTCCTCTTCATTTAGTACCCAAAGTTTACATACATCCGTGCCCAGGGCTTCACTGAAAGGCTAAACAGGTTGTCTCGATACCCCAACGACTGAATCATCCTTCTGGAGCTTTCTCGAAAACTCCAGCACATACATGCAATCTTCAGTAGCAAACAAGTGGCCTATGAGGAGTAGGGAACTAGTTCCTCGAAGAGCGGGGATGAGGAAGATAGCACTGGTGGCAAGGTAATCGTGTAGGCCTTTCACAATGATCTTGAAGAAGAACTAGCCTGGCAGCCAAAGGACACCAAATCAGAGGTAGAAAGGCTGCCCCTTGAAGAAGAAGAGTGGCAGCAAGAAGACAAAACTGAGGGTGGGACCCAAGCTGTCGAGAGCCTCGAAGTCGGGCAATTCAAAGAACATGTGCACAAGATTGAACATGCTGAGGAAAAGAAGGAAGAAGAGATGACAAAGAAAGAAAGTCCCATATAGCAACTATCCACCGTGCTTCCT
The DNA here is from genome assembly GCA_007258455.2 of Sequoia sempervirens. Classification (NCBI taxonomy): domain Eukaryota; kingdom Viridiplantae; phylum Streptophyta; class Pinopsida; order Cupressales; family Cupressaceae; genus Sequoia; species Sequoia sempervirens. The sequence goes on from VDFB02000002.1 coordinate 227,916,477, forward strand.
ATCAAACACCTCGTGTTCATCCAAGATTCTGACAAGGAAGAGGGAGATGCTACCAAGGAGAAAGAAAAGTCCCCAAAAGAAAAGGGAGCGAAAACGTTGGCCTTGATTGAGAGGGGCGAGGGTGGCCATGATTCACTTAAGGGAAAATTTGTTGTGCCTGAATGGTTAGAGAGGCACTTGAAAGAAAAACCCCTATACTAAAGGACCCAAGGGCAAGGTTAGAGGCCATCTTGGCTCGAGCTAAAATCATGACAAAGAAGGAGAAGAAGCCCAAAGTCTGATCCAGGGTGACGATAGATGCTTCTGGGTCTCGAGTAGCGCAAATGGCAACGCCTATGACTGGCCAAGCTAGGGTGAGTTACAACATCTCCACCATTGACTTGGGGACTGCCACCAGAGAGCAAAAAGTCAGGCACCTTGAGGAGTCAGTGGCTACGGTGGTGGAAAGCAGGATATGATCTCGAAGGATGAGCTCAAGGCACAGGTCACAGCCTTAACAAATTACATACAAAAATACAATGGTCTTCAGTGGACGACCTACTACCACATCCACAACTGCACCCTAGTTGCTATCCAAAGAGAAGATTGATAAGATGGAAATAAGGAAGAACTTGGAAAAGACCACACAAGACTAGTTTTGACAAGTCTTATACATCAGAAACATGGGAATTAGCCGGGCTGTGCAAATAGCCTAAAAGTTCTTAGACCTATTGCAGTCTTTGAAGGGCACAAGGAAGCTTTGTACTGACTTCCCTACGACCTACAAATCCACCTTTTCGAGGATCGAGGCTATCCTTCAGTTTCCGGAAGCCATGTGGGAAAAGGAGCTTGCATTTAAGAAAGACGATCACTGGTTGATCAATGTGTGGCAATGGGACTTTGACAACCGGAGAGAAAGACTAGAACAAATCATGAGCAAGGTGGATCCAAACATTGAATGGATCAAGGAAATCAGGGCAGAGTGTGCTCATTATCTCAAGCTAATGACTGAGTACGACATGCCCATAGTGCAAATGGATTTGGAGAAGATAAAGCCCTACTTGCAGAAAAAGATGAAGGACGAGATGTCTGGTGAAATCACAGTGGAATTCATGAGTTTTGCTCCCATGCCTTCGATCAATCAGAGCTATTCAGGGACCAAGGCACAAAGTATGATGAGGATTGGAAAAGGCTGGAAGATAATGCGAAGGAGTGGAGCTACCAAGTGCTAAGGTATGAGATTGTTGAAATAGGAAAGCTCTAGGCGGTTGTAATCAATGGAAAATCCTAAAATTATGTTAGAGGGGTTAGCACAATAATAATAAAATTCCTATGAAAATAACAAAGTACAAAGGAAGTGAAGTGAAGAAAAAAGGGGTGAAGTTACCCTAAGTCTCCACCTTCCATGATTAACCTTTGTTACACCTCCTAGCTTGCAGATAAATAACAATGCCCTCAGATTTATGTGAGCAGCTATGACTAAAGACTAAGCCCTATGCAAGTGTTGAAGGATTTGCAGAAAATAAAATAACCCTACAATGGACTAAAATTCCTATGACTGTAAGTGACTATAACCCTAAGTTGACAGCAAATTGACATAGACTAAGAGTGCAAGAAGTCAAGAGAGCAAGAGAGCCAGGAAGCAAATGAGAACAAAATTGCCCTTTTATGAAAACTGCAATTTTGAACGTGTGGCCAGGATGAAAAGGTGACAAGAACCCTAAGATCAATGCTTAAGATTGAATGTTGCTGTGTGCATTAGGGTTAGGTCAAAATTAGGGCAACAAGTAGGAATGAAGGGTCAAGATTGAATTATAAAATAATTCAATCAATGGTCGAAATTAAATGAGATGTCAAAAGTCAAGAATTAATTTGGAAGATAAGGCTGGCACGGATAAAGAGGTTGCTGGAGAAATTAAATAATAAAATTTATTTACCCCAGGTGACTAGTAAATAATTAAATAATAAAGACATTATTTAATTATGGAAGAATGTGACAAAAGAATTATTTTGAATTTAAATAATGATTTAATTCAAAATTCAGGAGAATTGGCTAAATTGAATAAATCAAATTTATTTAATTTTAAAGAGAGAAAAAGCTAATGAATAATTAAATAATTAGGATAATTATTTAATTATAGTGGGAAGTGGACAAAATTAAATAAATAAGAATTTATTTAATTTTTAGGAGAAGGGGATTTAATTAGTGACGTAATTAAATAAATAAAATTTATTTAATTAATCAAGAAGACATAAATGACAAAGGGAAATTAAATAAATTATAAAATTTATTTAATTAAAGGAAGACTTAGATAATTAATGACGTATTAGATAAATAACTACTATTTATTTATTTAATAATCAAGGAGGAATAAATGGCATGAATTAATTAAATAATTATGAATTATTTAATGAATAGTCAAATGTGGACCAAGGACATAATTAAATAACTTAATTATGCTAGGACGAAAGTGGTAAAATGAAGCTTGTAGGCCTAGGTCATTTTTAGGTGTCTACATTTTGCCCCTCTTTGTCATAATGTCGCTTGTCGTATTGTGACAAAGAAAAATAAGTCAAGAATATGCCCCAATGAAGGTACGGAGTATTCTTGCCCCCTCGGGAAATTTTCAAATTTTGGGTCGGCGGAAATTTTTTTTGCAAAAGGTCCCAATAAATCAATTTGATGGCCAGAAAAACAGCGGCGCAGTCGGTTTCAGATTCTGACATGTTTAAAGCAACTTACGGGGAGGTCGAAGGGGCAGAAATGAGCCTCCAGTATAGACTGCAGTTGAAAAATGTCATTTTCACCCTATAAATAGGTGGTCAAAGGGGTAAAAGTCAATTCACTTTCACTACTCACCTTGTAAATCCTGAGAGCTCAAAGCGAAAGACGCAGCAGCTACGATGGTTATTCCAGTGACAGAGCACCGCGGAGAGATCATGAGGACCTTCAAACGGCCAGAGGGCTCAGGACCGGCAGTATGTACCCTAAACTTGTTTTCTCATTTTCTCAATTTATGTGCTTTTTAATGCTTTCTAGGTTGGTCAATGGATGCGCCGCGACGCATATGCGTTCACGTAAGCTGCAAGTGACTTCGCGTTCACCGCATTTGATGCATCGCGATGCAAGTGCATAGAACAAACGAGCCGCACCGACGGTTTGCACCGCATTCAATTTTTGGTGCGATGCAAGTGCTTAACCAAATCGCAATTGACCGCTCAAAAGCCGCAATCGCGATGTTGCGACGCAACTGATTATTTCAATGCCGCAAGTGAAATGCCACGCCGCATTCGCAATGTGGCGACGCAAACGCCTGAATTCGTGACGCAAGTGTAATTAAGCAACACACTTGACTGGTTCAGACACATTTGATTTTTCGAACGACGCATTTGTGTATTTGCGACGCTATTGCATTTTTGCGACGCATTTGCCTGTTGTCTTACTTTAACTTGTTTTAATGCTTTCATGCCCTAAGTTATTTTCCGTGATGGTCACAGTTGTCCAAAAAGGTGCTAATGCAGTGTTCATCTTTTTGCAAAGGCAGCTTGCCCCTATTTACACAAGGGAGAGCAGACCGAGGACCTTTCAGTTTGGCAATCAGCTAGGCCCGTGAGAGTGGTGACAATTGATGAGACTCGGCTTATTCCATGTTGCGTTCATGCCCGCCATTCAGGCGAACAGGGGTTTGCTGACGGCGCTGTGCGAGAGATGGCATTATGAGACCTGTTCCTTTAACCTGCCGATAGGTGAGGCTACGATTACTTTGGAGGACATCTACCATATTCTCTGGATTCCAATTCGAGGGGAGCGGATCGTGTACGATCCCCGTCATGGTGAGCAGACCTTCCGGGCGTACTATGAGGATCAGGGTGCCAGACTCGGCATTGAGGGTTACGAGATCCATTGGGATTTCCTGGCAGAGAATTACAGTCACTTTGATGCATTTTTGGCGACTCTGATTGGTGGGATTTTGGTACCTGACTGACGAGGACACAGATTTTCGATTGGTTGGGGGGATGTCATGGTCGGGATGCGGCGGGACATGACAGTTTATGCATGGGGTCCCTGTTTGCTGGGGACACTTTATCATCAGCTGCATGACGTTGTGTACAGGAGAGGAGAGAGTATCTCCTATGGGACCACACTGATGATGATCTGGGCATGGGAGTGTATTGCCATATTCCGCCCTCCTATTGACAGACCACAGCTAGCCGAGGGGATGCCTTACTCCTACTACTATGCTGACGCATTACAGCAGACCCGTATGGGTGAGATAGGGTGGTGGCGGCATCGGATTGATACCATGGTGACCTTCATCTGGAGACCCTACAGGGATTGTGAGGCATGGGATGATGAGGATGATCATCTCAGTTTTTGCAGGCAGTTTCGATACCTCATTGGCCAGACAGTACAGACATCGTTGATTATTGAGATGTACCTACTGCAACGTGTACTGAGACAGTTCGGGGAGCAGCAGGATGTACCCATGGGGACAACAGAGTATGCCCGATCATCCAGAGAGTATGCATGGGGGTCGGCCATCCCAGTGGCCTTCACGACACAGCAGATAGACGGGCTAGTAGCCCAGGCTTGGGGTTGGAGAGGTGGAGCAGTAGATCCAGGTACCACACCAGCCTATGATTTATGGTGGCAGGAACGCCGACCCGTGCCATTGACGATCCACGGGCCAGCATCAATCAATCAGTAAAATCAGCAAAAATCAAACGAAGAAAGGCAAAGCGAAAAGAAATCCGAAAAATAAGGTCGAAAAAAGTCCGTCGAACAATCCATGAAAAAGCAGTAGAACAGAAATGGAAGAGAAGTCTGGAAAGAATGAAAAAAAAAGCGTCAAAAACAAAAATTAAAAGAAGTCGAAAGAAGAAGTCGCCAAAGGTAATAATGAAAACCATAAAGCGAAAAGTCAAAAGATACTCATCATCAAAAAAAGAATATCTTCTTTGACAATAATCGTCAATCGCGAAGGCGACAAAGTAAAATCCTCAGAAAAGCAAGATCCAGCAATTCCGTGCGATGGTGTACAGAGTTTACGGCCCTATGTACAGGACCCATAGGAAACATGGCTCGGGAGCTTGCGAGGGTGAGTACTAGGTTGGGATAGTACAGGACCCTCTACGAGCAGGTAGTGCCGCCAGAGCAGCGAGATCCTACCCTGTCCCGATCACAGAGAAGGACAGGTAGTGGGCACAGGTCAGGTAGTGGCAGTGGTACCAGGAGCCATACCAGTGTCGGGGGATCAACTTCCACAGGACACACATCAGGCCACAGATCACATCACTCCCGCAGGCATACTCCAATCATCATTCGGGGCACAGTCAAGGTTCCATTGGTTCAGCACAGAGGTCAGTACAGGGTCAACCACCAGTGACAGATCCTACCACTTCTCAAAGTCCAGCAGCGGTGACCTCACAGGTGTTCCATACTGTCACGATGATGCCTTCATTCGCAGTTCCCTCATCTTCACAGACACAGACCACTACAGGACCATCCATTGTCTCAGAGCCAGTGACAGGGCCTCAGCCACCATCACATTCGTCACCCCAAGGGGATGATGAGAGCCTACCCTAGGGGCATATTTGTATTTGGACACGCTATGTTTATTGCTGAGCCTGCGAGCTCCATTTTTGGGATATCCATTGACTCTATCCTATGACATTGCATATTTTTGAGATGATATTATATGATGATGCAGTTTTGATGCGGCCTATGTGTGTTATGTGATGTTCTATGCATTATGTGTGTATGATGTACGATGCTTAATTTATGATGCCATTTATGTATTATGATGTCTATGTTGTGATTTTTGATGCCATGAGGGTGCAATATTCGTATGCTTATGTTAATGATGTGCATGATGCATTTATGTAAAAGATGCAATGATAAAGATTATGTTAATGCAATGTTTGTGATTATGTATATGATGTAATGCCATGTATGATATTATTTAATGCCATGGATGATGTATGTATGGACTTAATGCAATGGATATATCATGTATGCACTTATGTTTTTGAATGACACAGGATATCATCGCAGGATGGACGAGAGAAGATGGCGGGACTGACGAGAGAAGATGACCAGACCAAAGAGGAGAAGATATGAGACCTACGAGAAGATACAAATCCTTCAAAACTTTACTATAGGACTTTTAATATTCATTGCTCTTTCATCATCATTGGGCAAACTTGTTGTAATGGTCAACAAACACCAAGATATGACGTAGATCTAGGTGTGCAAGGTCCTACCATTACCCAAGACAAAACAGTCACAGACAAGGGTGAGTATGACTCATACTAGGAGCGTGCTTGCCCCAGTCTTGTTGTCATCATCAACCACAAGTAGAAAAAGACAAATGATAGATCATGAAACGTCGTTGCTTCTCTAAATCCTATTTCCAGGACATCCTTGAGAAGCTAGTGACATGATTGTCAAAAAAATGAAGTCTCTATCATGATATGTCGTTGCTTTTCTAAATCCCAAGATCAGGATCTCGCTGAGAAGCTAATAGTCATGCATGTCAATTGTCATGCTACGTCGCTGCTTCTCTAAATCCTGCTTAGTGGGATCTCACTGAAAAACTAATAACATGATAAAAGGTGAAAAAACAATTGCCAAGTGTTTGTCAAGTGCATCTGGATATCCATTGTTTTGATGCCAAGGTGTCATGTCTGATGATGTCAAGATCTCCGAATGTTTAAAGTTTTGATGACCTTGAAAATGTCGAGACTTGGTGGATTCAGGAAGGACACATCCTGAATGATGCCGAATGTCGGGAGGATTTGATCCCTAATGGTCATAAGGGGTCCCTCAAAATAATGACGATGCCTAGGAAGGACACATCCTAAAGCATAAATGACAGAGTTGGTTCTTCAGAAGGACTCATCTGAAGAACACTAATGTCAAGAAGAGTGATCTTTAATTGTCAAGAAGATCGCTCAAAAGGCCGAATGACGATGACGATGCCTAGGAAGGACACATCCTAAGGCGTAAATGACAGAGTTGGATCTTCAGAAGGACTCATCTGAAGAACGCTAATGTCAGGAAGAGTGATCCTTAGATGTCAAGAGGATTGCTCGAAAGGCCGAATGATGATGACGACGCCTAGGAAGGACACATCCTAAGGCGTAAATGACAGAGGTTATCTTTCAGAAGGACTCATCTGAAGACTAACCAAAATTTGACAGTTTGACCGGTTATAATGATTTGACTTGCTCTAACTTGTGTTTGACTGAGGTTGACTTGTTGTGACTGAGGTTGACTTGTGTTTGATTATATGCCGATATTGTCTTGATGAGAGTGTCATGTTGAATAAAAGATTGCTTTACTTTGTTTCAGGAGTTTTCCCATTTGGAAATTGATTGAAGATTTTCTTTGACGTGTGTGCCATTGTAGTGTCATGAACCCTAATGGACTGACCTAGTGTGGCCTCGGGGGCTCATCGATAGATGGCCTTGCCTACGTCATACACTCAGAGACCTCGTAGTTTGACACAACCAATGACTTTGTCTTGATGAGCAAAGATTGTGCCATGATTTATTTTGACAAACCTAATAGGACTGACCTAATGTCTCGGGGACTCAAGTATGAGTCTTGCCTACGTAGCAAATGCGCAGAGACAACGTAGTTTGGATAATGACATAGACTTATTGACTTGATTGACTTAGACCAGAGATGACAATGCACTTGTGTGCTGTGCACGGTCGAATGTTTTGTTTGGTTTTCTCCAGGACGTTTTATGATTTTTAGGTCTTTTTTCAGGAGATTTTATGATGTTTTTGTCTTTTTTCAGGACTTTTTATGATGTTTTTGTCTTTTTTCAAGACATTTTATGATGTTTTTGTCTTTTTTCAAGACATTTTATGATGTTTTTGTCTTTCTTCAGGACTTTTTATGATGTTGCGTGATAAACATTTTGCCCCCAGTCAGGGTTAAGACTTAACCATTTGCAAGGGATACGGATAGGATGCTGTTGACTTGCTGGACCAACAGTCGTCAGGGCTTGATGTCAATCCTTCATCCACTAGGATAGGTAGAGTAGGATGTGATGGTGACTTGCGGAATAACAGCAAAGATAGCTTTCATCCTAAGCCAAGTTTAGACCAAGTGACAATAGATGGCAGAGCAATGATTGATTACGCCTGGCACCTGTTTGCCAGGTTTTCACCATGGTACTTGTCCAAAGCACCTGTTTGCTAGGTTTTCACTATTGGACGAATTATTTTTCTTTTTACTATTTTTATGATGTTTTGATTTTTTTTTTGGTGTCACCAACACACCTGTTTGCCAGGTTTTCATCAAGGTGATGATTTTTTCATTTTTCAATTTTTTTGTATTTTAGGGCCCTCCAGCTTTGTCCTCTGATGCTATGCGTAGAAATTTTGGAGGTGTAAACTATTGATGGGCTCAGTCAATTGTTCCCCATCTAGAGTTGCCAGTTGATATACTCCAGAACCAAAAGAAGATATGATGATATATGGACCCAGCCTGTTTGGTTCAAACTTTCCTGGCTTTTCTCTGTCTGCTTGGTTCTTAGGGTTCTGCATGAGAACCAGGTCACCAATGTCAAACTTTCTGACCATGAACTTTTTATTGTAGCTGCGACAAAGGCAGTTTTGATATGCCTGGAGGTGATTCAGTGAGTTTTGTCTTCTTTCGTCCAGCATTTCCAGCTCGTGCAAGCGTGATTGTCGGTATTCCTCTTCATTAGTTAGACCCTTCAAAGAGACCCGTAGTGAAGGAATTTCGACCTCAATGGGTAAGATGGCTTCCGCGCCAAAAACCAGGGCGAATGGGGTAGCTCCTATAGGCATTCGAATGCTAGTTCGGTAAGCCCATAGGGCAGGGTTAAGTTGTATGTGCCAATCGCGGCCAGCATCATTGACAGTCTTTTTAAGGATCTTGATAATGGTTTTATTCGACGCCTCAGCTTGGTCGTTTCCTTGGGGGTAGTATGGGGATGAAAAGTGGTGTTGGATATGGAATCGCTCACATAACTCACATACGTCTTGGTTTTTGAACGGACGTCCGTTGTCAGTGATGATGGACTGTGGGAGGCCATACCGGCAAATGATGTAATTGAGGATAAACTTTGATATTTGTTTGCCAGTAATGTATGTCAATGGAATGGCTTCGATCCACTTTGTGAAATACTCAGTGGCGGTGATAATGAATTTATGGCCGTTGGAGGAGGTTGGATGAATCTTACCCACGAGGTCGAGTCCCCATTGAGCGAAGGGCCACGGAGAAGTGATTGGCCGAAGTTCTTGTGCTGGAGCATGGACCAAATCGCTATGGATCTGACACTTGCGACAGGTTCTGACATATTCTATTGCATCTTTTTCCATTGTCAATAATATCCAAGTCTCGTTAGTTTCTTAGCCAGAGTAGGACCGCTCGAATGAGAGATCCGCATATACCGTCGTGCACTTCTCGTAAGGTCGTACATGCTTCATCGTGTCAAGACATCTAAGGAGGGTATTGTCGAAACTATGGCGGTATAGGGTGTCACTGATAATGGCATACCTTGCGGATTTCTAATGAAGGACTTCCTTTGGTTATTGGATAGGTTCGATGGAAGGGTGTGAGTCTTGAGATAGTCATAAATGTCCTGATACCAAGGAGAGTTGGGACCAACAAGTTCGCAAACCATTTCCAACTCTGGGATATCATATGCCGGTATCAACAGCTGTTCTACTAGGAACTCAAATTGTGACACATTTTTAGGGATGTCCAAGAGAGAACTAATAGTAGCCATTGTGTCCGCTGCCTTATTCTGTACCCTGGGGATTTGTTCAAAAGACACTGATTGGAAGTATGTTAGGAAGCTATCCACCATCCTCTTGTAAGGAAGCAACTTCTCATCCTTTGTTTCATAGTCACCATTCACTTGTTTGATTACTAGCTGGGAATCCCCAAAGACAAGCAATGTCTGAATTTTCCATTTGATTGCCAACTTGAGACCTGTAACCAGTGCTTCGTATTCGGCAATGTTGTTTGTGCAAGCGATTTGAAATGACTTAGGAATTGAATCCCCTTGTGGTGTGATGAACAAGATTCCAGCCCCTGAGCCATGACCAATGTGGGACCCATCAAAATACAGCTTCCATGGTGTTGCTAGTTCGTGTGAAAGATGGACTTGTTAGGAAAATCAGTTACCAACGGATGAGAGGCTTGCATTGGCACATCTGCCAGTTGATCTATTACTTGCCCTTTGATTGCCTTGCATTCAACATACTGTATGTCGTACTCACTTAGGATCATGACCCATTTTGCCAATCGGCCTGTTAACGCTGCTCGACTTAATAGGTATTTCAATGGGTCAATTTTGGCAACTAGTTGTGTCTGATGATTGAGCATATAATGCCTTAGTTTTTGGGCTGCAAAGACAACTGCAAGGCATGCACGTTCAATGTATGTGTAATTCAGCTCGTAACCGATTAGTGTGCGGCTGATGTAGTAGACTGCTCTTTCTTTCCCTTCATGATCATTTTGGGCCAGTAATGCCCCCAGTGTTGAACTAGTGGTCGAGATGTATAGAATTAATGGCTTTCCATGAATAGGCGACATGAGGACTGGTGTTGATAGCAGGTAATCTTTGATTTGCTGGAAGGCCTGTTGACATTTATCTGTCCATACAAAGGGGACACCTTTGCGTAATAGATACTGGAATGGGTGGCACTTATCTGCCAATTGAGCTATGAAGCGGCGAATAGATTGCACTCTGCCTTGCAGGGTTCTGAGTTCACTGATCCCTCTAGGTGGAGGCATGTCTATGATTGCTTTAACCTTTGCTGGATCGACCTCTATGCCTCTTCGGGAGACTATGTACCCCAATAGCTTACCTGACGTGACACCAAAAACATATTTCTTAGGGTTTAACCGAACCTTGTACTCTTCTAGTCTCTTGAAAATTTTTTCAAGTACCTTCAAATGATCTTTCCTTGTTGCTGATTTGGCCAATAAGTCGTCTATATAGTCTTCCATTATATTGTGCATCATATCATGGAAGATCGTGGTCATAGCCCTTTGGTATGTGTCACCTGCATTTTTGAGACCGAAGGGCATGACGTTCCAATAGTATGTACCCCATGGGCAAGTAAATGTTGTTTTGTGTTGGTCCTCAGGAGCAATGCGGATTTGATTATAACTAGAGAAACCATCCATGAGGGATAGCATCTCATGTCCTGTAGTTAGATCGACTATGATGTCAATGTTGGGCAAAGGAAAGTCATCCTTTGGACATGCTTTGTTTAGGTCTCAGAAATCTGTACATACCCGAATTAGTCCATTTGGCTTTGTCACCGGTACTAGGTTGGAAATCCATTCAGCATAATCTATAGACCTTATGAATCTGGCATCCAGTAATTTCTTTAACTCGGCCTTAACCAATAGATCAACTTGTGGGTGCATTTTGCGCAACTTCTGCTTGACTGGTTTAGCATTGGGTACTAGTGGCAGATGATGTAGAACCAGTTTGGGGTCCAATCCTGGCATGTCAACATAGGACCATGCAAAATTTATTTTTCGTTCTGCAAAGAATTTGTGAAATTCCGATTTCTCTTCATCTGTCAATGATGCCGCAAATAGGACCATCTTGGGGTCTTCTAGAGTCAAAATGTTATCCTCTATGGTGTCCTCAACAAGCATGGTTGATCTCTCCTATTGTACGGGGAGAAAGTCCAGTCCTCCAACATTGGGCGCCTCTGAGAGGTTTTCACCCACAGATACGTCCTTTGTTTTTACTATTTTACCGTCAAGAGGTGCCTTTCGGTTTTCACCTAGAGACGTTTCATTTTTTACTTTATTTTTACTTTTGCCACTAGAGGACTGAACCGTCTCACCGAAGTATGCCGTGCAGTCTAGATCAATAGCAAAGCCTGATTTGTGATCCCCACTGGGTATGCCCTCGCGTAATCCCATGAATTCAGCGATGGCTTCATCATTTTGGAATGTGTCTAGAACTGGTAGTCCTTATTGGTCCCAATCGACTAGTTCAGGATAGACTAAGGAAATGCCATCGTCAAGGCTAGTGAATTCGGGTGAGGATGCCGATAGCATATAGATGGATGCATTGATGTTGTAGATGAGGTTATCATCGTCCAACTTGACATCAGACTCTATCCAGTATTCTCCTTCACTAGTGTCATATTTGTTGTCATAATAAGGGGTGAAGGTTTGAGAGCCCTGGTTATCAATGTCATCGGATACTTCAGATAGATTAGACTGAGGGGGTTCGGATGGTGGCTGTTGCGTGTCATGAGACGTGGTAGTGGGGTTTTGACTATTTGGAGCCTGCTCAATTTTGAATGTTTTCCAAAATCGTTGTTCAGAGGTCAATTCCCTTGGTTCGACAAACAAATCATCAAGACAACAGTCACTTAAGGATCGTTCGGAGCCAAATTCCCACTCGTGGGAGTCTGTTTCGGTTAGGTATTCCCTAGTAGTCTCAACACTTTCAGAAGCATGTATTTGCTCATTAGAAAGTTCATGGGTACGTCGATCGTCATCGTCGAGTGATCCAAACCCTAATCCAAGATACTTCGGAGTTTGGAAAGTTTCTATGGGTTCTCTTTGACCAGTTTTATTTTTTCCAAGGCCACTAGTATCATCGTAGCCTTTAGCCTTCATGATATTGTAACCCTTGCCATATTTCTGGACTGGTAGTGGAGGTAGTGAGACTGTATCCTTGTAGATCCATCCTATGATGTCGGTGAGGTCTTCATCACTCATGTCTCCCCACTTGATGAAAACTGTATTCGGTGGAACTTTAAATGTTTCTTGCGGTTCCATTCTGAAACATGGTCGACCATATATCTTTGGAGGAGTAGGTATTGTAGTTATGCTGTATGCTGTATTTAGTTTGAACTCTTCGCAACCGAGGTCCTGGATTTTATCAGTTGATTCGGTCTTAGGGTTGGTGGAGGGTTGTGATATGTCATAAGACGTGGATGGAGTGGATGTGGAAGGTGACCCGGGCATGGAAGGGTCGATGTATTTGGACGAGGAGCAAGGTGCTTCCCGGTTAATAGGTACTTGGTTTTCAGAGAGACCCCTTAAATTGGTACAATATTGGAAAGGGTCAGGGTCTCCGTATATAGTGACTTCTGTACCATCAAAAGGAAACTTGAGGCATTGGTGGTATGTTGATGGAACGGCTTTTAAGGCGTGGATCCATGGGCGGCCAAGTAAGATGTTGTATGGTAGTTCCAAATCTAGGACCTGGCAAGTTGTGTCGACAATGAGTGGTCCCACTCTGATAGGGAGAGAGATAACACCTCGCGAAGAGCATTCCTCGTCATCATATGCTTTGATCACTATGCTTTTTGTTGGGTCTACGCATGCATCAGAGAATCCAAGAGCCTTAACCAGTTTAAGGGAGCATATATTCAACCCTGCTCCGCCATCTATTAATACCTTTCTAACCTTATGCTTGTGGACAAAAACTTCTATGTGTAAAGCATCATTGTGGTTGGTTTTAGATGATGAGTAATCCTGATCTGAGAAGGTGACATGGTGCAGCATGGTGAGATATCCCACCATAGTTTCAAACTGATTGACATCAATGTCCTTCAGGACCGACGACTCTAAGAGAGTTTTATCCAGGATTTCTTTGTGTGTGGGAGAAATACGAAGCAACTCAAGGATAGATATTTGCGCAGGAGTCTTTCCTAGTTGGTCAATGAGATTGAACTGACTTTTGGGTTTCCACTATTGTGGGGTTGAGATAGGTTTTGGTTGTTTAGCAGATGAAGCTGGTTGTGATTGCTTAGCAGATGGACCAGCTACAGTGATCTTGGCTTGTCTAGGGGGAGGTGGACCAGCTATAGTGACCTTGCCACTTCGTGTAGTAGCATTGCACTGTGGTGCTCTCCTGATCGTAATGGTGTTGATGTATTCCTCGTCCGTTCTAACATTATTTATTATTGGTCCACCAGAGTAATCGTACTTGGCTCGAGTGAAGTTAGCTTGGTTTTGTGGACCTGAAGTGGAAGCATTATGGGGACCATGATCCTGTAGTGGATTCTTGTGGATAGTATGATCTGAGTTGGAATTGAATTGCGATCCACCTACTTCGATGGTGTGATTTTCAATGAGGTCTTGGATTACGTTTTTCAGTTGTCGACAGTTGGAGGTTGTATGCCCTTTGACTCGATGGTATTCGCAAATTGCGTTGTCATCCCACCATGCTGGTTTGAATTGTCCTGGGTCATAAGGTTTTATTTCCGGAAGTGTGATGACCCCATGTTGGATGCATTTCTTGAGGACATCTGCAATGGGTTCACCTAAATTAGTGTATGTGCGACCCCTAGGGAATTGTCTTAGTTGACGATATTGTCCTTGATGGTTTTGATCATTTTGACTGTTTGAAGGAGTATTGGGGGGAGGTGTCAATATCGTTGTTGGTCTATTTTGTTGTTGCACCCCTTTCAGAGCCAATACGAGACTTGCAGTCTTGGCGTCAACAACACCATCATTTGTAACATGTTTATTCTTGACCCAGTATTTGTTTTTGTCAGCGGGTGGGTTGGTGTTTGTGTTTTTGGAACCATACCTCAGTTCTCCCTTTGAGATAAGGGCTTTCTCAATTTGGACCCCCTTTTCCACTAATTCTGTGAAGGTTGTGCAACAATGTATTTGCAATGAAAATTTGAGGGGCCCTAGAAGTGTTTGGACAAACATGTCAACCTTTTCTCTTTCAGGAATGTCAATGTGACATCGACTAGCGAGGCTTCTCCATTTTTGAAAGAACGGGATAAATGTCTCACCCGACTCTTCTTGTGTGAGATTGCATAAGCTAGTGATAGAGGTGTCCATGTCAATATTGTATGCGTAATTTTTTATGAACCTTCTTTTGAGCTCATCCCATGTCTGGATATCTTTTTGCGTTGAAAACCATTCAAGGGCTTGACCCACCAAACTTTTGGAAAAAAGTCTCATCAAGTATGTGGGTTCGTATGCGATATCCATACAGTTAGTTGCGAATTCGTGAAGATGTTCAATGGGGTTTGTCTTTCCTTTATATTTAGTGAAGTTGGGTGACACATCTCCTGGCGAAAATGTGGGCATACGTAAGTTTGTGTCGAATGGGTATACATCCAGATCATATGATAGTTCAGATTTCCCGCCTGTGATGAGCATGTTTTGTATTTGCTTCGCCATATCCCACACTGTTGTTTTGAGTTCATCTATGGTAGGGTCATTTACATTTCCATACATTGGATTTCCTGTTACACCATGTGTTCCTGCGTGAGTATAGGTGTATTATGGCGGTACGGGTTGTTGCGGTATGTATGACATGTGTTGTTGGTATTGGAAGTTGTGATTAGGCGCATGTTGATGAGTGTGAATGTTGGATGAGTATGTTGGAATGTGTCCCCCAGCTATGCGTGTCGTTATTTGGGGGATGTTGTGACCATGAATGTCAGGATGTATCGACGATGTCATGGGTTGAGTTATTTGGCCACTTTGTGTGAATTGCTGATTTTGCACAAGGGGAACATTGGTATTTGTACCTTGGGAGGTAATGATGTTTGACTGTGTTGTCGTGTTAACATTTTGTTGTTGTCCTTGTATAAAGATACGCCCTGTGGCTCCTCCCAAAGGATGTTGTGAATTACTACTGAACGATTTTGTTGAAGTTGTGTTCATGGTAGTAGATGTAGTTGTCAAGGGGGGGTTGTGATGACTTGATGATGCCCCCGTGGTGTTTGCTATTGCGATAACAGGAGGATTGGAATAATTTGCTGATGATGTCAAGGAGACAAGAGTGGTTGTATTTAATTGGGGTAGTGTTGTGGATGTTGTGGATGATTGTGATCCCCCAATAGATGTAGCGTTTATTATATTGGAGATGTTTAGGATGTTGGATGTGGTATGCAGTGTCATTGTGGTGTCAAAAGGGATATTACTTGTAGTATTTAGGACTTGACCACTGTGTGAGATGTTATGAACATTGTTGGCATTAGGGTCATGTAATGTGTTAATGTCAAATCCTGGTGGTAACTTAGCTCCTTCACTCAAGAGCATAGCTACGAATCTGTCTCTATCGTGACGTGCTATTGTTTCAGCCAACTGATAGGCCTCTGGGTCTTGTGTCAATGCTTCTATGTGTTCTTGAAGTAGTTGACCATTTTCATCTCTTTGCATGTAGCGTTCGAATGAGTTGTTAGGTAAGGATTGTGTTGTCACTAGAGGTTGATTGTCTAGATTGGTAAAGGGATCATTCACGGTCTAGTTTGAGTCATGTGGAGGACTGTTGGGATCTTGCCTAAAGTTTTCCATTTGTCTTTTGTGCTTTTGAAGTCTGGTTTCGACCATAAATGAGATTGCTCAAAGGGAATATTCACTAAATGCAAGTATGACACTAGGTGAAATCTAAGGTTCAAATTGACGACTAAAATGACCACTATTTTTGGATTTTTGTGAATAAGGTATGCAATGTGGATGCAATGTAGAATGAGGCTATCTAAGAACTTCTAAGCTTGGACTTTGTTTTCGATTTGGACTACTAAAAGACTTTGTTGTTAATGACAAGTTGACAAGATGACTAATGAGTCTTCCTAACTAGACTTTTGAGTTGGAAGAAATCTCACAAAAGAGGACAATGACTAAAAGGATGTTTGATAACTTGGTCCACAAGGGTCTAATTTCGAAAACAATGATTTTTCCAAGGGGTGCTTAAGATTTTCCTACTCCTAAATATGCAAGAGATGAGCCTAGGGACAACGTAATGTTGAATGTGTGATACTAAATGGTGTGAGGTATGAAACCTAAGGTAATCAATGCAAGCTAAGGGACAAAACTTTGAGCTATTTCAAATTGGGTTGCTGGCAGAATCCTTCTAATGACAGAGTTTGATAGATGGTTGACAGTTTGGAGGTCTCTGGTTTCAACTGTGCAGTTTAAAAATTTTGACAGGCAGATGCGTCTCAGTTTGACAATTGCGTCGCAGTTTAGCAATTGCGGTTCCGTTTCTCACTTGCGACTTTTTGACTGTCAGATGCGACTCAGTTTATCATATGTGGCTTTCGGGTTAACAGATGCGTCGCGGCGCCTACAGATGCATTGTTTAAAGTTTCAGATGTGGTTTATCAGAGCAATTGCGTTTCAGAATGTCAGTTGCAGTTCGACAGATATGACAGTTTTGTTTCAAAGTGATTTTCATGGTATGTTGATGGAAGTTTTTGGTCTATTTGATGAATGTTTTGTTTGGACTGTGACAAAACCAGAATGCACTTGACAAACACAGCGTTTTAAGGGATAACCAAACACACATGAGATAAGCACAATCCTAGAAAGGCCACTAGGCCTTGGGTTTGTATACTTGATATAGCCCACCAGTTATACCCCGGATTAGTGATGAACACCTTTCCTTCTCGAGAGCGGATAGCTTAGAATTTGGTGGCATTGGCTCCCCTCCACGGCTCATTAACCTCATTTGAGCACACCAAATTTGGATTCATTGGGTAGTGACATCCCAAGAATTGCTATCTCTACTCAAGGGGATCGGTAGTGAGTAATCTTCAGGCATGATACTGTACCCTGCACTATATCAAGCAACGGCCAATAGAACGGTTGGATACTAAGACAAGAGGTGTTTAATTCAGGCATTCCGTTCGTGGGGCGTGATCCATGTGGTGAGAGTCCCCTTTTAGATCCATCTCGTCGGAACCACGCTCGTGATTCTTGGGCTTCCCCAAGAACCCACTTTTCTATACCGGCTGGAAGTCCCTCGGTGTCAGGGTGCTACCGGTCTGAGTCGTCCTGGGGTGAGTACTTTTTCCCACCAGAACAGGCCCAAGTTCTAGAGTCGGTAACCATTTCTCTTACACCCAGGATCACATGAATGCACAAGGGGAGAGGATACTCCGATATACCGAATCGTGAAGGGTAAATTAACAAAAAAGAATGGGTCTAGTTTTTTGATCACAAGGTTTTCACCAAGTGAGAGCATACTCACCTACCACTCCACAAGCACACTCAAGCATGAAAGACATGATTCTTTTTTTAAAAGCACCAAATTCAAAGTTTGCTAATCTAGAAATAAACAAGCACATTGTTTGTTTTCTCCTTCTTTGACATGCGAATCTGCAAACAATGAATTAGTAGTCTTGTATGTGATGATCTTGGACACACGAAAAAGGATTGCCACACGCTACAAGAAACTATTAGTAACACAAAATATCTAATCTAGTTAACATGCAAGAATAGAAACACAAAAAAATATGGAAAACCAGAAAACCAGTGAACAGAAAAATCTGAAGTTCGACAATTAAAATCTCAAAACTGTCAAAAAAATTCACCAGGCAAATGCGGCGCGGTATTACCAGACAGATGCGATGTGGTTTGTCAGATGCGTCATTCTGTTCTACGAATGCGGCACGGAATGTCAATTGCATCTCTGTAATTGGCAGTTGCGGCTTGTCAGGGCAGTTGCGTCGTTTCTATTAGCAGATGTGTTGCGTCGTTTGCGGTGATCCGTACCAGTATCCTGCAAAACAACATAAAACAACAAAAAACCCTACCAAAACAGAAGGCCACTACCATAAAGGATTAGTGACAGAAAATATGATGTTGTCCAACATGCAGGAATAAGTAGGAAATATAGGAAGACATCAAATTAGAGAACCTAAAATTCAAAAATAAAACCCTCAAACTGAAAAAAGTATTATACCAGACAGATGCGGCGCGGGTTTCGAATGCGGCTTTCGGGGTTACGGATGCGTCGTTCTGAGCGTCAGTTGCGTTATGACAGGGCGATTGCGGCTCTACGGTTCTCGGGTGCATCACGACGCATATGATGCATCACACTATTTTAAAAAAAAGTTGCGGCGATCCGTACCTGTACCTGCAAAACAACAGAAAACACAAAAAAAAAAATGTACGAAAAGCCGAAATAACGTCGGGTTCACCAATGTAATCAGTGGAAAATCCTAAAATTATGTTAGAGGGGTTAGCACAATAACAATAAAATTCCTATGAAAATAACAAAGTACAAAGGAAGTGAAGTGAAGACAAAAGGGATGAAGTTACCCTAAGTCTCCACCTTCCATGATTAACCTTTGTTACACCTCCTAGCTTGTAGATAAATAATAATGCCCTCAGATTTATATGAGCAGCTATGACTAAAGACTAAGCCCTATGCAAGTGTTGAAGGATTTGCAGAAAATAAAATAACCCTACAATGGACTAAAATGCCTATGACTGTAAGTGACTATAACCCTAAGTTGACAGCAAATTGACATAGACTAAGAGTGCAAGAAGTCAAGAGAGCAAGAGAGCCAGGAAGCAAATGAGAACAAAATTGCCCTTTTATGAAAACTGCAATTTTGAATGTGTGGCCAGGATGAAAAGGTGACAAGAACCCTAAGATCAATGCTTAAGATTGAATGTTGCTATGTGCATTAGGGTTAGGTCAAAATTAGGGCAACAGGTAGGAATGAAGGGTCAAGATTGAATTATAAAATAATTCAATCAATGGTCGAAATTAAATGAGATGTCAAAAGTCAAGAATTAATTTGGAAGATAAGGCTGGCACGGACAAAGAGGTTGCTGGAGAAATTAAATAATAAAATTTATTTACTCCAGGTGACTAGTAAATAATTAAATAATAAAGACATTATTTAATTATGGAAGAATGTGACAAAAGAATTATTTTGAATTTAAATAATGATTTAATTCAAAATTCAGGAGAATTGGCTAAATTGAATAAATCAAATTTATTTAATTTTAAAGAGAGAAAAAGCTAATGAATAATTAAATAATTAGGATAATTATTTAATTATAGTGGGAAGTGGACAAAATTAAATAAATAAGAATTTATTTAATTTTTAGGAGAAGGGGATTTAATTAGTGACGTAATTAAATAAATAAAATTTATTTAATTAATCAAGAAGACATAAATGACAAAGGGAAATTAAATAAATTATAAAATTTATTTAATTAAAGGAAGACTTAGATAATTAATGACGTATTAGATAAATAACTACTATTTATTTATTTAATAATCAAGGAGGAATAAATGGCATGAATTAATTAAATAATTATGAATTATTTAATCAATAGTCGAATGTGGACCAAGGACATAATTAAATAACTTAATTATGCTAGGACGGAAGTTGTAAAATGAAGCTTGCAGTCCTAGGTCATTTTTAGGTGTCTACATCGGTCATCCTCAAGTTCATAGAATACACAGCATCAAGAAGGCAAGAGGACAACCCTGTCAAGAATGAAGAGCTCCCTAAAGAGTAGCTACAATAAAACAACAATTAGCTAAAGGACAAAGTGCTACAGTGCCGTCACTAGAGCACAAAATAGGGAAAGTGACAAAATGTAATTTTAAATTATGATATATTGGGGGGTAGGTGAAACCCTATTTTGTAATGAATCTTGGCCATTCATTAGATCTTTTGGGCACTATAAATAGAGCTCTCCTCTTATTTGCAAAGGGAGTTGAGTTGTTGTAAAGGCATACTACAAAAATTTATAAAGAAAAGACATTGACTTGGTGCATTTTCCGAGTTTCTCACATGTTGTTTGATTCAATCTCCATTGTTAGATGTTCAACTTAGGTTTTATTACTGTTCTAGTTAACTGTTTCCTTGCTTTGGTAGATTTTAGGAATGTTGTCCTGTGATCATGGAAATTCCTGTTGTGTTTCTTATTTCTTAGTCCATACTTTTTGTTGTTTGCTGATGGTAGATAGCTGTGTAAAGTTAGTATGGACTTGAATTCGAAGCTACTCCAAAACTTTCATCTTTGTTCATGCATGCATATGGTGAATGACAGACAAAACATTTGCAGGCCTTAGAAGATAGCACAAGTTCCACGATACTTTGAAATTTTTGGTTAAGTGGAATATTGTTTTAAGAAGCTGTCCATTGCAGGAACTCCATCATCACTATTCACAATTAGTTGTAGATCCAGGAACCTCCTCTCTTCTCTGCCCTTTTTCATTTTATTTAATGAGTAACCTATGCTAAGGTTCATTGCATATTGTAAACCCAAATCTAATAACAAAATAGAGTTCAAGACTCTTTTTTGAACCTACAACAAAATCGCAACAAACTCTCCCATCCTAAGAACTCCACTTCAAGATCCAACTTCCCATGCTTTGTAATACCTATGTAAGACCGCCTTGTGATTCCAAAAAATCATATCAAATAACTGAGATATTCCAAGCACTGTCAAGACCATACATTAGAGACCTTGGGATAATGTTCTGCAATATGATTGTGGAAGATTATCTTTCAAGAGAGGTAGTGCACCTACGCACTGCCTGTGTTGAGAAGTGCATAAAAAACACATCAACATAATTGGCGCTAGAAGGATGGCCACATTGGGAATACAAAGCTAAAGGTTAAGAGCGAAGCTGGATTGAATCAGATTGTTCTCCTCAGAAAGATTTCAAAGAGTTCTATTGTCAACACCAAACAAGGGAGAATTTGAAGAATTGTAGCCTACTACAAGGGCAAAGCGAGTTAAGGGAAGTAGCATTCCCTCTTCCTCTTCCTCCATTCCACCCACTTCCATTCCACCCTCACCTTCATTTGGCTGGCCTTCATCTTCCACCCAACCATCTCAAACTGCATTTGCACCTCCTATCTCCAGTAGCCAGGGAATTGCTCCACTCTCGACCCTTCCAGCCAAGGGCACAGTCCAATCAGCCACAGCTCAAGTGCAGTCCCAGATTATTGTTTTATTGCGGGTACAACCCCAACTTGCCATTTTCTGACAGTAGATACCACCTCTGCCACCCTCCATGGCTTGGTTAGCACATAACCCTTCGCTGATACATTTTTCCGCTTATCATGATATGCCCAAGAATCTGAATGGCTTTTGTTCGAAGTTCCATCCTCGCGACCTACAAAGAACAGCTGAGGAGCATATCAAAATATTTGAGACAACGATGACCAGAATGCAAGTTGATCACGAGAATGTTGCATGCTACTTTTTTTTGCATTCATTGGGGGAAGAAGCCTTTTATTGGTACATCAACCTGCCAAGGGGATCCATTACCTCATGGAACTTAATGAAGGATGTCTTCCTACAAAAATACAAGATCCCCATTAGTCCTTCAGAACTCTATCAGCAGTTTATGTCTGTTCGAAGGGAGATAAATGAACCTATTGGATCCTTCAATGACCGCTTTCATCGTGCCTTTACAAGGCTCCGGAACCCGTACCTCCATAATGATGTTGTGGCCCTCCCGATCTACTATGCGGTGTTGGACAACCTTACGTCAGCTTTGGTGAAAAGGATACTCCCACCACTCACTACCCTGGTGACCACCTATACAGAGGCTGTTGTGGCCAGTGCAGATTTAGGGCAGAACATCTTTGCTCCGCTACCTTCTTTGGGGCCGATAGCTCACCCGATGTAGATTCAAGGACTAAATTAGGCATTCGCTCATTAGACCCCTCTTGTGAATCAAGTGCTTCAGTTGCCCATTGTCCCACATCCGAGGTAGCCACTTAATTATGCGCCTCCCGTGCCTTTCTATTTGTAGCCTCAACCAAAGTATAACTATTCTCAGGCTGCTCCACAATAGCATGCGTATTTCCAGCAACCCCAGGTGCCATTGTACCTATCGGGACTAGAATTTCCTCCAGGTTATCAGAATCAGCTAATAGCCCCACCTATTTTTCTCCAAAATTCAGCGTCGTCACTTGGGAATGGGACCGAGAAAGACAAGTTAGAGGAACTGACTGAGATGATAAAGAAAATGTCCATGAAAATGACACCTAAAAAATTAGAATAATCAGTTACAAGGCTCCCAGCGTAATTTCCAGGCTAATCTTAACGGGGACAACCAAGACAATAGGGACAGTAGGGATAATCGAGAAGCAAGCACTTCCTCCTAGCAGAAATATGATATGGGACAAAACACTAATCAGAATTCAGAAAGGAGACCTTCTCAGAGGAAGAATCATACATGGAACACTAGGCCCAATAATGTAGGTGTCCCTATGCCTTTCGACCAACTGGCAAGCAACGAAAAAATTGACTAGTGGAGTATACCTTGCCGAGGCAACCTTGTCCGGATGGTGCAAGATTCATAAAACTAGCAGACATTTCGAGTTGGATTGCCCCAAATTCTAGATAGCTATTGAAATATTCTAGGTAGAAGTGGAGAATGCAGTAGATAATGCTGGTTGTAGGGACATCGTCCCATTTGAGCCATACGATTCCTCATGTCTCATGGTTAATCAAACACCCTTTCCATGAGGCAACCATAATGAGCCCAAAGTCGAGCCTACTCCCAGCATAATTTCCAAGCTAATATTAACTGGGACAACCGAGACAATAGGGACAGTAGGGATAATCGAGAAGCAAGAACTTCCTCCTGGCAGAAATATGATAGGGGACAAAACGATAATCAGAATTCAGAAAGGAGACCTTCTTAGAAGAAGAATCACACATGGAACACTAGGCCCAATAACAGAGGTGTCCCTATTCCTTTCGACCAACTGGCAAGAAAAAAAAATTGATTAGTGGAGTATACCTTGCTGAGGCAGCCTTGTCTGGATGGTGCAGGATTCGTAAAACCAGCAGACATTTCGAGTTGGATTGCCCCAAATTCTAGATAGCTATTGAAATATTCCAGGTAGAAGTGGAGAATGCAGTAGATAATGTTGGTTGTAGGGACATCATCCCATTTGAGGCATACGATTCCTCCTATCTCGTGGTTAATCAAGCACCCTTTCCATGAGGTGACCGTAATGAGCCCAAAGTCAACCCTGCTCCTGTTGAGGGTGGAGAAGTGCAAGAGGTAAGTAATGAGCAAACTTTGGCTCAGCTTTTTGATTCAGTAGATAATGGTCCAGTAGATGAAGAGGAG
The DNA here is from genome assembly GCA_007258455.2 of Sequoia sempervirens. NCBI lineage: Eukaryota > Viridiplantae > Streptophyta > Pinopsida > Cupressales > Cupressaceae > Sequoia > Sequoia sempervirens. The sequence continues at coordinate 227,940,314 of VDFB02000002.1, forward strand.
CCATTTGTAGATGAGGTCCACATGTTCCATCATAGGTCGACTCCCTACTTAATTCGGAATAGATAGGCAGGTGAACCCTTTACAACTTCTACCCCACCAAACAATTTCACCACTCCGCCTGATCCTAATGCTAGCAACAACCCTGGACTTCCCTATATACCTACCCAATACCTCAACAAGAATGGGTCTCAAAACCAATCACAAAATCGACCTCAAGGTCAATCCCAAAATTCATCTAGTCAAATGAAAGTCCAACCTCCTAGTTCTATCATAAGCCAAACTTTTAGTTTGGAAATTGAGCAAATGAGTGAGTACATGGTGGAAGAGTTTAAAAGGGTAAAAATCAGTTTTTCAGCCTTTGAATTACTCAAAGCCCCTGTTGTAAGGCATTCCTTCTTTAGGGTCCTTAATGGAACCCCATCTTCTAGTACAACGCAAGAAATGCCAGCTAAGAAGGTTACCTTTGAAGAGCCTAGGCAAGAACCAGAGATATAGGATAATACCGAGAAAATGAAGGATATCCTTGTAAATCAATATGCGAGTAAACAAATTGAAAAGGAACTAGAGCAGAGTAATAGGCGGTTTTCCAAGGACATACCGTTTAGGTAGAACATGGATAAAGGAAATGATAAGAACAAAGATCAAGTAGCTAACGTGGATATGCCTACAAGCATCTTCCAAGGGAGATTTGATACTCCCCCTTTCCTAACCACCATTAGGATCTTTGGGAAGAACCTGCATAACTACTTGCTCGACTCAGGAGCGTCTACCAATGTCATGTCCTTGGTAGTATGCAAGGCTCCTGGCATCACCCCCATGCCTTCAAGGAGGAAGGTGACCCAGCTAGACAAAACAAAGATTATCATTGTAGGAAAAATAAATCGGATCCCGATGCAAATTCCCATAGACCCAAGGATACAACAAGTCATTGATATTTAAGTGGCAGACATTCCTGATGCATATGGAATCATCTTGGGAAGGGAGTTCACCAAGGCACTGAATGGATATACTGCCACAGACCCTTCTCACATGTGGCTACCATGGAAGGGGCTGCCAAATCAAATCTGTATTGACCGTGAACCCCATATGAAAGACATGATCACAGAGTACAATAATATTAATGAGGTGTTGTTTGCCGAGACCGACCTAGGGAATTACCATCCTTTTGCCTACCAGAACAAGGTTGACCTCCAAGAAGAATGTGCTAACGAAGTACTCCTAGTGATGTGTAGTCCTCTGACAGATTCCACTCAAATATCTCTGAGTACAAAAGGGTTGTAGAACTAGATGACAGGTCTGATGAAGACAATGACTAGGGATTACTCAGTGATTTCCAGGGGTTCCTGGAAAATTGTGTTAGCGACCAACTCATCTTGGGCACCCGGATGAATTTCCAAGATCTCTTGTTGCCAAACTGGTGCAGGGTTCACAATGCTGCCCACTCCGAGTTTGATTGTTGATTATGTTAAACATCAGTCAAACATGTTAAAGAATCAGCTGCTCCTCAAATTGAAATGCCAAAGGAGGAAACAACATAACCACCCGCTGGTCACTACATCGACCTAGAGAATTCCCCTAAGATCATAGATCCATTCACCCAATTGAAAGGGAACAAGAACTTAATCAGACCCGAAGATAAAGATCCTTCCGCATGCTGAACGCTCTGATTTGATGGATCCAAGTCCAAGCAACGAGCCAGAGCTAGGTTCAAACTCATCAGTCCAATGGGTAAGACCTTTCTTGCTACCCATAGATTGCAATTTTATTTCACCAATAATGTAGCAAAATATGGGGCCCTAGTCCATGGTCTTCTCATGGCCTTAAAGAAAAATTTGAAAGTGCTACAAGTTTTTGGGGATTCCGAACTAGTGGTTAAACAAGCCAGGAAGCTATATTCTTGTCATGATAGAAGGCTCACCAATTATAGGCATAGGGTTTGGGATCTCCTAGAGGGATTAGATGCATTCAATATGCAATTGATCCCTCGTGCTCAGAATCATATAGCTGATGCTTTGGCTCAAGCGGCCAACACTTTACAACCCTTCTCTTTATCTGGGCTCAAGAAATTCACAATTGAGCTGAAATCCACACCATCGGTCCTAGATAATGTTACTCACTTGTAGGTCTTCAATGATGACAAACATATTCTCAAATTCATCACAAGTTTTGATGTCTTTGCAGCTCAAATAATTGATGAAGCTGATCCGCAATAAGCCGAACTGGACATAGAAGGGGTTATTAACCTCAAGACCAATACGATCCCCAGAGGTATGGTTCAGCTAGAACATGTATTTGACTTAGACCAGATCAAAGACCAGAACCAACAAACAAATAAATAAGCCATAAGCAACCAGTGCGATGCTCACAACCTCGAGAGAGTTGAGGAAATCAAGAATGTTTTTATTGGCAAGGTATGGACGCCAGAGGAAAAGAAACGAATAAGGGATGCATTGAAAAAATACCATGACGTGGTGGCATGGAGCTATGAGGATTTAAAGACATATGACACTTCTGTCATTACGTACACCATCCCTCGCAAGATAGAGGTGAGGCCATTCTGTCAGCGGCAGCGTCCTATCAATGCCTTGTTGGAACCTGTCATTTACAAAGAAGTACAAAAATTTCTATCGGCAAGGATTATTTTCCCAGTTAGACACTCTACGTGGGTGGCCAATTTGGTCCCAGTTAGAAAAAAGAATGGGGAGATTAGATTGTGTGTGGATTTCCAAAATTTGAACCGAGCTTTAAAGAAAGATAATTATCTAGTCCCTTCATTGGACGAGGTGTTTCAAATCGTCAATGGCTCCCAGATGATGTCTTTCCTCGACGGATACTCTGGGTATAACCAGGTGATGGTACAGTATGAAGATTGTCATAAAATGGTGTTCACCACCAAGTGGGGGATGTTCGCGTATAGGAGAATGCCTTTTGGGCTCATCAACGTCGGCGCCACCTTCCAACATGCCATGGATATTGCCTTCAAGGGTATGATTGGCAAGTGAATAATCATCTACATGGATGATTTAACTATGTTTTCTAAAAAAAGAGTTGATCACGTCTCTGATTTGTGCAAAGTGTTTTAGAGATGCAGGGAGTTTGGGGTTTCCCTTAACACCAAGAAGTGCATTTTTGGAGTGACTGAATGCAGATTGCTCAGGCACATCATTTTAGAATAGGGTATCTCTATAGACCCTGAACATATCGAGTCCTTACTCAAAAATTCTGCCCTCAGGCAGCAAGAAAGAATTAAAATCCTTCTTTGGAAAGATCAATTTCATCAAGAAATTCATCACAAGTTTCGCAGAGATTGTTAAACCTCTCAATGCTATGTTGAAACAAGATGCCAAAGTTGAGTGGACACCCGATGCCAAACAAGCTTTCGAGGAAATCAAATGGGCCATCGCCGAGGCACCTGTGTTAGTCAGCCTAGATTATTTCAAGCCTTTCTACATCTATTCGTTCGCTTCAAAGCATTCATGTGCTAGCATGTTGACCCAGAAGGACAAGGAAGGAAATGAGCACCCAATCACCTTCATGAGTGCTCCCCTGAAGGATGCTGAATTGCGATATCACAATGTAGAAAAGTAGGCATACGCTCTCGTCAGAGTGGTGAAGAAAAGATAGGAGTATTCTTGTTCACACATAACATACAAACCCATATTAGGATGTATTTCAAGCATTTCAGACATCTCATACCAAAACATAGAAAGGAAAAACCTTCCCATGTAATAGACAAGAAGTTGTTCAAAGTATCCTACCTACATACCTAAAAAAGTAAGTATCACCAAGGTTATATTACAAGAATATCCAACAAGCACAATAGATAAAAGATAATGATCAATTCCCCATTCATTTATTTCTAAATCATTTTATTTAGACATGATTGAGAGGTCATTGGAATGAGCATAATAAGAAAAATCAAAATAAAAGATCAAGTACACAAACAATATAATGTTCATCATACCTCTAGCCAAAGGGATGTGTTTTGCTTAGGATAAGTATCCAAAGTGATTGCCAAAGATAACTCCCATTGTAGGAAGGATGCATCCTAGGACATGTTAGTGGATGGTGGAAACTTGATAGGTTGTTTGAAAAGGTCGTTTGTATAAGGTTGATTGACATGTTGGCTAAAAATATCAAGAGTTTAATTTTGCATTTCAAATTTGCTTATGTTGATTGTTGTGGTTGTTTTATGTTTCTGTTACCAAATGATGAAGGTGATGATTGATTTATTATGGATGATTGATTATTGTGGGTGAATTAAAATGAGCCAGATGGATTTTTTCAAATATTTGGATGTTTTTGATGTTGTTGAAATATTATGAGGCTATTAAGGACCTATGCTATGGGCATTGGGAGCTGATTAAAGATTAGCCTTTCCTATGTTATTGATAGACTCCTAAAGGACCAACCTAATGTCTCGAGAGTTGATAAATGACTACCCTTTCCTAAATTCAATCTTAGAGATGATGTAGTTTGGATGAGATGACTCTATTTTGACTTTTTTCTATTTTTGACCCGTTTTTTGGTTTTTGACATTTTTGGATTTTTTGGATTTTTTGATTTTATGAATGTTTTTTGGATTTTTGATTTTGAGGAATATTGAAAGAATATACATGAATGTGATTTGATATAGGTATACGGACATGTCCCCAATGTGATTTGATAGACTACCTCGATGTAGGCTAGACAAACTAACCTTAAGAATGTCCCAAGTAGTTCTAGGATGGGACATGATACTAACACAGGATCAAGCTATGATGTAGACGTGGATGGGTGATGGAAGATCAACGAAGTATGATGGTAGGTGATGTAGAACAAGTTGAAGAATCCATGGTGAATGGAAAGTGCTTATTTACACAAGGTGCCTAATGGCTAGGTTTTCACCAAGGTACTTGCCCGAAGTGCCACTGAAGTAGTTTTCACTAGAGGACAATTTTTGTCTTTACTATTTTCAATCCTTTTTCTAATTTTTTTTTTTGTATTTTCGATTTATACCTTGCTAGCTTAGGCATAATTTTTTTTGAGATGGGATCTATTGATCGGATCCTATAGAGGCTCATCTTCAGGTGTGGATAGTTGATATGCTCCTGATTTATAACTTGTTGTGATTATGAAGGGCCCCAAAGAGTTGGGTTCAAACAAGTTACCTTTGTTGTCTAGATTAGGCACATTTTTCTTAGTGCAAGATAACTGAGAGGGGGGGTGAATCAGTTGTCACTAAACACAAACTCAATCTCAAACAAATATCAACTTCACATCCACTTTATTTTGTTATTAAGTATGAACATGGAATGTAGATAATAGAAAGCAATATCAACACAAGAAACACCAAATTTATGTGGAAAATATAATAAGGGAAAAACCATGGTGAGGATTAACTCATAATGTAAAGTAATTCCAAAACTAATTAAAAAGAGGCTAACTGCCAAAGGGATCACTGTCTAGAAGGACTCACTATCCTGATACAAAGCTCAATGCCTACAGATAGGACTCACTATCTAGAAGGGAGGCTCATTTCCTATAGATGCAAAAGATAATAGAAAAATCCAACACAAAAAAATACACACATCTGCAACCTTGATCAGAAGATTGCAAAAACCATCAGCTCACTGCTTTCAACAATCTAACACATTAAAGTACTGCTACCTTAATTCACTTTCACATAGTCTTCCTTCTCACCCTTGTGGCATATCTGATACATCAATCCATAACATATCGACTTGTATATATACCATATTTAGCCTTAGAAACTATCTCCAAAGTCGGCTACACGCGCTTCATTTTAAAAATTCAAATTAGGTTAGCAATTCAACATTCCTGCAGTGGAGGAGAATGAGATCAAACCAAACCAACACTTAACCAAGACCCAAAACAACATCTCAGATCAATCACATGCTTCTTGAATCAATAATTATCCTTCATATGACATGTAGACACTAGGCTGGCCAAACCTAATGAAAACACAAGTGAACTTTGAAGTGCATGCTTTTGCAACAAGAAGATAACATGCAAACCAAATAACATGCTTCACCACACACTGAAACATATCTTGTATACCATCAGATTCATTCACATCAACTGCAAAAATCTTCATACACAAAACATTCTCCATCAATCCATCTAGACTGCATAGACACACATAGTAACTCTGAAACTTGTCTTTTAGAGTACCAAACTACAAACACATTTTTTAGAACACAAATACCATCATTAAAAGCCTTCTAATATATTTAAAAAACCAGAAACAAACTAGCAGAGGACTATGGAGTAGAAAAATTTCTCCCAATCCATAGACAACAAACTTTTCCAAACCATTTCACACATCGGTGAACACAACTTTCACTCTTCATCAAACCAGAAGCTACAATCCAAGATCCACACAAGCATAGGGTCAACATAGAAGAAATGTGAAGCAAAAACCAGAGTTCATTCTAAACATGCACACAACTTTGACTTCTATCAACATACCTGCAAAACCTATAAAGCTAGCTCCATGTACTCACAACATCTCTACAGTTTCTCAACTATGCATGTACCACCTGCAATCACTTGTTTTCTTTCTCTGCAACAACTTGTATTGTGTTGAAATTGTAGACACCTAAAAATGGTCTGGAGAATCTAATTAATTGAATACGATTTATTTGATTAATTAATCTTAAATTCTTCTACTTAGTAAATAAATAGAAATATTTATTTATATTAAGTTCATTTATTAATTCTTCAATTTTCTTTCCTAATTAAATAAACAAAATTAAAAAACTTTGTTTTATTTAATTATTATCATTTTCATCATATTGTTCTTCTCTTAATTAAATAAACGAAATTAAAAACTTTGTTTTATTTAATTATTATTATTATGACTTCTTTTATAAATTAAATACACAACTTAAATAATTTGTGTTATTTAATTACCTCATCACATTTCTTCTTAATTAAATAAAGATATTCTAAAAATCTTTTATTTAATTATCACTTTCCAAACATTTTAATTTGATAAACAAATCTTATATTTTGATTTATTAAATTATTTATTCCTCTTTTGCTAAAATTAAATAAACTAAAAATATTTAATTTATGCATAAATCATTTACACTATTCATTCACCAATAAAATTAGATTTTTTTAATCTAATTAATGCAACTTCCATTCAGGGGAAGAGCTTCAGGGACAAACTTGCAGGAAGTCCTCTCAATCTTCTTCCATCAATCCTCCCTCTCTTCTTGCCTGGTGTTTTCATGGGGAGAAACCATTCTCCATGATCAGCTCCATCTTCTCATCCCATGCGTTTGGATTCTCCAGATGGAATCACAGCCCCTCATCCCGTATTCTTGTGCAATTGTGCTGCCGTGAAAACTATAAATACAACTCTTTGGCTACAGGAAATGGATCCCAACTTGTGCAATCTTACTCTGTAGGTTTCCAGAGCATCCAAACATCCAAGCAATCAAGCATTCTAGCATTCATCCAGCATCCATCAAGTAGCAATCAAGCATCCAGCATTTGCAGTCATGGCTGCCATTACAATAGAATTTGCATATTTAATCACATAGGAATAGAATTAGTTCATTTCTCATTCTCTAAGTGTCATTTCAATAGTTTAATTAGCTTACAAATCTGAGAGCTAAGTAGATTAGATAAATCTTTAGAGTTAGAGAGCAATAGGATAGATTTCTGAAGCTTTTGTAGTTAAATTTGTTTAAATTCATTAAGTTTTAGATGCAATATCTTATTTAGAAGCGTAGATGCTTTGTTTAGATTGTTTTCCCCATTCTACTGCTTACAGATTGGCACCCACCGTGGGGCCTAACCCCATATTTTACTAAAATTTTGAAAATTATGTCCTACAGGTATAGGCATGAAAGTTTTCGCGAAATCGTGAGTTTTTGCAGCGTGCCAGTGGTCTGTTTCAGCGCATCGGGTTCTTGTTACAGCGCGCCGGGTTACTATTCCAGCGTGCCACGTCACTGTTCCAGCGCGCCGGGTTTATATTTCAGCCGAGTCACTGTTTCAGCGCGCCACTTTCTTGTCTTCTAAATCATTTCTTTTATCTGGATCCGACGCGTCCACATCCATATTCTATTTCTGTCTATTTTCTTGGTTAAAATGTACCAATCCTAGGATAGAAATAGCTAAAATTTACCAATCCTAGGATAGAAATAGATAAAATTTATCAATCCTAGGATAGAAATGGATAAAAATTAATCAATCCTAGGATAGAAACGTCATATTTATTTTGTGGTTTAAAATTAAACATCATGCTTATTATGGAGCAATATCTCCATATAGAGTAAACCATTTGTCTTTTGGGTTTTAAAAAGAAAAACATCTTTGTTGTGATTGGGTGATAGGTTTTATGCTCTCCCCTTAACTGGGTGCATCAAAATACCAGACTCACCATTACTTTACACATTTTAAAGCTTTCTTAAAACCTTTAGACAGGCCTGCCGTAGTGGGAAAAAATACTCACCCTACGGGAATGACCTGAGTGGGGACAGCCAAAAGCCATGTCATTCCAACCCACTTTAAAATTTATGTGAATTTGGGGAAACCCTCTTTCAACGGAAGTGCGCAGGATAACCATCCCCAAAATCTTTGTTCTAAATATTGGGAGGTCTCTCGAGGGAGTTTATCCATTTGTCGCTCCAAACGGAAACCCTATCTAAGAACCTAGAAATAGAAGCATGCTTGTCAGTTTCTAAACATTGTAATACTTGGCGGTGCAAGGGCAGGGAAGAATCTACCCTCAAGCACTCACCATATAATTGCCAAGGACTGTTTGCTCAGAGGATCCGGTATCCACTTCCGTCACTTTGAGTATGCACTTGGAAACGAAAAAAACACGGGCGCCCTCTAGGGGGTGACATGGCTATGTGAGTCGACGCAATTCCAAGTTGTGGGCCGTTCGAGTATATAACGATGACCGTTTGTCTCTAGGAGTGAGTCTATCTGAAGTGTTTTATCTTGTTATCAAACCAGTGAAAATCAAGAAGAATCATTGATTCTTGAGAATATACACTATTTGTTTAGATTCTAGGGTTTTTAAGGACAACCATTCTATTCTTGCTTGCCGTGTTTTCTCTCATTAAATTTAGATAAGATCATCACAAAAATCTTCAAAATCAAAACACTTGTAGAATTCTCATGATTTGAAATTGGGTATCCACCAAGTTTGTCAAGAAATCTCTTTTCAAATGAATCAGAAAACCAAAGAAAACACTTGCATACAGACAACTTTTAAGAAAGCAGTGATTTCTATACCAAAGTAGGAAAGTTCTACTCCAACATAGGACTTTCATTCATAGGTATCACGATTTTTCTAGAGGTTATACAGATGACTATGCTATAGCTCCCTTAGATTCACTAGCATTTTATCAAAGAAGAGCTCTTAGGCAACACCACAACCATAGTCAAAGAATTCATCCAGAATACATTCCACAACCAGCCATACAGTATGATACCAGACCAAGTGAGTTTCATAGAATAAGATAGTTTCTATCTTAGCACCTCATGGTTCTGTTTTAACGCGTCAAGTCTCTATTTTAACGCTTTTAGTCTCTGTTCCAATGCTTAGCTCCTCTGTTTCAGCACGCAGAGTTTCTGTTCCAGCGCTTTCGATATCTATTTTAGCACGTAGAGTCTATTGTCCAGCGCACAAAGTCTCTGTTTTAGCGCGTTCAGTCTCTGTTCCAGCGCGTAGCTCCTCTGTTTTAGCACGTCATAAAGTCAGAAAAATAGAGAGTTGATAGGACATTTTGTCAGTTTACCCATATCGATAACAAAGTTTTCATTAGTCCAGAACATTTTTTTCCACAGTCCAGAACACTTAAGTCACACAAAAGAAAAGCTTTACCCCTACACCTAGATCTTGAAAGCATCTCGCATAGTGTCATTATCACCAAATCTGAGATTTTCTGTCAAAGTTTCCCTATCAAGGATTTTATCATCCTTCCATCATGAAACTAGATAAGACTAAATCAAATTTTAAATCAACAACCTTGACACTTATCCAATCAAAAAAAATTCCAAGATCAAAGTCTAGAGTAAAACTTTAAACGTATGTATGCCTATTTTCACACGAGCAGCATACCAAAAACAACAACAAGAGGAAAATGAAAGAATAGCAGCCATGGCTGAAGAAAACCCTTGGGGACGATATAGCAACACTGACCCTCTCACTAACTCACATGAGAAAGAAATAACTATAGAGGAAATCGAGAAAGTTCAACAAGACCCTCATTTCCATAAATTTATGGAAAAGATGCTAGAGCAAGACATGGAAAAGTATCTTCTATTATTAGCTGACAAAGGTGCTAAGCTTCCTAAAGAATTTGATGTCAATCAACTCAAGGAAACAACCACACCCAAGACCACTAGTGTGGAAAACCCAAATCAAATAGATGCTTTGACAAAACAAATTCAACAATTACAATTACAATTCCAAAATATCCAACAAGGGCCAACAAAGAGATATTCATTGCAAGACATTTGCCTTTATCCGTTCGATCCAAGCATTAACATGATACCATTTCCACGGTATTGTGAATACCCAACATACAAAAAATACAATGGGAGAACCGATCCATTTGATCACGTACGGGAATTTCGAACCATGAGCATAGAGTTCGCACATGAGGACTCTTACTTACTACGATTATTTCCAAGAAGCTTAGGAAACACTTGCATGGAGTGGTTTTCTAAATTAGAACCTGGGATTCAATCTTTTGAGGAACTAATCAATAGGTTCATAACACACTTCTCATTCAACATCCAACATGGGGTAACCTTAAAAGAACTCTACAACACCAAACAAGCAAAGGGTGAGAAGTTTTTTTCCTTTCTCCAACGATGGAGAAGGCTATTTGCTAAATACCCTAGATCTATTCCAGAAGAGGAGAAGATAGAAATGTTCATTGATAACTTAGTGGATGACATGAATTATAGATTAGATTTACAATGTCCATCTACATTTGAACAAGTTATTGAAAAAGGGCTTAAAATCGAAGAGGCTCTGATCAAAAGAGGAACGATCAAACACTCCATTGAAGGTTCAAACCATAACAATTCCTCTAACAACAACAACGAAAAGCCAAGATTTTGGAAAAAGAACAAGAATACTGATACCACAATCGATACACACACATCTAAACTAGTATTCACCTTGACGCCAACCACTACAAACAAACAAAACAATGGTTTCAATGTCAAACAAAGTAGTGATCAAGGGAATAATCAAAACAATGGAGAAACAAAGACCCAATCATTCCAACGACCCTCCAATAAATGAAAATTCACACCATTAGGAAAATCATTAGAATTAGTCCTCAAAGAACTTTTAGATGAGAAACTCATCCAAGTACAAGAGGCTAGAAATTGGGACCCTCAAGTCAAACCATCATGGTGGAATGACTTACATTACTGTCACTACCATCAAAATAAAGTCCACATGACTGAAAATTGTTGGCAATTAAAACATGCGGTACAAGACCTCATAGATCAAAAGAAAGTATTTGTAGAGGGACACCAAACAAACAAAGATCATACGACATTCAAAAATCCTCTAACCAATTATCAAAAGGGAGAATCCTCTTCCGCAAACACCAAAGACAAGAATGTTGGTTATGTTTATGACACAACAATCCTTTTTTTTTCTGCCGCCAAGGAGGATGAGGAGTTATGCAATCAAATCAATTGGAACAATGACATTACATCTACTAATTTGGTACAACATATGGACAAATCTGAAAACCAAATTAACGTAATCACACTCAAAGGGAAACAAGAGTACCAACCGGTTAATGCCACAACAAGGGCACAATCCAAAGTTATATTGAAAGGAGCATCAATATCATCCCCATCTATGGATCCTCCCTCTAATCAATATAATCTCATCGATCAATTGCAGAAAATACCGGCACAAATATCCATCTTGGAACTTTTAAAGATTTCCCCATCACACAAAGAGGTTCTTGAACAAGCTCTTGTATCAACCACGGTACCTAACAATTTGGATGTGTGTCAGTTCCAAGCTATGGTGGGACATCTATCTGCACCTCATTCCTTTCATTTTCCGAACATGATGATGTGTCACTCACCCATCCACATAATTCTGCTCTTCACATTGAAGTCCTCATCCATAAACACCATGTAAAGCGTGTCCTGATAGATGGAGGGGCTGGTTTAAATATTTGTACCTTAAAATTGATTCATGCACTAGGATACTCAGATGAAGCCATCGATACAAGAAGAAAAATCACAATCAAAGCATATGATGAGGAAGAAAGGTCCTCTAAAGGGTTGATCATATTACCCATTCAAGTGGGACCTATTGTCCAAAAGGTGGTTTTCCAAGTCTTAGATAGGGAACTGACATACAACATACTGTTGGGACGCCCTTGGATTCATGATATGCAAGCAGTACCTTCCACCTATCATCAATGCCTGAAATTTCCCGTCAATGGATAGGAGGTAATGATCACAACAGACTACAATGACACCCAAGCTTGTCATACATTGAAGACATCTCAGGATACATTCATACCTCACAATAGAGAAGTTAGCACATCAGATGGGGAACAACAGCAGAACTTCATATCAAAGTGGCTTCCAAAACAACAAAAATCACAAGAGATAAGGGTGGCACAATCCAACCCTTCAAATATTGAAGAACAATTGGCTCCACTCTCACATCAATTCACTAAGGAAGTGCAGATAAGTGACGAAGGAATAAGTGAATATGGTGTTGGACACTCATTTCATCTATCACAAATGTTACCCTCCTTACAAACGTATGGACAACCATCTACAAACACCCACAATTTAGAACAATCTACAACAACATTAGATGGCAGATTTGTAAAAGCTGGGAGCTTAGATAAAGAATCAGAAGACAAGGCCATACTAAATTGGCTTTATAAGGATGAGGAAGCTTCCACTTCCACAAGTAACATCATAGAGACAAATCAATATGGAAAGGGAAAAACTATTCTGGAAAAGATGGGATATTTAGGATAGGGACCTCTTGGGTTAAGGAAACAAGGCATAACAGAACCAATCCAGCCTCTTACGCTCCAACATAAGGATAAAATGGGACTAGGATATGCAGCAGAACAAGGATCTCTTGATCGAGGGAAACAAGGCATAACAGAACCAATCCAAGTCCTCGCAATTCAGCAAAATGGCAGAACTAGACTAGGATACACTAAAAAAGCAAGAGCAGAAATCACCAATAAAATTGTGGAGCATATTCTTCAAATAAGAGATAACTTTGAAACAAATTCAAATGAGTATGAGTGGGACAACTTATCAGATGTTTCCTATGAAGATATTCAGATTGACATTATCAAAAAGTATACCCCCAAACACGAGGAGGGTCGAAGCTCGAGTTTTAATCCTATTGTCTATGAAACACAAAATTTCGATGAATCAAGTGAAGATGAACGGACATCGATTGAGATAAATGATGTGGAAGAAAATACCTTTGTAGGCCTCGACATAACCACCAACAATCTAGACGACATTTCCGTCCGAGCTTTCACAATCGCTGACCTCAACCCATCTAATGATTCGTTTCCTTTACTACATCCCGAGCTTATCGATTGGGAACCCCAACACCCTACTGATCTCCCTATTTTTGACAATGATTCCACCATTATCAACTACCTTTGCTGTGAGGAATCCGATACTTGTTCTACCAATACTTATTTTAACGATGCTTTTAGGCAGGAGGATGCCAAGCCTTTCAGTTGCAAAATATGAAATTAAAAAATGGATCTAATGGTGAAAACCATTCTATGGCAGTATTTGATCCTAAAATAGTAAAAACAAAGAATGCATCTGAAGGAAAAAAACTCATTGAGGAACCAAAGGATGGAAGGCTTGACATACTCCCACAACATTACCATGAAAGATCATCAGTGTTGATAGAACCCACATAGTCTATTAATATTGGCACAGCAGAGAAAGCAAGAATCCTACACCTGGCACCATCCATGAAAGATACAGAAAAGCAAGACTTTATCAAATTATTTGAAGAACGATGCATCAATTTTTCTTGGTCATACTCTGACATGCCAGGCTTAGACACAGATCTCATCATGCATCACTTATCCTTACCAGCTGGCACTAAACCAGTAAAACAGAAGCTAAGAAAAATGCACCCACATGTTGCATTATTGGTAAAAAATGATTTAAAGAAACTACTAGATGCTGGATTTATCAGATCTATTGATTATACAGAATGGATATCCAACATTGTACCGGTTTCAAAGCCAGATAACACCATTAGAATATGTACTGATTTTCGGGATTTAAATAAGGCATGTCCAAAGGATGATTTTCCTTTGCCAAACATAGACATGATTGTAGATCTAACAGCTGGCCATCAAATGCTATCACTCATGGATGAATTTTTCAGGATACAATCAAATCAAGATAGCTCCTGAAGACCAAGAAAAGACAGCATTTACATGTCCATGGGGCACATTTTGCTGGAACATCATGCCTTTTGGGTTAAAGAATGCAGGAGCTACATACCAGCGAGCTATGACAACAATCTTCCACGACATGATGCACACCTTCATGGAGGACTATGTGGATGATATATTATCCAAATCTTACACCAGAGAAGGACATCTAGAGATATTGGCCAAAATATTTGACAGGTTGGAAAAATTCAAACTCAGATTAAATCCTAAGAAATGTGCCTTTGGAGTAACATCAACAAAACTCCTAGGATACATAGTTTCTACAAAGGGAATTGAAGTGGATCCAGCAAAAGTCAAAGCCATCATGGAAATGCCACCTCCTAAGAATATTAGTACATTAAGATCTCTACAAGGCCGACTACAGTCCATCAGAAGATTCATCTCTCAACTAGTAGATCGGTGTCATCCATTCAACCATCTTTTGCATAAAAGTGTGCCTTTTAAATGGGATGAACAGTGTGAGAGTACTTTCAATCAAATCAAGCATTATTTGATGACACCACCAATCTTGGTACCACCCAGTGAAGATAAGCCATTGTTGCTATATGTCGCAACAATAGATATTTCTTTAGGAGCCTTGCTAGCACAAGAGGATAAGGAAAGAAAGGAATAGGCTATATACTATATCAGCAGGACACTCAATGGACATGAAGTAAACTACACCTTCATTGAAAAATCATGCTTAGAAGTAGTATTCACAACACAAAAATTGTGACACTATATGGTCACTCACACTATCAAGCTCGTTGCAAAAATTGATCCCCTCAAGTATTTACTGAGCAAGGCAGCTTTAACATGAAGGTTGGCAAAGTGGGTCATGCTACTCAGTGAGTTTGACATTCAATATGTTGAAAGGCGAGGACAAGTCATCGCCAACCAATTAGTAGAAGCTCCATTATTAGACGGTCATCCTATGACCATGGAATTTCCTGATGCTGATATCCTCAACATTACAACACAGCCGTGGCAACTCTACTTCGATGGATCCTACACACAACATGGATCATGGGCAGGAATTCTATTTGTCACACCTCTTGGGCACACAATTCCATGATCTTACAAGCTTACCTTCCGTTGCACTAACAATGTGGCAGAATATGAAGCTTTGATCCTTGGAATTAAAGTGGCTATTAACTGGAAAATCACAGAACTACAGGTGTATGGAGACTCCCAGTTAATCATCTACCAAGTCAACAATGATTACCAAACTAAGGATGACACACTGATTTTATACAAGAGGCTGGTAGATGACCTAAGAAAATACTTCATAGAAATCCAATTTGAGTAGATACCAAGATCAGAGAACAAAGCAGCAGATGCCATGGCCACAATAGCATCTCTTCTACAAATGCCTGAAACACAAGATCGTTATCAATTTATTGTAGAACAAGTATCAAATCCTGCATACGTAAATCCCAAATCCCAAACCATAAGCCTTTTGGATAGTGCCCAATCTTCCATTTATGGAGACATTTATACGTATCTAAAGGATAATATCTTACTGCCAGATCTTTCTCGCAACCAAAAGCGCAACTTCATATGCCAATCTGCCAAACATACCATTATTGCTGACACCCTTTACCGTCGAGGCCTAGATGGTACTCTTTTGCATTATTTAGAACATAATGAATCCGCTTCCGCTTTACATGAGGTCCATGAAGGAATTTGTGGTACACATTCAAGTGGATTATCTTTAGCCAAGAAACTCCTTCGTCTGGGGTATTACTGGCCACACATGGAACAAGAATTTTATCAGTTTGTCAAAAGATGTCCAAAATGCCAGATCCATGGAAATCTTATACATGCACCGGCATAGGAGCTACATCCATTTGCAACTACATGGCCTTTCTATCAGTGGGGATTAGACCTGGTAGGGAAAATTAACCCATCTTCATCTAATGGACACAAGTTCATTATGATAGCAATGAAATGTTTTACAAAATGGGTGGAGGCAGTTCCCTTAACCACAATCACTGGGAAGCAAATATCATCTTTCATACTTAATTATCTCATTTGTAGATATGGGATACCCCAGTCAATCATCATAGATAATGGCAGGCCTTTCAAGAACCAAGACGTCCAAGAACTATGTGAAAAGTTTCATATCCAACATCGCTTTTCAACCCCGTATTACCCTCAAGGTAATGGACAGGCAGAAGCTTCCAACAAAACAATCCTAAAGATTCTCAAGAAAACTATGAATGAGGTAGGGCATGATTGGCATGTTCAGCTTAACCCTGCTCTTTGGGCTTATAGGACTAGCATCAGAACCCCAATAGGAGCTACACCATATGCTCTTGTTTATGGATCAGAAGCAATATTACCTATTGAGGTAGAAATTCCATCCCTTCGAGTTTCACTAAAGGGACTCATTTCAGATGAAGATTATAGGATCTCTAGATTTCAGGAATTAGAGCTACTTGATGAACATCGGCAACAAGCTCTCAATCATTTGACAGCCTATCAACAAAGAATGTCTAGGAACTATAATCATAGGGTTAAGCCTAGAGTCTTCCAAATCGAAGACTTGGTCCTACGGGAAAACCCTAGAAATCAAGTAGACAGAGAAAAGAAGGGAAAGTTTGAACCTAACTAGATAGGACCTTATGTCATCATATCAGTCTATGGATCAGGAGCATACCGGCTGTCTACACCAGAAGGAGACATGTTGGAGGAGCCCATGAACAAGATTCATCTTAGGCAATTCTACACTTGAGGATATCTAGTGCACGGTCAATAAAGTTGTTTTGATGAAAACCTGGCAAACAGGCATCATGATGACAAAAAAGAAGGAAAAACAAAAAAAATATATATAAAAATAAAAATACAAAGGAAAAGGAAAGAGGACATAATAAAAACAAGTGATGAAAACCTAGAAAATAGGCGTTACTTGTGATTTTCACCAAACTCCTCTATCTATTAGGTACAAAGTTGTTACGATTGTTTCCTTTCATATCATTTCCATCTATCATTTGGGGATAATCATTATCACTATCCATATCATAGCAGAGATACTATGTTTTATCCTAGCTTGGGGGCAACATCCTAGTGTTATCTGGTACAAATAGACTTTTAGCTTACATGGAAAAGTAGTCAAACATGACAACATCAAGTGGCAATACATCAAAAATCCAAAAACATCAGAAAATCATAATCCAAAAACATCAGAAAATCAAAATCCAAAAACATCAAAAAATCAAAAACACAAAAATAAAGTCTACATCAATCAAAAGTGGAGTCTGTGTCAGTCGAACTACGTGGTATCTGCGTGTATAACGTAGGCAAGACTAATCTTTGATCAGTCCCTGAGACCCCTAGGATAGGTCTTTAGGATGCATCATTTAGTCAAACATTTGGGAATATCATGCACACATCAACACACACATCTCAAAACTGATGATCTAATCTGAATAATGATTTGAAAATACATTAAGTAGAATTTGAATTGTTGTGCTTTTTATTTTATCATTTGCTTATCATTTCTTTGGAGCTACTCGATGATGTATTGAACTAGAGAAGCAAGGATAGAGAATGATACTTTTTCTTGTTTGCTGTTTGTGAGTTAGTCATTATTACTTTGTGAATTGTCACAGGAAGTGCTCTACCAAGTATCATGGATGACATTCCAATTCACTTAGAAAAAAATGATTAATTCTTGTTTGTTTACGCAAGAAATGCTCAGGTCATTATTGGTCTATCTTATACCATGATGCTTGTGTTCGCTTGCAATATCAAAAATCATGAAAGATATACTCAGGTCATCATTGGTCTATCTCATATCATTGATGCTTGTATTCGCTTTCAACATATTAAAATAAAGCTCAGTGATGATACAAAGCAGAATAAAATGATTATTGAAATGACACTTAGGTTTGCATTGATAAAATAGGCATTTGCATGGTTAACATAGATTGCATTCATAATAATACAAGAGTACTGGTTGCACAAGTTACAAAGATTCATTCACAAATGATGTTATCTTTTCTTATTAAAGATTGAGTATACTTGACACATACAATTTTTCTAATGGCATGCACATAAAATCATTTCTTCATCTCATCATAAATTTCACAATAAACATCTCATTTCGTGGCATCATATACACGTTATGTTACATCATTACATTTTCACCACTTACATTTCATCATATATCATTACATTTTCATCCATACATCATTTAATTTACAATTCATTCATATATCATTCCATTTAATTTAAACATCATTCATTCATCTATCACATATCACATATTCATTTATCACATTTCATTTACATTACATATCATTCATATCTCATTTACAATTCATTCATATATCATTCCATTTCACGCAAAAAAATCATTCATTCATCTACCACATATCACATATTCATCTATCACATTTCATATATATCATATCATTCACATTTCATATTATACTTCATTTCATTTTTATCTCATTCATACATCATTCATTTACATCACATTTTTTTCATCATACATGGCATCTCATTAAGAAAAGAAATGCATCATCAATATCATATCACATCATCATTAATGCATCCATACAAGCTATGTAAAACAAATCATCATAAAAAATGCATCCATCACATCAATCATGTAAAAAAAATCATCATAACATCAATGCATCCATCACATCAATCATGTATAACAAATCATAAGATCAATGCATCCATCACATAAATCATGTAAAAACATATCATAGATCAATCAAACTGATGTACATATATATCTCATCAAGTGTCAAGTATACAATGAAGTCTGAAAAGGATGAAAATAACATCATGTCAAAAATAGTTGTATATGTCTCTCAAAAGGGGTACACAACTGACATCAAGTGGTACTCCCACCAGAAGGAGCAGGTCTCACACCAGTATCAGTACCACCACCAGATGTCCCAGGATCTCTCGGACCTCTCGGAAGTTGCTGTGTCACACCTCTGCTCACTGTCCTCGAACGAGTCCTCTCTGAGCGAGACTGAGCATAACTGACTCTCTGCTCTGGGGGGAAAAGCTCATGGTAGCGGCTCCTATAAAACTCAATCTCGGCACCAGCCTGCATGGCCTCCCGCATGTAGTCTGCCATAGATGTCCCATTTGCCACCCTCTGCAATCTCTCCATAGTAGCCTGTGATGTCTCTACTATCTGTCTAATAATGTCTCGCTCAGAAGTCAAGACTGTGATCTGTGCCTCGGTAGTGGTCAATTGTGCTCATACACCTGTCAACTGAGCTTGTGCGGTCACTGCTACCTATAGAGCCTCATATCTCTCACCAATCAGAGAGGTAATCTGTGTCTGTGCAGTAGCTAGCTATGCCTACATCTGAGCCTGTGTATGTGCTAATAAACCCTGCACCTGTGCTAGCTGTCCCTGTAAGGTCTATACCTGCACCTGTAGACCTGCAACCTGTGATGGATCTACTGACAAGGAAGCAACAGCCTGCCTCTTATGAGGCGCACTGGAAGATGGTTCTAATGTACCTGCTACGCTCGGCCTCCTCCCATCTCGGCCATCATCATCACTGCTACCATCACTGCTATCCTCGCTACTACCAGAACTCTCGTCACTGTCAGTCTCTGAGCTGCTCTCCACATCCACATATACATCTGCATCCTCCTCTCTCCCTCGTCTCTGACCAACCTGAACACCCCCTGCTGGTGCTGCTAGTGCTGGTGCTGGTGCTGCCGCAGGTGCGGGTATAGGCTCATCCAGAATAGTGATACGTGGAGGAGGGTGCAGAGCCAAATACTCTCTGTACTCGGGAGTAATAGGCGCCTCGACAATGTCCCGTCAGACATCCCATGCTGATGGCTGTAAAGCACGGTAACCCTCAACAAGTGCCCCATAAGGAAAACTAGGACCCCAATCACTGACATCTATCCGACGTCATCCATAATGGGCTACACCTTGTGGCATACACTGCACAATACCATACTTCGTGTACACACGATGAAATAGGAATCGCTCCAAGACCCTGGGGCTCTTCCCGATCAAATACATCGAATCGGACAAGAACCCCAACTTAATATCATCATCGTCCCAGTCATCACAGTCTAAATAGGGACGCCAGGTCACTGCCTCAACATCATCAATGATCCACCTCCAATAATCAAGCTTACCCATCATATGCTTGGTAGGCCTGCCTCTATATCGAAACACATAAGGCCTTGTCGATGGTCTGGCTAACACTGGCATGGGACACATAATAGCAATATGCTCCCATGCCCATACCTGGAGAAGTGTAGCCCCTGCCGATAAACTGTTGTCACCGAGGTACACGATCCAATGCAAATCATGATATAACTAGGCAAGCATGCACATGCCCCAAGCATATCTCGTCCGATGGACCACCAGACCCTCTAACACCCAACCCCATCCAAGAGATAGACCCTTTGAACTCTTATCAGGACAAAGGAATCCACCAATAAAGCCGGCCAAAACTGAAGGAAGCGGAGCATATGAATCATACATATCTAACCATGGAATCCACTCTCCTACAACATGGGGATCCTGAAAGACTCTCTGCATAGCCTCTACCCCACCAACCTCCTCTGAATCATACACTACAATCTCTCCAACAAAGGGAATGTGAAGAATATGCCATACATCCTTTGGCGTCACAGTCATCTCGCCAGTAGGTAAATGGAAGCTATTGTGGTCACTATGCCACCGCTCCGCTAAGGCTGTCAATAGACCCCTATTGAGTCTAATATGGGGCATGTCAAGTAATGTCGCTAAACTGCAAGCCGCAATATGCTGTCTCTCATCAGGTGAAAGTCTCGGTATCATATCAAAGGGCCAAGGGAACTACTCTCACACCTATATAACATCTAAATGCTCCTGTTATCATACAAACAGAACAATTTAATCAAAATAACAAACATTAGGAGATCATCAAATTTTTAAAAATTGTGCTTTACCTATCAAACTATCAAATTATCAAGGAACCCTCATCTATCAATCGGGTTCAATCCTTCGGAAAGTTTAATTATTCCTCACCTTTCATGAGGATAATTATTATCAATCAATTGATCTCGCTTATCATGAGATCGTTTACCATCTATTCTAGTCAAAGATCAAAACTAAAATAGATGGAATCAAAAACAAATCAATGAAAAGCAAGGTGCACAATTTTCATCAATCTATACCTAAAGCACTACAAAATCAACCTAAAGCGCTACAAAATCAACCTAGCGCACTAAAAAGTCTGGTGCGCTATGAAACCCCCTAACGCACTGCAGATTTGACCCTGCGCGCTAAAATTTTTGACGCGCTACAAAACTCACCGGATGCGCTACAAAACTTCACCGACGCGCTAAAACTATGGCACGCTGCAACAACTCACAGACGTGCTACACCTCGTCCGCCAGGCGCTAAAACAATAAAAACGTGCAAAAAAATACATCAAAATTATGGGTGCAAATTACGAGGAAGGTTTGGAGTACATACCAGAGGTCCATAGTCGGTCGGACACTGGTGACGACGCACACGCTCGAGTCGATGGCTATGGTAAGGGATCGGCATCCTACAGCACTAGCACTCTGAGGGTCTCTATCACAAGATTGTAAAAGTCAAATGCACAAATGACTTTTGAAAATGACCTTTGGAGCATTTATAGGTTATTTTTGGGAGGCTTTTACTGAATTTATTTGTTTTTCCTTCTGAGGAATTATTTCTTATCAATCACAGGGCCGTTTTTGACAATTTTTTTGGGAGATAAATTATTTATTCATCAATTCATCATCAAATCATCTGAAAATTCAAAATTCTTGAAAAATCATAAAAAAATTCAAAATTCATCAATTTATCTCCCGAGGGGGCATATATCGCTATCATTTCAAAATTTATTTTCTGAGGCAAGTCTGGGACATATTTTAAACTTTTTGTCAAACACTGGCAGCTAAGGCAAAATCATTCTTTGAAGCAATGCGTAAACACATCACTTCAAAGAGGGGCAAAATGTAGACACCTAAAAATGGTCTCGAGAATCTAATTAATTGAATACGATTTATTTGATTAATTAATCTTAAATTCTTCTACTTAGTAAATAAATAGAAATATTTATTTATATTAAGTTCATTTATTAATTCTTCTATTTTCTTTCCTAATTAAATAAACAAAATTAAAAACTTTGCTTTATTTAATTATTATCATTTTCATCATATTGTTCCTCTCTTAATTAAATAAACGAAATTAAAATCTTTGTTTTATTTAATTATTATTATTATCACTTCTTTTATAAATTAAATACACAACTTAAATAATTTGTGTTATTTAATTACCTCATCACATTTCTTCTTAATTAAATAAAGATATTCTAAAAATCTTTTATTTAATTATCACTTTCCAAATATTTTAATTTGATAAACAAATCTTATAGTTTGATTTATTAAATTATTTATTCCTCTTTTGCTAAAATTAAATAAACTAAAAATATTTAATTTATGCATAAATCATTTACACTATTCACTCACCAATAAAATTAGATTTTTTTAATCTAATTAATGCAACTTCCATTCACGGGAAGAGCTTCAGGGACAAACTTGCAGGAAGTCCTCTCAATCTTCTTCCATCAATCCTCCCTCTCTTCTTGCCTGGTGTTTTCATGGGGAGAAACCATTCTCCATGATCAGCTCCATCTTCTCATCCCATGCCTTTGGATTCTCCAGATGGAATCACAACCCCTCATCCCGTATTCTTGTGCAATTGTGCTGCCATGAAAACTATAAATACAACTCTTTGGCTACAGGAAATGGATCCCAACTTGTGCAATCTTACTCTGCAAGTTTTCAGAGCATCCAAACATCCAAGCAATCAAGCATTCCAGCATTCATCCAGCATCCATCAAGCAACAATCAAGCATCAAGCATTTGCAGTCATTGCTGCCATTACAATAGAATTTGCATATTTAATCACATAGGAATAGAATTAGTTCATTTCTCATTCTCTAAGTGTCATTTCAATAGTTTAATTAGCTTAAAAATCTGAGAGCTAAGTAGATTAGATAAATCTTTAGAGTTAGAGAGCAATAGGATAGATTTCTGAAGCTTTTGTAGTTAAATTTGTTTAAATTCATTAAGTTTTAGATGCAATATCTTATTTAGAAGCATAGATGCTTTGTTTAGATTGTTTTCCCCATTCTACCGCTTACAGAAATCAATGACAAAACCACCATGGTAATTCATACTTGCAACAATCTCCCCCATTGTCATTGATGGAAACACATGATGTAAAAAACCATCAAAGACAACATCCATTCCATTCTTGCACTCTCTTTTAAATTTTATGATTAGACAACCTATACAACTTTTCCTGTACTCTTTTTCTCTTGCAATAGTCTCTCTTCTTATCTCTTCTCCTTTTTCTTTCACTAATTTTCACATGACTCTCTCTCCCCCTTTGACATCAATGCAAAAGAACAAAATATTTTCATAATTCTCCAGCCATATGTAGCTCTGATCACTCCCCCTTAGGATTGCACCCATTTCATATTGTAACAATGATGCTTCTTACTCCCCCTGAGGAGTAGACCTTAGTCATCAGTCTAAAAAAATGAAGAATATGTAGATCCATTGGACTGATGCCCCTCCATGTGCACCTAATTCAAGGAAGGAGGGGCAGTAAGCCCCAACTTCTCCCTGAGATACTCAAAAGTATCCTTTGGAAGGGCCTTAGTAGATATATCTACAATTTGATCCTTTGTAGGAACATACTCCAACCTAACTTCATTCTCCAATACCATTTCTCTCAAGAAATGATATCTGATAGATATGTGTTTTTTCCTTGAATGCATTACCAAATTCTTTGAAATGTTTATATCACTTGTATTATCATAGAAGATAGCGATAGAATTATCACATATCACTCCTCTATCCTTCAATGTTTGCTTCATCTATAACACTTGTGTGTGCAACAAGATGTTGTTGCAATGTACTTAGCTTCTGTAGTAGATAAATACAACAAAGAAAACATCCATACAACTAGCCTAATCTGCATCAGTGTAAGCACTCAAGGTGAAATCAGTATCCTTAGAATACCACAGGCCGTAATCCAGAGTGTGTTTTAGATCATATCTGAATATCCTCTTCATAGTTGTAACATGTGCTTCCTTAGGTTCTACTTGAAATATGGCAACTAAACATACTACATGCATGATATCCAGTCTAGTAGCAGTAAGATATAATAGTCCATCAATCATAGATCTATACATGCTCTGATCAAATTTAGGAGATTCATCATTCTTACTCAGTTTTGATCTGGTCACCATATGGGTACAGACTAGTTTGGAATCATCCATCCCAAACTTATTCAACAGTTCTTTGACATACTTTGATTGTGAAATGAATATTCCCTTATCAATTTGATTTACTTGAAGTCTTAGAAAGAAATTCAACTCACCAATCATAGACATTTCAAACTCTTTTTTCATCTCCTCTGCAAACCTTTTACATATACCTTCATTTCCTCCAAAGATGATATCATCAACATACACAACCACTATAAACATTTTGTTTCCTTCAACCTTGAAATAAATATTAATTTTTGTGGAGCCTTTGTTGAACTTTTTTTGTGTCAAATATCTATCCAATCTTGCATACCATGCTCTGGGAGCTTATTTGAGTCCATACAATGCCTTTTTTAACTTGCAAACCATGTCTAATTTATCTAATAGCTAAAATTCATCTAGTTGTTCCATGTACACTTCTTCTAGTTCTCCATTCAAGAATGCAAACTTAACATCTATCTAGTATATTTTGAAATCTTTATGAGAAAAAAAAAGCCAAGAACATCTAAATAGCCTCCATTTTTTCCACTGGTGCAAATGTCTCCTTAAAGTCTATTCCTTCAACCTATGAATATCCTTTGCACACAATTCTTTCTTTGTTTCTCACTACTTCACCATTCTTATTCAACTTATTCCTGAGCACCCACTTTGAACCAATTACATTCTTATTTATTGGTCTAGGAACTAGTTCCCATGTCTAATTTTTCTCTATTTTCTGCAATTCCTTTTTCATTGCTCTAACCCAATTTTCACCTTTTCATGCTTCACACAGAGACTTAGGTTATATCTTTGAAAGTAAACACAAATTTACCTCAGCTACTACCACTGTGCTTGTTGTGTTTACACCTTCACTTTTATCTCCAATTATTTTTTCTTGAGGATGATTCTTCTGCACATATTTTGGGGTCTTAGTATCATGTTCTAGAGCTTCTTCTTCTTCTTCCTCCTCCTTATTATCTTCTATTATTTGTCCACAGATAGGCTCATCTAGTTCAACTTCAATTATCTCAACTCATCTATGCATATCATCATCAACATTCACATTTGCACTCTCCACAATCTCCCTCAATCTTTTATTGACACATCTATAAGCTTTGCTATTAGTTGAGTATCCAAGGAAAATACCTTCATCACATCTTGCATCGAACTTTCCTATGTTATCATGATCTCTTTTAATGTAACACTTGCTTCCAAACACCTTAAAGTACTTAATAGTAGGAATATTTCTTATCCATAAGGAGTCTTTGTGTTGTTACCTCTTATTTGAACTTTGTTAAGAATGTAAACAACATTGTAGACTGCCTCTCTCTAGTATACATTAGGTACATTTTCTTCTTTCATCATAGTCCTTGCAGCCTCTTGTATAGTCTGATTCTTCCTCTCAACAACTCCATTCTACTAAGGAGTTCTAGGAGAAGAAAATGTATCTTTATACCATGCTCTTCACAAAATATATTAAACTCACTTGAAGTGAATTATCCACCTCTATCAGACCTTAAGCATTTGATTTTTAGGTTCACCTCATTCTCTACCATAGCCTTGAACACTTTGAATCTATCTAGAGCTTGATCTTTCTCCCTAAGAAAAGTAACCCATGCCATTCTAGAATAATAATCAATAAGGAGCATGAAATACTTGTCACCATTAAGACTTCCTATTCTTGTAGGACCACAGAGGTTTGTATGAACCAATTCTAGCATTCTGGTAGATGATTATTCTTTTCCTTTAAAAATGCATCTTGTTTGTTTTCCCAATTGACAACTTTTTCAAACAACTTATTGGTAGGCTTTATGATTTTAGGCAGATCTCAAACAACCTCTCTTGAACTAATACTGATCAGATTATCAAAGTTTACATGTCCCATCCTCCAATTCCATATCCAAATTTCATTGACTTGAGATACAAGGCACTGGCCATCAACACCCTTAAGCTGATAAATGTTTCCATATGTTCTTCTTGCAACAACCATAGTTTTGGACCCTTTTATGATCTCTCAAGTGTTATCTTGAAACACAAGTTTGAATCCTTTACTACACATTTTTCCAACACTCAATTTATATTATGCCTTAATCTCTTAACATAATAGACATCATCAGTACTATGTTTTCCATCAAAATAATTGTTTCTTGTCCAACAATCTTTGCACCAGAATCATCTCCAAACATGACTAATCCTCCATCATACATTTCAAGATTAGTGAACTTAATTATATCTTTGGTCATGTGATTAGAGTAGCCACTATCAATCACCCAATAGTTTTCATCTTGTCTAGCATGAAAGGTAGTAACCAAAGTACCTTCCATCTCTTTCTTCTTGTTCTTTGGACCACTTTCCCTTGCACATATTCCAGAGTTAGTAGATATTGATTTATTATCTAAGGCTAGAAACAAGCATTCATCATCATTATCCTCCAAATTAGATTCATCATAATAAATTCTAGCATCTTCTCTAACATAGTACAATTTCTTGAACTTCTTATCCATTTTGTCTTTATTGTATATCTATTCTTCTTGTGTACAACTCTATTTGGACATCTTGAAGAATAGTTACCAATATTTCCACAACTGAAACATTTAAAAGGTAACATACCTTTGTAGGTACCAGTACCTTTCTTCAACTTCCTTATAAAACTTGCTTCCAACTCCTCTGACTATCACCATCTGGATCATCTTCTGTCTTTGTAGCTTTGAAGGCCGATTATATTTTCTCCTTTTATTTTCTAAATTTCCTCATTTCAAATGCATTGAAGGTGCCAAATAGTTGTTCTTTAGTAAACTTCAGATTAGGATCATACACTTCCTCAATGACTGAGACCTTATCATTGTAACTCTCTAGTAAGGTCATTAGAATCTTCTCTATTATATCTTCATCTTCTAGAGTAACCCCTTGATTCTTAACTTCTTTTGCTGCAATATCAACCCTCTAAAAATAGCTTGCAATGTCTTCACCTTCTTCCACTTTCAATTTCTCATATCTACACTTAGTTGTTAGCTTCCTTGACAATTTCACTCTATCATTTCCTTCATAGATATCTTCCAACTTTTTCCAAACTTCATAAGTAGCGCCCAAAGAAATAAATTTTAGTCACTCGGTCTTAGATAAAGTACTATAGATTGTGTACCTTTCCTTTTCATTTTCCTCATAGGAAGAAATCTCATCTCTAGAGGAGGACCACTTGCCTGCTCAACATATTTTATCTCAACAGCTTTCCAAGTCTTTAAACCAAGAGAGATCAAGTAACCTCTCATCTACACTTTCTAGTCACTGTAGTCAGATCCATCAAACACAGGGATTTTCCAATTTGTGCACCATCATATCTACCTCAAGCGATTAAGCTATTCTCCTAGGAACAAAAGCTCTTATACCAACTATTGAAAGGCGCAAGACAACTAAGAGGGGGGTGAATTAGTTGTCACCAAATAAAAACTTAATCTCAAACAAATATCAACTTCACATCCACTTTATTCTGTTATTAAGTATAAACATGAAATGTAGATAACATAAAGCAATATCAACACAAAGAAACACAAGATTTATGTAGAAAACCCAATAAGGGAAAATCCATGGTGAGGATTAACTCACAATGTAAAGTAATTCCAAAACTAGTTACAAAGAGGCTCACTACCAAAGGGCTCATTGCCTGAAAAGGACTCACTATTTGGATACAAGGCTCAATGCCTATAGATAGGATTCACTATCCAAAAGGGAGGTTCACTACCTATAGATACAAATGATAACATAAAAATCCACCACAAAAAATTACACATATGCAGCCTTCATCAGAAGATTGTGCAAAAACAATCAGCTCACTACTTTCAAGAATCTAACACATTAAAGTACTATTTCCTTGATTCACTTTCACACACTCTTGCTTCTTACACTTGTGGCATATCTACTACATCAATCCATAGCATATTGACTTCTATATATACCATCTTCAACCTTAGAAACTTCTCCAAGGTCAGCTATACATGCTTCATTTTACAAATTCAATTTAGGTTGGAAACTCAACATTCCCACAATGGAAGACGATGAGAGAAAACCAAACCAATGGTTAACAAAGACCCAAAATAATGTCTCAAATCAATCACATGATTCCTCAATTGATACTTATCCTTCACATGACATGTAGACACCAGGTTGGCCAAACCTAATGAAAACACAAGTGAACTTTGACATACATGCTTCCACAATAAGAAGATAACATGTAGACCACATAACACACTTCACCATACATTGAAACACATCCTAGATACCATTAAATTCATCTACATTAGCTGCAACAATCTTCATACACAAAACATTCTCCATCAGTTCATCTGAACTACACAGACACACACATGAACTCTCAAACTCATCTTCTGGAGTACCAAACAATGAAAAACTTTGTCATAACATAGATACCATTATTACAAGCCTTCTACTAGATTTGAAAGACTAGAAACAAACCAATAGAGGACTGTGGAGTAGAAACACTTCTCCCAGGCCATAGGCAATGAACTCTGCCAAACCAATTCACACACCGATGAACACAACTTTCACTCTCCATCAAAATAGAAGCTACAATCTAGGATATATCACCCAATGATGCCAAAAAATAATAATTTAGATCTACACAAGCATATGATCAACATAGAAGAAATTTGAAGCACAAATCAAAGTTCATTCTAAACACACACACACAACTCTAACTTCTATCAACATACCTTCAACACCTATAAAGATAGCTCTTATACTCACAACATCTCTACAATATCTCAACTATATATGTACCACCTACAATCACTTGTTTCCTTTCTCTGTAACAGTCTATACTATGTTGACATCAATGACAACACCACCAGACTCATTCATACTTGCAATACTTTCAACACTTGATCTCCTAATTGAAATGACTGACTCTTGATCTTCTTATTATAGCTTCATTTGAGGTGATTCTGATACACCTATAGATGGTTCAAATCATCTAGGTGCCACTTATCTAGTAGTTCTAGCTCGTTCAACTGTGACACCAATATTCTTCATCAATAATGAGATTCAACAATGATATTCTTAAGGATGGGAGCTTGATCTCAATGGGAAGGATGACTTCTAATCCATAGACCAAGGAGAAAGGTCTTGCACATGTAGGTGTGTAGATACTCATTTGGTAGGCCCATAAGGTAGGATTTAACTGTATGTTCCAGTCACAACCAACTTCATTGACTTTTTTCTTTAGGATTTTCAAGATGGTTTTATTCATAGCCTTAGATTGGTCATTACCCTAGGGGTAGTATGGGGTGGAGAAATGATGTTAGATATTGAATTTTTTGCATAACTCTCGAACATCCTAGTTCTTGAAAGGTGTCCCGTTATCTGAGATAAGGGCTTATGGGACATTGTAGCAGCAAATAAGGAAATTTAGGATGAATTTGGAGATCTGCTTCCCTATGATGTAGGTCATTGAGATGGCCTCTACCCACTTTGTAAAGTACTTTTTTGTGGTGATAATGAATGTGTTCATTAGATGAGGTGGGACTGATTTTTCCAATGAGATCAAGCCCCCTTTATGAAAATGGCCAAGGTGTTATAATCAGTTGGAGCTCCTAAGTTGGTGCATGGATGAGGTCCCCATGCTGTTGACATTGCAAACATATTCAGATATAATCACGACCCAGTCCTCAACAGTTTCTTGGCCAAGATCATACCACTAGAATTCAAACCACAAATACCATTGTGTACCTCATTTAAAGCATTCAAAGCATCCTTGGGATTAAGGCATAGCAAAAGGGTTCCTTCGATACTTCTACGGTAGAGGGTGTCACCTAAGATAAAAAAATGGGATGAATTCTTAAATAAAGGTTCATTTGAGGTTTTGGGGTGATGTCAATAGGGAGTACTCCTATTTTCATGTAGGTGTATATGTCATGATACCAAGTGTTAGCCTCCTACAATGATTCAATAACTAAGCCTATATAGCTATTATTCAAAGATTTGACATCTAACTAAATAGCTATCTCAATCATCATGAAGGTCCATTTAACTTGTCAACCTAGGGACATGAACTTGAAATGGGTTGGCATTTTATGTGCACTAGGAACTCAAAGTAGTCACTTCTACTCTATAGCTAAGGAAATCACAATACTGGAAAGTAAATTGCTTGGAAAGAAATGGAACAAGACTAGGCATCAATTAACAACTCTACTAAACTTAAATCTATGACAAAGATAAAGATCTAAACAGACAAATAGGAAACTAATATGTTTGCTTTGGCTACAGGAACAGTCACAAAATAGAATTCTAGTGGCTACAAGAACAATCAATGCTATATTTCGAACTAAGTACAAAACAAAAAATGATTTAGATGTTTTTTGTCAAATTTTGAATTTCCTTATTTTTCTCTAGAAACATCTTCATCCAAAGTATTTGGAATTCTAACTCCAACACAACTCGAATGGAGTCAATCAGAGCTACAATGCTCGAGATACACTTGGCCAAACCTTTAGGAAACTCAAAGACCCAGGTCAGAAAAAAGGTCAAAAATCAAAGTTTTCAAAAGTGGTCATGATTGGCATTAATATGAAGAGCTTGTTGCAAGCTTCCCGACGACATTCGTTTCATCAAAATTGGAGTTTGTTTGCCCAAGTTACGATCAGTCAAAGTCAACCAATCATGTGTGGACACGTGGCAGTGCACTCAATGCCTTATCATTAGTCCAGTCAGTGGACACATCACTCCAAAGTCTTTGACCAGTGAATGAAATTTTGATATGGCATCATCTCACCCCTCCACATGGTAGGCCATTATTGGCAAAAGGTGGCATATTATTTTTATAAAAAAAATATAATAATAATAATATATATATATATATATAAAACAAATAAAATAAGAAATAAAAAATTCCACATTCTTTTAAAAAATGTGGGCCCCTCCTATATTAAAGGATCTCCACCTATCTTAAAGCCCATATTAAAGCCACAAGTTTTTTTTTAAACTTTCTATGATATTTTTAAAAGCCTATTTTCAAGGAATCCATATTTTAAGGGATTTTTAACCTTTTTTTATTATTACCCCTATTCAAAAGGAATAAAATCCTATAAGATGGCAATGGGATTATTTTCGAGGGGATAAAATTAAAAATATCTCCTTAAAAAATATATATATGTAATCCCGTAAGAGTTATCAAATAAAAATATAGGGGGATTATTATTTTCCTTGGTAAGCCCAAAATTATAAGGGCCCTTCGTTATTTATCTTGGAGAGATTTTATTATGTAATGGGGGGATTTCTTTTGGATTTACATGTAACTTTGGGGAGATTGTAAATCAAGTTGTTTTACACCAAATTGGGTAAAATTGGTGTATAAAAAGAGGTAAATGGGTGAGAGGTTGGTGAAGTGTTTTTTTAGCTAATTATTTTGTAAGGGGATTTTGGAGGAAAATTGGTGATGCATTTATTGAACTTGGGAGATAGAATTTTGGGAGGTGGTGTATTTTTTTTTAATTCCTTGGTGAAATTCTTCTCAAATCATGTGCTTTGCAGGAGAGTGTTCCTGCTCACTTTGGAGGAGCTTTCAAAATTTCTTTGTACTAGGGAGGATACATGCCAGAACTTTGTATCTGAATATTCTGGAGATTAATTAGATCAGTCACTCTTTTTGGAGAGGACCCGAAGACAGTCATTTTTAGTGGTGAAATTTGTCATCAACCCTATTTGCATTTCTCTTCTCTCTTATTCTGATTTCATCACTTTATCATTTCCATTTAATTAACCATGTTTATGTGTTAATTCTATTTATGTAATTTAGATTTTATTTATTTTTAAATGTTAAGCATTCAAATGCAATAGTCATAGATCCATAATCAGATCAGAAAATGATAACTAAAATAATTACTCTAAAGAATAGATTACTCATCAAGTGGGACCCCTTGGATGAGAATCCTCTAAGACTAATGGAAACTCAAATGCTCAACTCAGAATAATATTTTATTCATTGAGAAACATGGAAATAGAATAGTATCATAACTATATTGGAAAATGAAGAATGATCAGTACATCATCAATATCAAGGTCAACAACAATCAAGAACTATGTAGAACCTCTGAGAAGAAGATTCAAATCCTTATTTGTACTATCAACTAAACAGGGTAGTCAACTCCCACGAATTGAGAGGATGCCATTTAGGGAAATCATGGAAAAGATAGGTAGAGTGGTTACACCTGCAGGGAATCTAGTTGGACATGCATGCCCAACAAGACTCGGCACTGTAGTAACACTTGCAATTGCTCAATGTCATTAATTCAAGGAAGTTACAATAACTAGCATGGGGAATCTACTGCTGTCATGCTTAGTTGACTCCTTTGAATGATTCCCTTGCACGTTCTTCTAGCGGTTTTCCTTCCTTAACTTAGCATCTTCAAATTATGGTTGCATGGCACTATCAATACACATAATTGCACATCTATAATTACTTAAAAAAACATTCATCGACCATATGAAAAATCAATATAGATAATTTACATAACATGCTAATGTCATTAAAATTTTCAAAAGTGGGAATTAAACCCAATATGAAATGTTTGAGGGAAACATTATAAAAGATCAACACTTAGACACAAAAGTTTATGAAACTGTCAACAAATAAACTATGAAATCTACCTAGGACATGACCAAAAACTAAGCTCATCACCAAGAATCACTAGAAGCAAGAATTCATGTTTAGGGACGTTGCATGGGATATCCAACAATGATCTAATTGTAGCCATAGCATCAACTATTCTATTTTTTACCTGTGGTATTTGCTCAAAGGTTATGGCAATGAAGAATTCCTTGAGATCCTCCACCAAATTTTTATATGGGGTAAGTTTGTCATCCTTTGTCTGGTATTCATTGTTGACTTGGTTAAAAATCAGTTGTGAGTTCCCATAGACCTTAAGTGCCATGATTTTCCATTGTACTGCAATTTAGAGTCCTATGACAAGGGCCTCGTACTCCACAATATTATTGGTGGACGAAAAAGATAGCTTATATGACTTCGAGATGCAATCTTCTTATGGTGTGATGACAAAGACTCACACTCCTGACCCATGCTGTGTATATGGTCCATCAAAATATACTTTCCAATGGTTTGTTGTACTTAGGTTGAAAATACACTCATCTAGAAATTTTGATACTAGTAGGTTCTCTGAATATATAGGTGCATTCTGCCAATTGATCTGTGATTACTTGCCCCTTGATAGCTTTTTGTTCCACATATTCAATTTAATATTCTATCAATATCATGACCCATTTAGCCATTCATCCTGTAAGTGTTTCCTTAGAGAGAAAATATTTTAGAGGGTCTATTTTAGCAATGAGATTTATTTAATGAGCAAGCATGTAGCATCTAAACTTTTCTAAGTAAAATACAACTGCAAGACAAGATTTTAGACAAGATTTTTTGATGAATGTGTAGTTTATCTTGTGCCCCACCAAGGTTCTACTGATATAGTAAATGGCTCTCTCTTTTCTTGTTTCATCATGTTGAGCTAGGAGAGCACCAAGGGTTGTCATTGTAGTTGATATGTAGAGGATGAGTTGTTCATTCTGGATCAATGGCATGACAACAGGTGGTGATAGTAAGTATTCTTTGATTTTATTAAATGCATGATCACACTTCTCATCCCATTTGTATGCTACCCCCTGTGGAGTAGATGAGAATACGAGATGCTTTTATTTGCTAACTAGGCTATGAATTTGTGAGTGGATTGAAGTCTTCCATGCAGACCCCTTAATTGTTTTAGTGTTCTTGGTGCTTCCATGTCAAGGATGGCTTTGAATTTTGCAGGGTCTATCTCAATTCCCCTCATTGATACAATAAACCTTAGGATTTTTCCTGATTGCACACTGAAGACACATTTCTTAGGATTGATTCATACCTTATACTCTTCCAATCTATCAAAGATAGAGTCAAAATATGGATGCTTTTTCTGTACTTTTTCTCAAACACAAACAACCATTAGCATTGTTAGTAAACTTAATCAAACCAAAACAACCGTCCCTATGAGATATCTAATCATGCTATATATGCCAAACAATACACTAAAATATTAAAGAAGTTAGCTAAAAGCATATACAACCATGTTCATATCCTATCCCATAGTGGGAGTGGTGCTCCTTTGATGTGAAAATGATTCTCTTTCCCACCCCCTTGATAAGCTTCCAAAATGATGAACAAAGATGCAAGTGATGAAGATGAAAGATGAATGTGTGTCCAATTTCCCTCAAAGATAATGATAGCAATTGGATATGAGTGTTCCTATAGTGAGAATGCTAAGATTGTGGATGATTTTCAAGTAGAAGTGCCTTCTATTTATAGGTTGAAGGGTTGAAGAATGGAGAGATGGGAGGAATGTGGGACTAAAGAAGATTCAATAAGATTGTGACACTTGTCACAAATGTAATGGGTGAAGTTGGAACACATTTTGGAGAATGTGCATAGTTAATGCATTTGTAAGAGGCATTAAATGAATGTGGTTGAGATGTTTTGGAGGGAAATTGTTTGAGTATGAAATTCAAATAAAGGGATTTAATGAAAGAATATCCTCTAGAATAGCTTTGGTGAGGAAAAATAGGGAATTAGATAATTAAAAGAAACTATTTTCATGTGCAAGTGGGTTAGTTAATCAGGGGTTGACTTAACTCTTGTGGAGTTAAAAGCTCGAGAATTTATTAATGATGATTAGAAGGTGATTAAAGTTAATTAATTTAGAATTTAATTAACTTTGAGTGGGTTAGTAAGTTTATGATATTTGACTTAAATCATTTGATTTATTTAATCAAATAAGAGTACTTTGGGGATTTAATTAAACATGATGAACATTAGTGAATTAATCTAATAAACTACTTTATTTAATTAATAGAATAATTTGATGATAATTGATCAGAATTAGATGCACTATGTTAGTTACCTGATTATTTTCATGTCTACAAAAAGAGGGAGAGATAGAGAGATATATAGTGGGAAAGATAAATGGGAAAGAGGGAAAGAGATGAAAGGAGAGGTAAGGAGATATAGATAGGGAGAGAGATAGAGAGGAAGATATAGATGGAGATGGAGATGAAAATGGAGAGTTAGAGAGAAACAACGATAGAAAGAGGGGGGTATAAAGAGAGAGAGAGAGAGAGAGAGAGAGAGAGAGAGAGAGAGAGAGAGAGAGAGAGAGATATAGAGAGAGAGGTACATATAGGGAGATATATAGATAGATATGGGAAGAGAAAGAGATATCTCTTTTTATCTTTGTCTCCCTCTAGATCTTTATATTTTTACTCTCTCAATCTCTCTCTTCCTTTATCTCCCCTATTTCTCTCTATATTTGTCTTCCCTTCTCTCTTCCTCTATCTATCTTTCTATCATTTCTTCTCTTTGTCTATTTCCCTCTCGCTATCATTCTCCCCTTAATATTTTTTCTATCCCTATTTATTTCCCCCCTCTCCCTCTTTCCCTCTTTATCTCTTGATATCTTGACCTTTATAATATATATCTTTGTCTCCTATTTCTCTTTGTCTCTTTATCTCTTTTTTATGTGACTATATCTATCTATATTTCTCCTCCTCTCTCTATTTATTTATCTCTCTTCCTTTCTATCTCTTTGTCTCTCAATATTTATTCCTTTATATCTATACCTCTATTTTTGTATCTCTCAATATATCTTTGTCCCCCTCTCTATTTCTCTATTTATCTCTTTATTTTCTCCCTTTCTCTATCTATCTATTTTCTTTGTAAGTATGCAATGGGTACACTAAAGAGATTTTAAAGCTGAATTATCATATCATTAAGCCAATGACATGCTACCCTTAGCATAACTCCCTAGGTGTGTGTTATCCTTGGATTGTTGGCATGAAATGACTAATCAAAAGTTACCTTCTCTTTCACACACTCTATAAATTTTAATTTTAACTTTAAATTTGAAATTCATTTTATTATATAAATATAACAAAATATCAAAATAGAATTATTCTTCAATAATTAAAGTTTTAAAATAAAATTGTTAAAAGTTAAATTCTAACTTTAATATTAAAAATTAGAAGTAACACCAAACTTAAAGTGAAAATAAAATAAAATATATTCAAAGATAAAAAATTTATTCATAA
Source organism: Sequoia sempervirens (assembly GCA_007258455.2). Taxonomy (NCBI): domain Eukaryota; kingdom Viridiplantae; phylum Streptophyta; class Pinopsida; order Cupressales; family Cupressaceae; genus Sequoia; species Sequoia sempervirens. The sequence goes on from VDFB02000002.1 coordinate 227,977,194, forward strand.
TTTATTATTCCTAATATTATTGTTTGAAAAAAATAAATAAATAATATATATATATATATATATATATATATATATATATATATATATATATATATATATATATATATATATTAAAACTTATTATTATTTATCTAAAAATCTAACTTTAAAAAGTTTAAAAGATAAAAGCAATTATGATCCCATCTTTTGTTAATTTAAAGATAGATAAGAATGAAATTTGTTCTTTACAATTTTCAACCACTAATTTTCAAAAGCAAGTTGTTAATTTCATATAAGAAATAACTTGGATGTAATAAAAAATTATAAAACAAAGATAAAATGAATATAAGTCTTAACAATAGATTCAAGTCTTAAATTTAAAAAAATCAAAAAATCAAAAACCAGAAGATAAAATTAAAACAAATTCACCAAAATTTTAAAAAATGAACGAACATCCTTCGCAAATAAACTTAGATGAATAGAATCCTCTTAAAAGAAATTACGGAACAGAAAGCTCAGATTATTACTTTAAAGTGACGATACTCCAAGACATTAGTGATCCCTTCGTAAATGGATTCGAGGCAATCCGATTTATTTTGTCGTCGTATTTCCGAACGAGTGAAATGTGGGGAAAGGGCCTGCCGCCGGGGTACTGTTCTGATAAATGTAAAACGCGGGGTCCATCGTCCATGCATGATGGTGGTGCCAAAAGGTGGGGAAAGGGCCGTGGTATCCTGCACAATATATGGCATCTTTTACCAAAGGTTAATTAAATCAATGTCTTTCGCAAAGAGATAGAACCTCCATTACATCAGGCTTTAACTGAATAGTTGTTTGATAGAGATAGATTCCTTGAATTCCTTACCACTGTGACAGGGCGTAACCATTTTAGTGTAATCTATCCCTAATTAGATTGACTTTATGTTCCATCATGTTCAGGAAACCCTTGACTTCAAACACTAAAATTATAACACCCGAAATCTTCTCCATAACATTTTGACAATATACGGTGCTTATAAACGCAAAATGCGCTTGTCTTCTCTGTGTGTGGGACAGGGGTCCATTCATGACGGTGGAATGTGATATTATATATGCCATTTTTTACAAATTCCCTGCTTTTCGTAGTGGATTCCATCTGCATTTCATTTACTGTATTTTATGTGTGATGGCGATCGGTTCTTTCGAATTCCTTACCACTGTGACACGAGACGCTTGCCTTCGTTGTGTGTTAGGTCCACGCATGATGGTGTAATGTGACATTTATATGGCATCTTTGACCAAAACATAACTGCTCCAGCATGAAGGATAGAAAAATGCCCCTTCCATGGTTTATGTAACGAATTACTTAATTCTTTCACTGTATTTTATGCTGATGGTGATCCATTCCTGAATTTCTTTCCCTGGTCCATGCATGATGCCATCTTTGACCAATTCCCTTATTTATGTAGTGGATTACATCTGCCTTTCACTGTATAGTATGTTGATGGGAATATATTCCTTGAAATCCTTGGCGACAGAGCCATTTTATTGGATTCCGTATGTAATTGAAGTGATTATGTTACATCTTGCACAGAATACTTCTTTGACTCCAAACACAATAATCATAAAAGACAGAAAATCATCTCGATTAGACTTGGCAACTTAAAAATTTGCACGAAGTAGAGAAAACTGCTAAATCCCACTATTCTTCACTTTATTCAAATTTATTTGAATAGAGTCCGTATTTAGATTTGATTCGGAATTATGGGGTGCACCATTGCGCAATTAGGAGTAGATAGAAGTAGATAGGCAGACTGAAGGGGCACGCCGGACATAATTGTCTTTGTTGCTTGACATTAGTTGCCCCTCTATAAATAGATTTACTAGCCGTTGCTTTATTTTGTGGTTTTATAGAAAGGAGTAGATAGGCAGACTGAAGGGGCACGCCGGACATAATTGTCTTTGTTGTATGTAGGGTCCATTACTCATATATGGTGCTGGAGTCAATATTTTCGTACTTTCTTATGATAGCGATATTATTGTGTTCAAAATCTAAACTTTTTAAAATGATTTATTTAAATCAATTAATTAGGTATTAATTTTTTATTAACATAATTTCTGGTGTTCAAAATAAATTTAATTGGCTATCCAATTTAGCATTTTATTTTAATTTTCATTTTAAGTGGTGCACATATTACAAAATCATAATTAGCCGATAGGCTATTTGTGTGAACTTTGATCGGAATTTTCGTCAGCCTTCCCTATTTTTAAGTCTTCCGGCGTCAGCGTTAGACTCCCGACAAGAAAAATGTGACAAGTTGAAAAAGTTAATAATATTAATCGAAAACATGGGAAATACGACTGGCTGCAGAGTCCGATGGGTGAGTAATTTCACTATATTGAATATGTGATGAAGTCCATCACCTAAAGTTTTTCTTTCCACTAAATGAGGAACTAACTGGATCATGTTTAGGGTTTTGTTTGTGCCAAACATCTTAGGCGAAGCTTGAATTTGGGAGAGGGGGTTCGACACCTAGAAGAGCTTCATCTGCATATGGACCCTCATACAAAATTTTATCCATTTCTCCTTGGCATGGGTGAGGAGTATTGGATGCATCGCTTCAAAGCACAGGTTGGTTATGGTTTTCTAAAAAGATTCCTTCATCTTATGCTGGTGTAGGATTTACAGTGGGTCATTGACTTTATTTCCTTAAATGAGGATTAGAGTTTTCTTATTACCTCGTTCCAGTTTTAAGGCTTTAGTGGACACCAAGCATGTGGCAGCATCAGTCGAAGATCACATGTGAATGATAGATAAGCACTTCTTTTTGATTTATTTTCTAGACTACCCATATAGGGGATTTTGTAAATTTTAAATCTATATGTTTAGGGTTTGTACATTCCTCTTTCGAATGTTATATCGTGCAATACTTCATAACATACTTGGTCTAGGATTTTATGGCATAATGCCGTATGTACCCTTTATATTTGGACTCAGACATCTATAATGAATATACATGGTGCCTTTTACCATATCTTTGTTTTGCTTTGGTCTTTCATAGATCTCTATTGAAATATTTAAAGTTCCATCCTCGAGATGTTTTCCTTTGAGTTGCATTGTTAAGACTAGATACAAAGCTTTGTTTTAGAAATGATTTCCAATCTTTTAATCTAATTTTGTTTGTCTACAGAGCATTAGTTATATAATGAGACTAATAAATAAGCTCTTCTTTATGGTTTAGTTTCTAGGTTTCCCACTTAGCGGAATGTTGTACACTATAGTAAATTGTAAATCTCTTTCAAATGATAACTCATGTAATACCTTAGAATGTACTTGCTCTAGGGTTCTTTCCCATGTTTTAGTTATCACAATTTGGGGTTACAATTTCGGGGACATGACACAAGCTATAAGAATTGGCACAAGTGGACTCGCATAACATGAAAGAAAGTTCCAGAATTGAGAAGCAATATTGAAGAATGGAAAAATAATCCTATATTTGTGAATAATATTTCATCTCCAAATAGACAATGAAAGAACTTCTAATTACATGATTCTTGAACTTCTGCATTGTGGCTACAATATGAAACAAGTACTGATATAATCTTAGAACTCCAAAGATAATTTATGAGTTGCATGGTATACCATATTATGTCTGAAAGCGATTAGTATTTTTAAGATAGTGAACATTCTTTTCTATTGTACAGGTAGAGTAGACTTTTGTGAGGTGCATGTTTCTACCTCTTTGAATGCTAACTTGATACTTTTTTATTATTTTAGAAACAAGGCTTAGGTCCAATGAATTTTGCTTAATCTTCTGCCTTCTTTATTTGGTTCAATGTTATGAGCAAGACACGCGGTCTAATCTGTGAATGAGGTTTCGATGCAGTGTCTAATATGTGATCATCACTTCTAATTATCCTCAAGGAACCCCCACTTTTTAAAAATCTATTTATTAGTTATAGGAGGAATCAGTGGCCACATAGCGCCCACTCAGAAGGTGTTCAAGGACCCTTTTTATAGAAGCTTCTTTTGATCATTATTTTACCTCTTCTTCTCCAAATGAACAAGTTGAAATATTTAAGGATTCAAACTTAACACATTTTGTAATCTTCATCATTTGGGTGGTATTTGCATGAGTGATATGGCTTGTAATTACTTTCAGTGGAAGGATTTAATTTCTCAAAACGTAGCAACACCCTTAATTCAAATTTCATATTATATTTTTCTCTTTAAGCCTATTTATTGTTTGTTAATTCAATATAACCCTTAGAATGATAATGTCTTGCTTTTGATGTTTATTTGCCAATATTTTAGAAACAAGGCTTAGGTTCAATGAATTTTGCTTAATCTTTTGCCTTCTGTATTTGGTTCAATGTTTTGAGCAAGACACATGGTCTAATCTGTGAATGAGGTTTTGATGCAGTGTCTAATATGTGAGCATCACTTCTAATTGTCCTCAAGGAACCCCCAATTTTTTAAAATATATTTATTAGTTACAGGAGGAATTAGTGGCCACCTAGCGCCCACTTAGAAGGTGTTCAAGGATCCTTTTTTATAGAAGCTTCTTTTGTTCATTATTTTGCCTCTTCTTCTCCAAATGAACATAAGTTGAAATATTTAAGGATTCAAACTCAACACATTTTGTAAATCTTCATCATTTGGGTGGTATTTGCATGAGTGAGATGGCTCGTAATTACTTTCAGTAGAAGGATTTCAATTTCTCAAAATGTAGCAACGCCCTTAATTAAAATTTCACATTATATTTTTCTCTTTAAGCCTATTTAATGTTTGTTAATTCAATATAACCCTTAGAATGATAATGTCTTGCATTTGATATTTATTTTCTAATACATTTTAAAAAAGTTGACTTCGCAGGAATGAGATAAAGATTTGAATGTACTTGGTTCCAAGTATTCCTTTTTGCTTTTGGCTTCAGTGTTGCATACCGGTATTTCTTGATGAGGAGATAGTTCACCAATACTACAATGGTTGGTGCAACAACATTCTTTGGCCACTTTTCCACTATATTGGGATTCCTCAGGAGGATCGACTTGCTACCATACGTAGTTTCCAGTCTCAGTTAGATGCATATAAGAAGGCTAATAAGATGTTTGCTAATGTTGTATATTCACATTACAAGGAGGGAGATGTTGTATGGTATCATGACTACCATCTTATGTTTCTTCCGAAGTTTCTTAAAGAACGGGATGTTAATGTGAAAGTGGGACGGCTTTTGCACACTCTGTTTCCTTCTTCAGAGATCCACAAGACCCTTCCATCACGCCCGGAGCTGCTAAAAGCTATTCTTGCTGCAGATTTAGTTGGGTTTGTTTATGAACCATGCTGCATTTGCTGTATTCATTATTATGTATGTTATGGAAGGAGTTAGATTAAGATTCATGTGCCTGGGAAAACATTATGGCTTCCTGGCTAGTTGTGCTGTGCAATAATTTACTGCTAAAGCTAGATGTGACACCTTGAGATGAGTATTAAAATAATTTTGAAACTATGGAGTTCTAAAATCAGATGACCTTTGCATTACAGATTATAGTTTGTTCCTTTTGTGTCTGCTTTTCAAATTTCTTAGTGAAGAATCCTTAGGTGTTGAGTGAATTTGACAGGCTGGTAGTAAATTTGCCTCCTACTTAATGCTGTGAAGATGTGATACATGGAAAAACTGTAATAAATTATTTGTATCTTTCATTTTATCTCGATATGATGAAGCCTGGTCATATAACAGATAACAGGAATGAGGCTAGAACACAATAGGTTTCCACAATCCATTATAAATAAACTATCAAATTTCTGGAACTCCGCTGCACAAATTAGGTCACAACAGGATTCTTACAATAGGATTAGGTCACAACAAGATTCAAGTACTCCCAGTTCGTTGCTTTACTTTTGGCACTTTGGTTAGAAGTTGCAATTTGTTTTCCACACCTTCTTTGATGCCTGTTGATCACATTTGTCTCAAGTTACTTGATAATTGTCATATAAATTTGATAAATGCAATTCCTAATTATATGAGTGCAATAGCTTGTAGAATTTATATATTGTAAATAGACAAACATGTGGGCATCACATCTTAGAATCTTGAAAAATTTAGTAGATATTAACTCTTGAGTTTAAAGGATAGGCACATTTGCAATGCAGTTTTTCAAGTTCTAATCCATGTTTTTGATCATTTTAGTTTCCATATTTATGACTATGCAAGACATTTTGTTAAGTGCATGCACACGAATTCTTGGGTTGGAAGGAACCCTAGAAGGAGTAAGGGATCAAGGGAAGCTTACCCGTGTTGCTGTGGTATTCACTGTACATGCTTATTTTTCTTCGACCACTACAATCTGCCATGCAAATATCTCTTATTGAATATTTAACTCGTGTTTTCTTGTTGATTTGTATTGTGCGGTTGAATTTTGAATTTGTTGTCCACCCTTTTGAGTTGAGTAATTTTTTATAACCAACACCTGGATATTTTTTCTATATTTTTTCATGTTTGTTTGTGATAATTGCAGTTCCCTATCGACATTGATTCAGACAGGTTCATAAAAGCACTATAATTTCTTGAAGTCAAAGAGCATGTTAGAGAGCTAAAAGAAAGGTTTGCGAGTCGAAAGGTGAGCTATCATATTATTTTCTTTTGATTCCTAATGATCATATTTTTGTTCCTTCATAGATAATTAATGGCTACAAATAATTCCATGGGAACACATTCCTGGACTCCTACATGCGTCCCCAGGACAATGGGGGATGACAGGGGATGCCCCCTGGCTGTCCTTTGTCTCTAGGAAAACTAGGGACATCGGGATGGTATCCATGGGGGCCTAATATCACTGGGACGTCCCACTGTCCCAAGGATGGATGGGGATATCTAATATGTTCCTCAGCTGTCTCTGGGAAAACTGGGGACATTGGGATGGTATCCATGGGAGCCTAATATCCTTGGGACGTCCCACTGTCCCAAGGACGGTTGGGGATACCTGAGATGTACCTCAGTTGTTTCTGGGGACAGTCATACATCCCCCCAGTGGTGTGAATTTTTTTTTTAAATAGGAAAAATATCCTACCATGCAAAAAGAAAGTGTGTGGTTGCATACAACAGTCAAAGAAAGTTTTTAAACTTTTGAATGACTGCATACAACTATACAATGAGAGTGTACAACTATTGAATGTTTGCTTACAACTATGGAATGAAAGTGTAATGACAACATACATCTCTTACTCTTTTCATCAATAGGAATGTGTGACCACATGCAACTATGGAAATAAAATTTACAGTTGTCGAACAACCACATACAACTATGGAATGAAAATGTACCCATGACACCTATTGAATGGCAACATATGGTGGTCACCCCTTTCATCAATGAGCAATTCTATCACTGCATTCCACTGTAGGAAAGCAGACAATCATAAAATGAGAGTATACAGGTGTGGAATGAACACAAGCTTGATTGCATGCAGTGTAAAGTGAAATCATGCATATGTCAAATGAGAGCATATGGTTATAAGAAATATATCTTGTCTTTACACTTTAATTTATGGTTTCGTATCCTTTGGGCCTTCTGTGAATCTGTTGTAATGGAGACATTGAACAATTGAAAGTAGAAATTTCTTGTTTTCAAGATAGTGAACACATTACATCTAAAATTGAATTTCATACATTATATGAATTTCTAAACTTGAATTTTGATGTCGTGCTTGCCAAGATTGTCAATATTGTATATGTATATAATATCCTTCCATCTCCAAAAAATGGATCCCTTGTACTGCTATTCTTGAAATGCATCCTAATGCTCCTTGTTGGAAATTTGTTTTCATTGATGTCAAAGGTCGAGGAAGGAGTTTGCAATTGAATGTTGGTGGCCATGCTTTGGAGTAAAATTTAGAATGAAATCAATATTTGTGTCCCCACTTGGTTGGTGCCCGTCTTGGGGAAATAAAAGAATTTTTTATTTTTTTTAAAATGTGAATTATTTTTTATGAAGAGGGCCTACCCTCTCAAGTGGTTTGCCCCATTTTTAGGGGTTCATTATTTTGCCTCTTCTTCTCCAAATGAACAAGTTGAAATATTTAAGGATTCAAACTCACCACATTTTGTAAATCTTCTTGATTTGGGTGGTATTTGCTTGAGTGAGATGGTTAGTAATTACTTGTATTGGAAGGATTTCAATTTCTCAAAATGTAGCAATGCACTTAATTCAAATTTCATATTATATTTTCCTCTTTAAGCCTATTTACTGTTTGTTAATTGAATATAACCCTTGGAATGATAATGTTTTGCATTTGATGTTTATTTTCTAATACATTTTTAAAAAGTTGAGTTCACAGGAATAAGATAAAGATTTGAATGTAATTGATTCCGAGTATTCCTTTTTCTTTTTGGCTTCAGCTTTGCATACCAGTATTTCTTGATGAGGAGATAGTTCACCAATACTACAATGGCTATTGCAACAACATTCTTTGTCCACTTTTCCACTATCTTGGGATTCCTCAAGAGGATAAAAACTGCCTAAAGGTTTGCCTAATGATAAATTATGCAGTGGTCTGAAAATCTCGATATCATTGAAAGACAATAAAATTCTATAAAACATATAAAATTAATCATGGAATTTAGATGCACCCAAAGTCATTATGTAAAATCTGGATGCAAATATTTAATTTTTGAGATGAACAGTAAAACAATGCCACCTTGCCCTCCTCTTTTTTAGTGAGACCTTGCATGCAGGGTTATTTTTACTTTAGGAAATGTTGGTATCTAGGTGTGTTTTAGACTTACATTTGAAAGTGATAGGAATTAAGCATTTGGGGCTGCTAAGTAATAATAATCCTTGAGAATGAGGAGGCATGGTTGGGAGCTACCTTACCACCCACTCTAGGTATGTCTCTCTCAAATCTTTTGTTTGGGCTATGTTGTGTTGCTAATAATGTTGCAAATCAATAATACCGATTTTTGAGTTGTTGTTGTAGGTGGTTTCTTTGGCAGTGATCCTCAATATAGCATTTTCCTTCTATATTTTCTTTGTTCCCTTTGTTGGGAATAATTTGTTTGATTACATTTCCATTGGCCTCTACTCACCTTTGGTATGAACTTCTTGATAATACATTTGTTTTTTCTCTGTACGTGTTTATCAGATCATTGTTTTGCATGTTTCTCTTGCAAATGTAGATTATATTGCAGCTTTTTTCTATAGTTTCTGAGATCTGCAACAAGGTAAACAATTTAAAAAACTTTCTTTCTTTCTTTCTTTGAGATTTAATTCCACTTGCATGGCTCATTACACATTCGATTGTGTTGTGACCTTTTCACACATCACCCCATTCAAAATGGGGACCCCCTAATTTTTGCTCCATTCTGGTCTCTTGGCTTGGGTTTCTCTCTCTCTGTCTCTCTCTCTCTGTCTCTTTTCTGATGTCTTCTTTTTTGGGGATTTCTCTGCCATTGAGCTTAAGCGTGAAATTGGCCAAGTTTGAAAATTAGGGTTTCATCTTTCCTGGTCAGTTCGAGGTCGAATAAGGTGAATAAATTGAAAACAGAGCTTAACATTGATGTCAGTGTGCTTCTAGCAAGCTTTCACTGCAATTTCATCAAATTCTGGGTACTTACTATTTTTAGTAAGTGTGCAATTACAAGCAATCCGTCAGCATTTCTGAAATTTCGATGGTCATACCACATTCAGAGCATGTCAAGCTGCTCACTGGAAAGTTTTGAGCTGAAATAAACAACTTTCTATTTTTAGCAGTTCAGCTTCCGGAGCAAGTTTTGAGGCTTAGATGCAGAGTTTTTCTTTGCATGTCGGCATATTCCTTCTGGGTTTTTCGAGACCTTCGTGATGGTGTAACATACAAAACGAGATGACAACTTTCAAAGTTCAGCCTTCCGAGGCTATTTTTAGGGTTTGCATGTTAGGGTTTTCTCTGCATGTCGGATGATTCCTTATGGGCTTTTTGAGAGCTACGCAGTGATGTGACATGCAAATAAAGATGGTCACTTAGTAAGGAACTTACTATTTTTAGCAGGTGCATCCTGGCAGCTGCCTCCCAGCACCTCAGAATCATGAACTGATCGCAATGCAGCAGAAACGAGGACAAACAAAGATCATTTGATATGCATGCAGAGAAAATTAGGGTTTCCAGCTTCGAGGCCTAAAAAGAAGGGTAAAAAGTCAGAATTTTTGAAAACCGGTGTAAACCACCGCGATCAACATCCTACAGGCTTTCTGCTGGTAAAATTTGAAGTCAAACAGAGCACTTACTATTAATAGTAAGTCATTTTGGAAACAGGCTAAAAATAGAAAATCAGTTGCATGCATCGATGCCAGCAGGTAGGTCATGTGGTGAGGAGCACCCCATTCAAATTTCAAATCAAACAGAGTTGTGGAAGTATTAGAAGCAAGCAATTACTATTTATAGCAAACCACCTTCAGAAATGGGCTAAAAATAGCAGGCCAACTAAAAATAGCAGTGTCAACAGGGTAACAAGGTCGTGAGGAGGCACTGTTTGAAATTTCAAATCATTCTGAGCTTCAGAGATGCAAAAATTAGAGGGCTTACTATAAATAGCAAGGCATGGATATACTAGCAAAAATGAGGAAAAATTGATTAAGTTTGGAACTTCATCCTGCAGCCATGGCAAAATGCGCCCAAGTTGATGAAGATGTGATGATAAAATTTCTAAGTATGAAACTTCGTCCACCTCCTAGGCTAAAATGCGCCCACCTTGAGAGTTGATAGCAAGAAAATTCTTCTAAGTGTAGAACTCGTCCTCCACCACCCTCCAGATGCACCCATCCTGCACATAGGTGGAAATGCGCCAAAAATGCAAGTAAGTCAAAGTGGTCAAGTTCTTTTATCCTTCTCCCTATGCAAAATGCGCCCAAAACAAGGCATGTGAAGACAAAAACGAGGAAGTTGAAAGGTCACATGCTAGGCGTGGGAAGTTTCATCCACCACATATGCTCAAATGCACCCAAGAGGGAAGGAAGTCAAAGGATTCAAAGGAATTTGTCCTCCTCACCCATCTAAATGTGCCCAAGTTCAAGGAGGTCAAACAAGTCAACAATTTTCATCCTTCACCTATGTGGAAATGCGCCCAAATGAGGTCAAGTGAAGACAAAAACAGAGAAGTTGAGGAGTCATCCTCCATGCAAGCCAAAATGCGCCCAAGTTGAAGATGGTAAAAGTCAATGTAGGATGGTGAATGAGGTAAAAGGTGAATAAAACACTCCAAGGCATGGTCAAAGCAAGGTAAATGCTAGGCGTGGCAATATTTTTCTTCAAGTGCTATATGTGCCCAAGTTGGTAAGTGTTATAAGGTGTTAGAAAATATTGCCAAAGGTGAAATAAAGTGCTAGGCGTGGTTTTAATTTTCTTCAAGTATGCTATGCACCTAGGGTGGTGAAATGAAATACAAGATGATGTGATGAATATTGCTAAGGCGCTGGAGCTTCAAGTGAAAATATTTTCCAAGTGTGAAATAAAATGGAAGGTGGTGAGAACAAAGTTTCTAGGCGTTGGAGTTGCAAAATAATAAAAATTCTCCTCAGGCATTGAGGATGATGGAAGTAAAATATGATGTGCTTACAGGAAGATCTTCTAAGTGAAATGATTTTTTTTCCTCCCACAGGCAAAGTGATCAAAGTTGAATATAAAAAAACCTCCAAGGCAAAATTTTTCTAAGGCAAAATTTTCAAGTGATGTAAAATTTTCACTAAGGCAAAGTATTTTCTTCCTTAGAAAATATGCCTAGAGCTCAAGGTGGTGAATTTTTCTTCTAGAAGCACGAGCAAGTTTTTCAGTGATAGAGTCGAAATGATAACAGTGCCGGATGAATTCAAAATTTTTTCCAGTTAGAGCAACACAGGATGATCACAGATGAAGAACGGATTTAAATTTGTGGAATAATATTTTTCTAAGGTTCAAAATTTTAAAAAATTAAATGAACCCGTTCGTCGTGTACCCATGGATTCATCGCATTTCAGAGAAAATTTTCTTTTGGGTACTAGACATTTGTGATGAGGATTGGATTTCTATATCTTCCACACTTCACTATATCTTCCACACTTCACCAATGCTTTTTTGGTGAAGAATTCAATCAGTGCTCAAACTGTGAAATTTTCCTAAGGGAGAATTAAAAATTTTCTAAGGAAAAGTGAATAAAATGTGTTTTCAAGATAATTTTCTCCATACAACGAATTTGAAGTGAATTGCCTAGATGATTTCAATCGAATTTTTCACAGATAAATTTTCTAGAGTGTCAGAGATGATTCAAATTTAAAATTTGCAAGACAGAGCTTCGGCTGGGGAATTAAATGGATTAAAAGATGAAATTTAATTAAACATTTTTGAAAGTAAATTGAGACATTCTAGTCAAGGTTGAACTTCTAGAAGGTTGAGATTCTCGAACAAGTGTCAGAAATACCAAAGAGGGAAAATTCAAATTCTTGAAGTGGAGTAGTGGAAATTTAATGCATTAGCTATACTTAGCTCCTTCTAGAATTTGATTTTTGCTATAAGAGCTGAAGCTTATTCATTTCCTCTTCACAGCTGGAGAAGTGCGAATTTGCTCTGAAGATTGAAGCTGAGTTTATTGCCGAAGCTGAAAGTATGCAAGTACAAGAGAGAATACAAATTTATAAGAGTGAAGCTGCTAAAATCTGAAGTTGCTAAGAAGGACGACTTGAGTTTGTTGCTGGAGCTCAAATCTGAAGTGAATGATAGCGAAAGAAATTTGAATTTCAAAGAAGAATTTGCTGAAGTTCGAACTTGTTCTATTGCTGAAGCTGGAAGTGCACACTTGCTAATTTGCTGAAGGTATGCTGGTATGAATTGAAGTCTAGTTGTTGAGCTTTGAAAATCTAAAGTTGAAGAAGGTGTGAAGTGTGAACTTGCAAGAGTGAAGTTACTGAAATGTGCACTTTGCTAAGTCTCTTGAAGTTGTTGATTGCTAGAGTAAAGTGGGAGATTTTATTAAAGCTTGAAGTTGCTAAGTTGCTAAAGTTAAAGCTTACTTAGAAATTTTTCTAAGTATTGAAGTTCAAGATTTGTTGAAGAAGTTGAGGTTTGCAAACGAGATGTAATATTGCAACTTCTTGAAGTCGACTGGTAGACCCTGCACTATATTTTATTTATTTTATAAATTAATTTGTTGATGAATGTCTATTATTTTGCAGATGGTTGAGGCAAGGGTGACTAGCAAAGACAACAATGGTGCATCCAGGCAAGTAGTTATAAAGAAGCTGACCAATACATTTATGCCAGAGTCAAAATTCATTTCGAAGTTGGGCAACCTGATGGATACCAACTTGGGCTCCATCAACCTTCAAACTTTCAAGAACAGAATGCTGGGGATTGGAAGTCAGTTACCTTGGAACACTTCGCACAATATTGTTCGAAGCGGATTATATGCAGCTGTTTGTTTCCCACCAGCCATTCAATGTTCGGAGCTAATGATGGAGTGCGCCAATTGCTATGAGAAGGATCACAGATCGATCATGTCACCAGATGGACAAGTGCTCGCCAATCTCACTCCTGTTGCCATTGGTGAAGCCTTCAGAATCCCAGTGCACAGGAATATGGTTTACAAGTCTAGAGAGTGAGTTGAGTGAATGTATGCTTCTGCATTTGAGAGATGCATAGAGATAATCAATACTCAGTAGATGAGCAATCCCAAGCCTTCTTGTACGAAGCTGCCGAGGAAAATTATAGTGGATGACTTGAAGCAGGAGTATTGCGATCTCATCATGATGTTGAGTCGAGTTGGAGGCTGCCCACAATCATTTATTTTCGAGCCATGGATGTTCTATTACATCAACCTTGTGTTAGAAGGAAAATACTACGTCAACTGGGCTACAATGATCAGTGACAGTTTGCACGAGCAGCTCCTGAGCCTGAGAAGAACAAAGATGTTCTATATGAGCTCTTACATCATCTACATACTGGCTCGTATGACGAAGTATAGAGGAATTTCTTACAAGGAACCTGTTGGTTGTGGCTCTCACCAGTTTAAAATTCATGAGGCTTGTACACAGTTGCACCTGGCTAGTACCACTCACTACAAGTGTGTCAATGACGCCTTCACCATGCATATCATGAGATTACTTTAGGAGCAGATGCATCACAGAATCTCGAGAGAGGCCCAGGAGTTAATTGAAAGGTATGGGTGCTGGTTTATACAATTTATAAAGTTTTCTTATATAAGGATGCAAGGTTTTTCATCATACCCATATAGGCTACCTAAGTACCCAACCAATAGAATATTGATGTTAGAGATATCTAGGCAATTGGTTGCCTACGATAAGATTCAGAAGAAGAAGAAAAAAGGAGGTGTTGACTTCCCAATTGTCATGGGAAATTCAGATGAAGTGTGTCCTTCATTGCAGGTAGCTAGAGAAGCCGAGAGTGAACTTCAATTCTATCACTTTTCATATCACACCAGCCGACAACACTATGATCCGCATAATAACATCAAATGGGTACTATCAGAAGAATTTAAACATAAGGAAAATATTGAGGATTATTGGGCTGATGTGTCAGATGAGATTGAAGTCAGGAAAATAATGTTCTCTCGGTTTCCAATTAACATGATCAGGGAGTGTGAAGTTGTTCCGGTTCCAGACTACATGAATGAGGATATGGACGTGGTCCATCTAGATTATGCAATAGTGAGAGATACTCCACTTCCGCTCCTAGATTGGTCAGAACCAGAGGTTGCTGACTTGGATACACTTTCTATTCCAGTCTTGACATTCACCAGAGCATGGGTTGATAGGCGTGTGAGCAGGTTGAAGAGTAGGTCAATTGCTTTGACTTACAATTTGATGGGAGATCACAGGACACTCACCACCAGCAGGAAGAAATAGATCACATGAGGTCCAGAATCTAGAAGGAAGGAGCTAGTTCGGTAGGAGCCCATTCAGCCGGAACCTCCACGAGTTGCCATTGAATCGCCCACACCATTAGAGACACATTCTCCAAGTATACAGGAGGTTGCTTTGTTTGCTGATCAAAGGAATGCATTGAATCAGGTGCAAGTAGTACAGGAGAATAATCAGCCACCACGGAGAGAGTCGGTTGGCCAGAGTGTCAACGCACCTAGTAGGGTTGATCAACAGGATGATGAGGGGACTACTACTGACCCTCAGTTTCAGCAAGAGTTAGAGGTGGCTATGAAGGATGATGATGATATAGTTTCAGGAGACACTCAGCCACTTGAGGATGATGAACCTCGCCCGAATGATATAGAAGTTGAACAAGTTCGAGAAGTAGAGGCACAAGAACAACATCCCTTTGATATACAGTACACCGTGTCTGATTGGCTTAAGGATAGGATGAGGAGAAGCCCCAGTGAAGAAATTGATCCATCAGTTGAAATGGAAGAGTTCTTGAACAGGATCAGTGCACCTCCACAGAAGAAGAGAGAACAAAATTTTTCAAAGATATTAACTAATGAGGATGGCTCTCGCACCCTTCACGTTGTCGTGCCATAGGTCGATTGTGACCGAAATGAAGCAGTGCCAGAGAAATACGTAGTCACAACTTTGGAGTTAGGACACCCCAGAGGTGCACAAATTGTAGAAGAATGTGATAACTCCTACCTCGCCCTCAAGGATAGGTTATTCAAGAAGGAATGAAAGTACAAGAAGTTGAAACAAGAGCATAAGGCTTTAATTGGATATGTGCAGTAGTTGTCTCATTCTTGTGGGCAGGAGATTCCAGTCATAGAGCCTCCAGCAGAGATACCTAGGGATCCAATCAGTGGCTTCTTCGAGTTAGGGAAGATGGCACAGGAAGCAGACAAGTGGGTCATGGGAGTTCATGCTGAGACAAAAAAGTTTATGGAGGACCTTGCTCTTGCTTTTCAGCAGGCTTCCAGTATTTTGGCACGAATGGAGGCAGTTGATCAGGCCTAGGGTGATGCTTCTGTCTCTCAGAGAAAAGTAATTCAGCGTCTAGAGGCTTTGAGGCATGTCCCTTTGCAATTGCTGATTGATGGAGGAGTCATTCAGGAGAATGACAGGTATGACTTTTCTAGATGGTACTCTTCAGCAATCACGGGATGTGGTTTCTTCGACGCAGCATAGGCTGATTCAACCAGGGTATGGAAGGCTATGGCCAATATCATTGATGGAGTTCAGAATAATTTTTAGGCCATATTTACTAGGCGGTTGAATCTAGATGAGGTGAATATTGATAATTTGAGGGGTAGGCTGGTGCCTTTCTTTTCTGAGGTAAAAACCTTTGTACAAGATGATTTTGAGAATACTTCTACTTTCTCCACCTTGATCCAGAGCACACAGGATTCCTTGGTTGCTTGGAGAAAATCTTGTGCAAGGCATGAGTAGTCTGTTACAGTATTGGAGTTCTAGCTTGAGTGTATTCCATTGATTTCAGTTCAGGAGTTTGAGGTTGTGCTTGGCAGATTCGTTGAGTTTGCAGCTAGAGAGAAGGAGAACGAGAATGCACTACTGGACGATGATCTTCTAGAAGACTGATTATGGGCATTAATTGTCTTTACTATTTTGGGAGTGAATGGGAATCTTGGCTCATTTATTGCACCACTCTCCATTCTGGCAGTTTTTAGGTTTAGGGCTGAGGTGGCTTAATCTTAGCCACTCTTTTTATTGTAATCTTAGCCATCCATTGGACTGGGCTACCTATAAAAGGGGGAGTCCCCCTCATTTGTACAACATTAGACAATAGACATTAGAGTTAGACATCAGACTAGCATTAGATTTGGAGAGTAGAGCATAGTAGACATTTTTCTTAGCATAGTGTGGAGAAGAAAGAAAGTTTTCCCTTTGAAAACTTTTGTGGAGATTGTTGTGTAACACTTTCATGATAATAGATCTTTTCATTGATGGTGGAATTCATCTTTGTCATGGATAGCTAGCAAGGTCTCTTCTTCCTTTTGGATCTAAGTAGCATAAGTTCGCCTTGCGTGGTTCACTAGAAATTGTCTTGAGTTTAACTTTGATTATGATTTGTATACTTATATGCGTCGTCTTGATGGTATATGTATGCTAAATTATAATTTTCACATCTTTTGCTATCCCTTTGAAGATTGCACTAATTTTGCTAAAGCTGCCCGATGTGAGGCTACATGAAATTCGGTCAAAGTCTGTCGAAATTGAGCTCCACATATCCTGCATTTAGAATAGAATCTATGTTTCTTAGGCCCTACACTCATTTACTTTTCGCACATTCCTAGTTAGCTTTAGGAAAAAATACTATATTCCCAAATCATACATACAAAATCCCCTTCAAATCATCCATCTGCTATTAACTACAAGAATCTTGAACAATTGTGTAAGTCCCCTCATAAGAACACAACAATTCACATCAAACCAACTGAGGGTATTCTAAGTATTCGGAACCTTGGAGTTGAACGTGTGAACTTTCTCGCAATCTTAGCGAACAGAATACTTTGATCAAGAAAGAATGGAATAGCCTTCAAACTATTTTGTTCTGCTGATTGGTGCAGTCATAAATATCACATCAACAGAGAAACTGGCGCTAGAAGAAGGGCCTCCAAAGTTTCTTCGCAACTGACAAACACATTCAAGTAAAGAAGGGATTTTCATTCAAAAAGAAATTCATTAGAGGAGAAATTATCATGAATCAAGATGGTGCTACCACATAGAGAGATATTTCCAGTGTTACAGCCTAATTTGGGATTCAACGATGACCAAGAGGACATTCTTTCAGGACTAAAAAATTTTGCGTGGAGGAAAAAGGAGAGCTACGCTCAGTATATGCGAACTTGCTTTGTATTGGAAGAGGAAGAAGAGAAGGCTCTTGAGATTCAAGTTGCAATTGAAAGAGATTTTCTAAATTAAAGGTAACCACTTGCTCTTGTTCCTCGCCATCAGTAATCAGCTACATCCTGGATCGAATCAGTTCATTCTTGCCTAATAAGTTGAAAAGAATTTTGAGGTCCACACCAAGTTTATCCAAAGACTTTCTGGAGTTAGAGTTACCTACTCGAGCAAGGAAGAAGAAAGAAATCCATTCATGTGACGAAGTATTTTCAAACGAGGAAGTTCAATCAAGTGAAGAAAGCGGAGAAGAGATTTCAAGTTTGTTCTGAACTCCAACAAGTACTTCAAGGTTTGCTCAACCAAAAGCAGTTCAAGTTTCCACACCAGTGTTTATTCAGCAGCCAGTTCAGGCTACCACACCTCAACAACAACAAACAACCCCAATAATTATATATCAAAGGTGGTAGCCAGTTCAAGCAATGGATCAACCAGGAGGTCAACCAGGAGGACAACCAGCTCCAAATGGTGCTACATGGTTGGTTACTAATCCGTCCCCTCTTGAGTTTGCAGATTACCATGACATGCCGAAGAATCCACAACATTTCTACACTAAGTATCAAGTCAATTATCCAAATCGTTCTACGGAGGATCACGTCAAGATGTTCGAGGATCATTTGTGAAATAGACAAATTGCATACGAAGATGTAGCTTGTAGATTGTTCCCATACTCCTTGGGAGAAGAAGCACACTTTTGGTTCATACATTTGCCAGTTGGGTCCATAAGAACATGGGAGTAGATGAAAGAGGCTTTCATTGGAAAGTTTGGTATTCCCATTACCCCAGTAGAGCTTTTTCGCCAGTTCATAGAAGTAAGAAGACAAGACAAAGAACCTATTCATGCCTTCAACAACAGATTCTAGAAAGCTCTCACAAGGCTACGCACTCCATACGTTGTTGCAGATGCTAGGGAAAACTATTATGCAGCCTTAGACCCACTGACCGCAATGTTTGTAAGACAAGCTCATCTGACACTAGCCAATATGAACCAAGCATACGCGAAGGCTGTGGAAGTAAGTCAAAATATGGGACAAAACATAACTGGGCCCTCATTATATACTGGCTTGACTACTGCAAACAATCAGATGCAGACCCTTGGTTCAACATGGAATCAACAAATCCCTACATTGAATCCCGTTCCACAACCAACTTATCATGTTACACCACCATTTGATCAATTGGTTCTCTATCCTGGGATACCTTTATCCCAAACTCTAGCAACATAGCCTGTCTATCTCCAGAGCACAGTGCCACCAATGAGGATACAAGAGGAGAGAGACGAAATGAAAGAGTTAGTAGAACAAATGAAGAGGTTGTCATCTAAGGTGACTCACCTCAGAAATCAAAATAATAAAATGCAATCTATGTTGAAGAATTATCAGGCACATCCAAGTGCCAATTGAGGATATCAGAACAATCCTCCACACCATCAAGATTCCCATCAAGGACATGGCCATGACAATAGTCATGGGTATCAGAATAATAATCAAGGATATCAGAGGAAGTCCTGGAATAGTGGACCCAACAACAGAGGAGTTCCATCACCACTAGATAACCCACCGCCTCCAGAGAACTGTCCTGTGGATAGAGTTTTCTTGGCAAAAGTCGCCATGTCAAGATGGTGTAGACTTCACAATACAAGTCAGCACTCAGAGTTATAGTGCCATGAATTTCAACTAGCTGCTGATATTTTCAAAGAAGTAAAGAGCACAGAAGGTACTGAGAATCCTCCAACTACTGGATATGAGATAGTCCCAGTGCAGAGATATGACCAAGCACTGATTCTAGAAAATTTCAATGTCGTGTCTGAATATCAAAGTTACGCACCACCAGAGTTGGCAAATGGTCCTGTGGGGCTGCCAGATGATCAAGTTGAAGAGACTCAAGTTTATTCAGAAGCTCAAGTTTATTCAGAAGTTTAGGATGGTTACTCGGAGGAGCCTCTTGGCCAAGACAACTACATTTTCCCACCTCTCAATAACAGTGTTTTAGTGGAAGGAAGAAGAGAGGTGCAAGCGTTTCAGACATTTGGAGGAGCAACACCCAAGGTGTACTAGAGGACAATCATCAGAAAGAGCCTCTGACGTCTTCAATTCCTCTGAATAATTTCTCAACTCCACCAAATCCAAACATGAGCAACAATCCAAATGTGCCTCGGGATTCTCTAGAGTATAGGAAACAAAACATGATGCAGAACAAAAATAGACAGCCGACCGTCCAGCAGCCGGTCCACTTAATGCCAGACCCAAAGAAAGAAAATCTTCCAAGAGATGATATGAGAAGGCTAAGTTCCTATGTGCTGGATGAAGTTAAGAAGATAAAGGTCAGTCTTCCCTTGTACGAATTAATGAAGATTTCAAAAGTCAGAGACACAATCCTAGGAAGTTTATATGAAACACCCGTGGTAAATAACACTTCTCAAGAAGCACCTAGTTCATCGAGGAACCCTCCCGCAAGCACGCAATCTCGTCCTACACAGAACACAAATATGGTAGAAGAAGTACCTCACGCACCATTCAACACTTGGGAGACTCCGCAACAGTCTCAAGGTTTTGTGGGAATGGTACTAGGATCTCCAAGCGAGCCTGAGAAGTCAAGAACTAAAGATAAGAGGAGAGTTAGATTCAATTTTCCTACAGAGCAAAAGCAAGAGCAAACACATAAGGTTTCCCATGATAATCAAATTCCACAACAGGATGAAAGGAATGAGAAGAGGAATATTATACCAGAGGAAAGAAAGAAACCAGTGGTATTTTACCAGGGGAAAGATGAACCCACCCCATTCCTGGTGTCAGTTAGAATCTTTGGAAAATTATTACACAATTTTTTGATTGACTCCGGTGCTTCGAGTAACGTCATGCCACTAAAGGTGTGTCAATGATTGGGTATAGTACCACTTCAAACTACCAAGAAGGTAACCCAACTAGATAAAACTGAGGTTCCAGTTGTTGGTGAATTAAATAACATTCATATGCAGTTGTCAGCCGATCCCCGAATTTAGAGCTGTATTGACATATCAGTAGTTGATATACTAGATGGGTATGGCATGTTGTTGAGCAGAGACTGGGCCAAAAAGTTGAATGGATATATCACAACTGATTTTTCCCACATGTGGCTTCCATGGAGAGGAGTCCCAAATCAAATTAAGATCGAAAGCATGCCGAGGCTGAAATTAATGATCACTAAGTATGGTGAAGGGAATGAAATAATGTTTGTAGAGACTGAGTTAGGCTCATATAGGCCTGTCAAGCAAGAAGTATTGATGCTGCAATGCCCAAGTGAGGGGAAATGTTTAGAAGATGCCATGACCTCCACTGAAGTTTTAATTGAAAGTGACTCAAGTGATAGTGAAAGTGGAGGGACATTTGAAAACTTCAGAGATTTTGTCATGAACAGTGTAAAACAAGAAATGAAGTTGGGTAAGGATGCCTCTATCAAGAATTTACTGCTTCCCAACTAGTGCAGAATACATGAAGCATTTCACTCTGAGATCACTTGTGCCATGTGCAAAGTGGCACTAGAGCAAGTTGCAAGGCTCGTCCCATAGACTTCATTGCAAGAAAAATATCAGAAGATGAATGAAGAAAATAGTGCTTTAACAGAGGAACTTGTAAAAGATGATACAACTAAGTCTAGGAATGAAGGAAAAATTCCAGAAGTATGCAATCAAGAGAATACGCATGTTTAGTCCCCCAGCACTCTTACTGAGGATCAAGTATGGACTTTGAGGTTCGATGGATCAAAGTTGAAGAAAGGTAATGGAGCTAGATTTGAATTAGTTAGCCCGACAAGAGAAGCTTATTTGGGTGCCTATAGGCTCCAGTTTTCATGCACCAATAATGTTACTGAATATGAATCTTTAATTCATGGTCTGCTCCTAGCAATTCAGAAGGGAGCCAAGATCGTACATGCCCTTGAAGATTCTGACATCGTGGTTCGCCATAAGGAAGCAATACACTTGTCATGACAAGAGGTTAGGCCACTATCAAAATAGAGTATGGGACTTGATAGAAAGATTTGATGCATTCAATATCAAACAAGTGTATAGGTCCAAGAATCTTGTTGCAAATTCTCTTGCACACGCTGCTAGCTCATTAGAACCATTGGCTATGGAAGGATTGAAGAAATTCACAGTAGAGTTGGTCTCAACCCCAACAATCCCTGACAACATAGAGAATTTCCAAGTGTTCGATGACGATAAACAAATTCTGGATTTTCTCACATGCTCAGGTGTGTTTGAGGCACAGATCATAGATGAAGAAGAAACTAAGGAAACAAAATTCGACACGGAAGGAATTCTGAATTTGAAGACTAATGTCATTCCAAGAGGAATGGTTGAATTAGAGAGATTATTTGATATAGATAAATTGAGCAGAAATCAAAGTACTCAGGGTAATGACTGTGAAGCTGTCAATCTAGGGACAGATGAACAAGTGAAGAACATTTTTATTGGAAAGGTTTGTACACCTAAAGAAAGAGAAGGAATCTTGAAGGTCATGAAAGAATTTCCAGAGGTGATGGTCTGGGGATACGAGGATTTGAAGACGTATGATACATCATTGATTACACATACAATACCACTAAAGCTAGGCAGTAAGCCATTCAGAGAAAGGCAGAGGCCAGTGAATCCATTGTTAGAACCATTGATTTATCAGGAAGTCAAAAAGCTTCTTTCTACCCATATTATTTTTCCAGTAAGGCACTCCACGTGGGTCACCAATCTTGTTCCAGTTAGAAAGAAGAACGGAGAAATAAGGTTGTGTGTTGACTTCTGCAATCTGAATAGGGCCTCCGAAAAAGATAATTATCCCTTACCTTCGTTAGATGAAGTATTACAAATAGTGAATGATTCACAGATGATGTCCTTCTTGGACAAATATTCAGGATATAATCAAGTGATGGTTGAACAAGAAGATAGATTGAAGACAACGCTCACCACAAAATGGGGAACCTTTGCATACAGAAGGATGCCTTTTAGTTTGATTAATGTAGGGGCTACTTTCCAACGAGCTATGGACATCACCTTTTGAGACCTGGTTGGAAAGTGCATAATTATTTACATGGATGACTTGACCATGTTCTCAAAGAAAAGAGGGGACCATGTTGAAGATTTAAGGAAGATATTTCAAAGATGCAGAAGATTTGGTGTCTCTCTGAATGCTAAGAAATGTATATTTGGCATCACAGAGGGTAAGTTACTCGGCCACATCATCTCAGAGAGGGGTATTGCAATTGACCTCGAGCGTATTGGAGCTATCTCAAGGATTCGTTTGCCAGGTAGTCAGAAAGAGTTGAGATCATTCTTTGGAAAGATCAATTTTGTTGGAAAATTTATAACCGGATTTGCTGAGATAGTGAGGCCACTAAATGAGATGCTAAAAAAGAATGCAAAGGTTTAGTGGACCCCACAGACTAGAAAAGCTTTTGATGAAATTAAACAAGCTATAGTAGATGCCCCAGTGTTGTTCAGTCCAACTATACAAGGCCTTTCTATCTATATTCATTTGCCTCAGAGCACACCTGTGCAACAGTGTTGACCCAAAGAACAAAAGAAAAAGATGAACACCCAATTGCTTTTATGAGTGCACCCTTGAAAGAAGCAGAATTGAGATATCCAAACATTGAAAAGAAAGCATATGCTTTAGTGAAAGTTGTCAAGAAATTCAGACATTATACCTTGAGAAGTAAGGTATACGTAATTGTTCCTGATGCTACAATGAAAAATTTGCTGATGCAAAATGAGTTAGGAGAAAGAAGAGGTAAGTGGGTCACCACTCTGCAAGAGTATGATATAGAAATACAACCTATGAAATTGGTCTGAGGACAAGTTTTGGCTCAGACGATCGCAAAAGTTGGTCCATAACTAATTCAACAAACATATGTATTGGAGGAAGTGTCTCCCGGGGAATGGTATGACGACACAGTTTATTACCTGCTGAATCACAGATGTCCTCGCCAACTAAATCTAGTACATCGAAGAGCTTTAAGGATGAGAAGTCAAAGATTTATGCTTCAAGGATCAGTTCTTTACAAAAGGAACTATGAAGGGATTTATTTGAGATGTGTAGGAAAACAAGAAGCAAAATAGTTAATGGAATACTTTCACAAGAAGTTCGGAACTGGACACAGAGGAAGTTTAGCCACTGCCCATCAGATTCTGAGGGTTGGATATTACTGGCCCATGCTCTTTAAAGACATATGAGCACGTAAAGGCTTGTCACATATGTTAGACATCAGCAAATAGAGGAAGGCATCCCACTATGCCTTTGCAACCAGTGATTGAGGTTAGACCTTTTTCCAAGTGGGGATTAGATTTTATTGGGATGATCAATCCACCCTCTTCAGGTCAGCATAGATATATTTTGACAGTGACAGACTACTGCACCAAGTGGACAAAAGCTCAAGCTTTGAAGCAATGCATGTCAGAGGTGGTCATCAGGTTCCTTGAGGAGAATATTGTCACAAGATTTGGATTCCCTCATACCTTAGTTAGCGACAACAGTTCAACCTTCTCCTCGCTGAAGTTTTCCAATTGGGCCTTTGAATATGGAATCACACTGAAGTTTTCCTCTAACTACTATCCGTAAGGGAGTGGACTAGCAGAGTCCACAAACAAGAATTTATTGAATTCCATTAAGAAGTTGTTGGATAAGAATTTGAAATATTGGCACACATAGCTGAGGTTTGCTCTATGGGAAGACAAAATTAGAACAAAGAGTTCCTTGGGAACATCTCCATACCACTTGGTCTATGGACAGGATCTAGTTTTTCCAGTACAACTAAGGATACCAACTCTCCAGTTTATTCAAGAGTATCTCAAAGGAGAAGATCAAGTTCAAACTAGATTGTCTCAGTTAATGCACTTAGAAGAGAAAAGAGATGAAGCACTTGAGAATCTAGAAAAACACTAGGCAGTGGTGAAAATATGGTTTGATAAACAAGCTAAGATTAAGTCTTTCCGGATTTCTGACTTGGTCTTATACTGGGACAAGGCCCACGAAAAGAAAGGAGATCATGACAAGTTTGATAAATTGTGGTTGGGCCCATATCAGATTTCGGAAATCCTTGGAGATAATGCATTTAGATTGCGTACATTGACAAGAAAGGATGTCCCATTGCCCGTCAACGGACAGTTCCTCAAGCATTATTTCCAGTCCTAGGTTCTCTCTGAGAGCCTACTTTGTAAAATAGTTAGATTAGGTTTGCTTTCCTATTTCGTTTTGGTTTGGCATTTCCGTCCCTTGAGTTGTCCACTCAAGTGGTTTTGGTTTGGAATGAGCAAAGGATTTAGGGTTTCCTGTTGCGAAGGGGGTGATGATGATTTTAATTTTTACATGGTTTCTTCCCACTAGAATTTTTGAAAAAGACTGAGATTGTTTTACTCTTGTCATCATCTAGTTAGCGATTGAACTCATCTCAGGAGGTTAACCCATTATTGTGTCTTAACACACGAGTCTAAAGACCTTAAAAATATTACTAATCTCCATTCTAGGTCATTTTCACTTCTTGGGAAAGGTTTTGGCAAGTGGAAATTTTACATCTTGCTTCAGTGCCACTACAATTCTCAAACCCATTGGAGGCTCCATTGCCTACCAGCCAATCAAGGAATTGACAAAGAAATCAAGTGAAGAAAAGAAAATGTGCTTAAAAGAAATATCAAGAAAATGAAAAATGAAAGAAAAATATTGTGAAATATTGGTTTTGGGAACATATGAGTAACTCCACCGAGGCTATGGACGCCCAGCTGATAGTGGAGAAATATTTGTGAGAATTGTAGCGATGACCTCGTTGGGGCTATGGACGCCTAACTGGTAGCGAGGCAATTTCCAAGATGCTTTTGAAGTTAAGATATTTACATAACTTGCTGCGACTGATTCCGGAAGTCGAGATGGTTTAGAAATGGAACGAATGCACACACTCACAGGGTCTTAAGATGAGAGTGTTTTGATCCAATATCGGATTCTTCTCCCCTTTTGAGTAAGTGTCCTTTTGTATGATGGTTTGAGGAAGATTAATCAAAGTTCAATTCTTAAACTGGTTTTCAACACTTTCCCATGGAGTCGCCAGATGTTGTGACCTTTTCACACATCACCCCATTCAAAATGGGGACCCCCTAATTTTTGCTCCATTCTGGTCTCTTGGCTTGGGTTTTTCTCTCTCTTTCTCTCTCTGTCTCTTTTCTGATGTCTGCCTTTCTGGGGATTTCTCCGCTATTGAGCTTAAGCATGAAATTGGCCAAGTTTGAAAATTAGGGTTTCATCTTTCCTGGTCAATCTGAGGTCGAATAATGTGAATAAATTGAAAATAGAGCTTAACATTGATGTCAGTGTGCTTCCAGCAAGCTTTCACTACAATTTCATCAAATTTTGGGTACTTGCTATTTTTAGTACGTGTGCAATTACAAGCAATCCGTCAACATTTCTGAAATTTCGATGGTCATACCACATTCAGAGCATGTCAAGTTGCTCACTGGCAAGTTTTGAGCTGAAACAGACAACTTTCTATTTTTAGCAGTTCAGCTTTCGGAGCAAGTTTCGGGGCTTAGATGCAGAGTTTTTCTTTGCATGTCGGCATATTCCTTCTGGGTTTTTCGAGACCTTCGTGATGGTGTAACATGCAAAACAAGACGATAACTTTCAGAGTTTAGCCTTCTGAGGCTATTTTTATGGTTTGCATGTTAGGGTTTTCTTTGCATGTCGGATGATTCCTTATGGGTTTTTTGAGAGCTACGCAGTGATGTGACATGCAAATAAAGATGGTCACTCAGTAAGGAACTTACTATTTTTTGCAGGTGCATGTCAGCAGCGGCCTCCCAACACTTCAGAATCACAAGCCGATCGCAATGCAACAGAAACTAGGACAAACAAAGATCATTTGATATGCATGCAGAGCAAATTAGGGTTTCCAGCTTCGGGGCCTGAAAAGAAGGGTAAAAATTCAGAATTTTTGAAAACCGATGTAAACCACCGCGATCAGCATCCTTCAGGCTTTCTGCTGGTAAAATTTGAAGTCAAATGGAGCACTTACTATTTATAGTAAGTCATTTTGGAAATAGGCTAAAAATAGAAAATCAGTTGCATGCACCGATGCCAGCACGCAGGTCACATGGTGAGGAGCACCCCATTCAAATTTCAAATCAAATAGAGTTGTGGAAGTATTAGAAGCAAGCAGTTACTATTTATAGCAAACCACCTTCAAAAATGGGCTAAAAATAGCAGGCCAACTAAAAATAGCAGTGTCAACAGGGTAACAAGGTCCTGAGGAGGCAGTGTTTGAAATTTCAAATCGTTCTGAGCTTCAGAGATGCAAAAATTAGAGGGCTTACTATAAATAGCAAGGCATGGATAAACTGGCAAAAACGTGGAAAAATTGATTAAGTCTGGAACTTCATCCTGCAGCCATGGCAAAATGAGCCCAAGTTGATGAAGATGTGATGATAAAATTTCTAAGTATGAAACTTCATCCACCTCCTAGGCTAAAATGCGCCCACCTTGAGAGTTGATAGCAAGAAAATTCTTCTAAGTGTAGAACTCGTCCTCCACCACCCTCCAAATGTGCCCATCCTGCACATAGGTGGAAATGCGCCAAAAATGCAAGTAAGTCAAAGTGGTCAACTTGTTTTATCCTTCTCCCTATGCAAAATGCGCCCAAAACAAGGCATGTAAAGACAAAAACGAGGAAGGTGAAAGGTCACATGCTAGGCATGGGAAGTTTCATCCACCACATATGCTCAAATGTGCCCAAGAGGGAAGGAATTCAAAGGAGTCAAAGGAATTCATCCTCCTCACCCATCTAAATGCACCCAAGTTCAAGGAGGTCAAACAAGTCAACAATTTTCATCCTTCACCTATTTGGAAATGCGCCCAAATGAGGTCAAATGAAGACAAAAACAAAGAAGTTGAGGAGTCATCCTCCATGCAAGCCAAAATGCGCCCAAGTTAAAGATGGTAAAAGTGAATGTAGGGTGGTGAATGAGGTAAAAGGTGAATAAAACACTCCAAGGCATGGTCAAAGCAAGGTAAATGCTAGGCGTGGTAATACTTTTCTTCAAGTGCTATATGCGCCCAAGGTGGTAAGTGTTATAAGGTGTTAGAAAATATTGCCAAAGGTGAAATAAAGTGCTAGGCATGGTTTTAATTTTCTTCAAGTATGTTATGCGCCTAGGGTGGTGAAATGAAATACAAGATGATGTGATGAATATTGCTAAGGCGCTAGAGCTTCAAGTGAAAATATTTTCCAAGTGTGAAATAAAATGCAAGGTGGTGAGAAAAAAGTTGCTAGGCGTTGGAGTTGCAAAATAATAAATTTTTTCCTAAGGCATTGAAGATGATGGAAGTAAAATATGATGTGCTTGCAGGAAGATCTTCTAAGTGAAATAATTTATTTTTTTCTCCCACAGGCAAAGTGATCAAAGTTGAATATAAAAAAACCTCCAAGGAAAAATTTTTCTAAGGAAAAATTTTCAAGTGATTTAAAATTTTCACTAAGGCAAAGTATTTTCTTCCTTAGAAAATACGCCTAGAGCTCAAGGTGGTGAATTTTTCTTCTCGAAGCACGAGCAAGTTTTTCAGTGACAGAGTCGAAATGATAACAGTGCAGGATGAATTCAATATTTTTTCAAGTTAGAGCAACACAGGATGATCACAGATGAAGAATGGATTTAAATTGGTGGAATAATATTTTTCTAAGGTTCAAAATTTAAAAAAACTAAATGAACCCATTCGTCGTGTACCCATGGATTCATCGCGTTTCAGAGAAAATTTTCTTCTAGGTACTGGAGGTCTGTGAGGAGGATTGGATTTCTATATCTTCCACACTTCACCAATGATTTTTTGGTGAAGAATTCAATTAGTGCTCAAATTGTGAAATTTTCCTAAGGGAGAATTAAAAATTTTCTAAGGCAAAGTGAATAAAATGTGTTTTCAAGATAATTTTATCTAGACAACGAATTTGAAGGGAATTTCCTAGATGATTTCGATCAAATTCTTCGAAGATGAATTTTTGAGAGCGTCAGAGATGATTCAAATTTAAAATTTACAAGACAAAGCTTCGGCTGGGGAATTAAATGGATTAAAATATGAAATTTAATTTAACATTTTCGAAAGTAAATTGAGACATGCCAGTCAAGGTTGAACTTCTAGAAGGTTGAGATTCTTGGACAAGTGTCAGAAATACCAGAGAGGGAAAATTCAAATTCTTGAAGTGGAGTAGTGGAAATTTAATGCATTAGCTATACTTAGCTCCTTCTAGAATTCAATTTTTGCTATAAGAGCTGAAGTTTATTCATTTCCTCTTCAAAGCTGGAGAAGTGTGAATTTGCTCTGAAGATTGAAGCCGAGTTTATTGTCGAAGCTGAAAGTCTGCAAGTACAAGAGAGAAGTATGAATTTATAAGAGTGAAGCTACTAAAATCTGAAGTTGCTGAGAAGGATGACTTGAGTTTGTTGCTGGAGCTTAAATCTGAAGTGAATGATAGCTAAAGAAATTTGAATTTCAAAGAAGAATTTGCTGAAGTTCGAACTTGTTCTATTGCTAAAGCTGGAAGTGTGCACTTGCTAATTTGATGAAGGTATGCTGGTACGAATTGAAGTCTAGTTGCTGAGCTTTGAAATTTTGAAGTTGAAGAAGGTGTGAAGTGCGAACTTGCAAGAGTGAAGTTACTGAAATCTGCACTTTGCTAAGTCTCTTGAAGTTGTTGATTGCTAGAGTAAAGTGGGAAATTTTATGAAAGCTTGAAGTTGCTAAGTTTCTGAAGTTAAAGCTTACTTAGAAATTTTTCTAAGTATTGAAGTTTAATATTTGTTGAAGAAGAAGTTGAGGTTTGCAAATGAGATATAATATTGCAACTTCTTGAAGTCGACTGGCAGCCCCTACACTATATTTTATTTATTTTATAAATTAATTTACTGATGAATGTCTATTATTTTGCAGATGGCTAAGGCAAGGGCAACTGGAAAAGGCAATAATGGTACATCCAGGCAAGCAGTTATAAAGAAGCTGAGCAAGAAATTTATGCCAGAGTCAAAATTCATTTCGAAGTTGGGCAAGTTGGCGGATACCAACTTGGGCTCCATCAACCTTGAAACTTTCAAGAATAGAATGCTGGGGATTGGAAGTCATCAACCTTCGAACACTTCACACAATATTGTTTGATGTGGATTATATGTAGCTGTTGGTTTCCCACCAGCCATTCAGTGTTCGAAGCTGATGATGGAGTGCACCAATTGCTATGAGAAGGATCATAGATCGATCATGTCACCAGATGGAAAAGTGCTCGCCAATCTCACTCCTGCTGCCATTGGTGAAGCCTTCAGAATCCCAGTGCACAAGAATATGGTTTACAAGTCCAGAGAGTGAGCTGAGCGAATGTATGCTTCTACATTCAAGAGATGCACAGAGACGATCAATACTCACTGGATGAGCAATCCCAAGTCTTCTCGTATGAAGCTGCCGAGGAAAATTATAGTGGATGACTTGAAGCAGGAATATTGCGATCTCATCATGATGCTGAGTTGAGTTGGAGGCTACCCATAATCATTTGTTTTCGAGCATTGGATGTTCTATTACATCAACCTCGTGTTAGAAGGAAAAGACTACGTCAATTGGGCTACAATGATCAGTGACAGTTTGCACGAGTAGCTCCTGAGCCTGAGAAGGATGAAGATGTTCTATATGAGCTCTTACATCATCTACATGCTGGCTCGTATGACAAAGTATAGAGGAATTTCTTACAAGGAACCTGTTGGTTGTGGCTCTCACCAATTTAAAATTCATGAGGCTTGTCCATAGTTGCACCTGGCTAGTACCACTCATTACAAGCGTGTCAATGACTCCTTCACCATGCATATCACGAGATTGCTACAAGAGTGGATGCATCACAGAATCTCGAGAGAGGCCTAGGAGTTAATTGAAAGGTATGGGTGCTGGTTTATACAATTTGTGAAGTTTTCTTACATAAGGCTGCAAGGTTTTTCATCATACCCATATAGGCTGCCTAAGTACCCAACCAATAGAATATTGATGTTAGAGATATCTAGGCAATTGGTTGCCTACGATAAGATTCAGAAGAAGAAGAAGAAGGGAGGTGTTGAGTTCCCAATTGTCATGGGAAATTCAGATGAAGTGTGTCCTTCATTGCAGGTAGCTAGAGAAGCTGAGAGTGAACTTCAATTCTAGCACTTTTCATATCACACTAGCCGACAACACTATGACCCACATGATAACATCAAATGGGTACTCTCAGAATAATTTAAACAGAAGGAAAATATTGAGGATTATTGGGCAGATGTGTGAGATGAGATTGAAGTCAGGAAATGAATGTTCTCTCGGTTGCCAATTAACATGATCAGGGAGTGTGAAGTTGTTCTTGTTCCAAACCAAGTGAATGAGGATATGGACGTGGTCCATCCAGATTATGTAGTAGTGAGAGATACTCCACTTCCGCTCTCGGATTGGTCAGAACCAAAGGTTACTGACTTGGATACACTTTCTATTCCGGTCTTGACATTCACCAGAGCATGGGTTGACAGGCGTGTGAGCAGGTTGAAGAGTAGGTTGATTGCTTTGACTTACAATTTGATGGGAGATCACAGGACACCCACCACTGGCAGGAAGAAACAGATCACACGAGGTCCATAATCCAGAAGGAAGGAGCTAGTTCGGCAGGAGACCATTCAGCTGGAACCTCTACGAGTTGCCGTTGAATCACCCACACCATTGGAGACATGTTCTCCAAGTATACAGGAGGTTTCTTTGTTTGTTGATCAAAGGAATGCATTGAATCAGGTGCAAGCAGTACAGGAGAATAATCAACCACCACGTAGAGAGTCGGTTGGCCAGAGTGTCAATGCACCTAGTAGGGTTGATTAGCAGGATGATGAGGGGACTACTATTGACACTCAGTTTCAGCAAGAGTTAGAGGCAGCTATGGAGGATGATGATGATATAGTTTCAGGAGACACTCAGCCACTTGAGGATGAAGAACCTCGCCCGAATGATATAGAAGTTGAACAAGTTCGAGAAGTAGAGGCACAAGAACAATAGCCCTTTGATATACAATACACCCTGCCTAATTGGCTTAAGGATAGGATGAGGAGAAGCCCCGACAAAGAAATTGATCTAGCACTTGAAATGGAAGAGTTCTTGAACAGGATTAGTGCACCTCCACAGAAGAAGAGAGCACAAAAGTTTTCAAAGATATCAACTAATGAGGATGGCTCTTGCACCCTTCACATTGCCATGCCAGAGTTCGATTGTGACCGAAATGAAGCAGTGCCAGAGAATTACGTGGTCACAACTTTGGAGTTAGGATGCCCCACAGGTGCACAAATTGTAGAAGAATGTGATAACTCCTACCTCGCCCTCAATGACAGGTTATTCAGGAAGGAAGGAAAGTACAAGAATTTGAAACGAGAGCATAAGGCTTTATTTGGATATGTGCAGTAGTTGTCTCGTTCTCATGGGTAGGAGATTCTAGTGATAGAGCCTCCAACAGAGATACCTAGGGAGTCAATCATCGGCTTGTTGGAGTTAGGGAAGATGGCACAGGAAGCAGAACAGTTTATGGAGGACCTTGCTCTTGCTTTTTAGCAGGCTTCCAATATTTTGGCACGAATGGAGGTAGTTGATCAGGCCTTGGGTGATGCTTTTGTCTATCAAAGCAAAGTAATTCAACGTCTTGAGGCTTTGAGGCATGTCCCTCTGCGGTTGTTGATTGATGGAGGAGTCATTCAGGAGAATGACAGGTACGTCTTTTCTAGATGGTACTCTTCAGCAATCACGGGACGTGGTTTCTTCGACGCAGCATAGGAAAATTCAACCACGGTATGGAAGGCTATGGCCAATATCATTGATGGAGTTCAAAATACTTTTGAGGCCATATTTGCTAGGTGGTTGAATCCAGATGAGGTGAATATTGATAATTTGATCCAGAGCACGTAGGATTCCTTGGTTGCTTGGAGAAAATCTTGTGCAAGGCATGAGTAGTCTGTTACAGTATTGGAGTTCCAACTTGAGTGTATTCCACCCATTTCAGTTTAGGAGGTTGAGGCTGTGCTTGGTAGATTCGTTGAGTTTGCAGCCAGAGAGAAGGAAAACAGGAATGCACTACTGGACAATGATCTTCTAGAAGACTGATTATGGGCATTAATTTCCTTTACTATTTTGGGAGTGAGTGGGAATCTTGGCTCATTTATTGCACCATGCTCCATTCTGGCAGTTTTTAGGGTTAGGGCTGAGGTGGCTTAATCTTAGCCACTCTTTTGATTGTAATCTTAGCCATCCATTGGATTGGGCTACCTATAAAAGGGGGAGTCCCCCTTATTTGTACAACATTAGACAATAGACATTAGAGTTAGACATCAGACTAGCATTATATTTGGAGAGTAGAGCATAGTAGACATTTTGCTTAGCATAGTGTGGAGAAGAAAGAAAGTTTTCCCTTTGAAAACTTTTGTGGAGATTGTTGTGTAACACTTTCATGATAATAGATCTTTTCATTGATGGTGGAATTCGTCTTTGTCATGGATAGCTAGCAAGGTCTCTTCTTCCTTTCGGATCCAAGTAGCATTATTTTTATCTCATGCAAGTAGTTTACTTTGATGTGTGGTGTTTTATTGAGGTAGCTTCATTTCATTCCATACCCCTAGCAGCTTGTTGATGTTAAGTTCGCCTTGCGTGGTCGACTGGAAATTGTCTTGAGTTTAACTTCGATTGTGATTTGTATACTTATATGTGTCATCTTGATGGTATATGTATGCTAAATTATAATTTGAACATCTTTTTCTATGCCTTTGAAGATTGCACTAATTTTGCTGAAGTTGTCCGACATGAGGCTAGGTGAAATTCGGTCGAAGTCTGCTGGAATTGAGCTCCACATATCCTGCATTTAGAATAGAATATAGGTTTCTTAGGCCCTACACTCATTTACTTTCCGCACATTCTTGGTTAGCTTTAGGAAAACATACTATATTGCCAAATCATATGTACAAAATCCCCTTCAAATCATCCATCTGTTGTTAACTGCAAGAATCTTGAACAATTGTGTAAGTCCCCTCGTCAGAACACAACAATTCACATCAAACCAACTGAGGGTATTCTAAGTATTTGGAACCTTGGAGTTGAACATGAGAACTTTCTCGCAATCTTAGCGCATGGAATACTTTGATCAAGAGAGAACGAAATAGCCTTCAAACTATTTTGTTCTACTGATTGGTGTGGTCATAAAAATCACATCAAGAGGTTGATACATTGGATTGTAGATGTTTGGGTTTTAGAGATTCATTATCTTTAGATTCAATTTCAAGTACATAGTTTACTACGCTTTAGATATGCCCATTTGAAAAATTGGATTTTTGGATGCACTATACACTGGATATGCCCACTTGAAATATAGTATGGTAAGAGTTTGGCTACAACATTTTGGAATTCTTTTTCTCTCTTGGATGGATTCAACTACATATACATGATTCAATTTGCACGGACTCTGCTAACTTGAAACATTGGGTTGCTGAAGTATTCATTTAGGATTTGAATGCTCACCCATCATTATTAATTTTTTGATAGAACCATTTAGGAAAGTTACATTCCTGCGAAATCTGATCCATATGTTTTAATTGTCCCTCTTTTTAGTATTTTATTAGCTTTTCCTCAATTATCTGTGTCCAATGCAACAACAAATAGAGTCTACGATGCAGAGATATGTACATCCAATGAGTTGTCCTCATTAAATGAATGTATATGTGGCACATAAATTGAGAAGCAGTAAAATTAATTTGGAAGATTGCTTTAAATGCCTTAACTCTATTTCCTAATCTATGCATCTACATTCTTTTGGCCTTTATTTGTGAAAGAAATACGCTTGACACATTCTAAAGGAAAATACAATTGCACAGTGCATTTAAGCCCTTGATTTTTTGCCATTTTAGTGGCTTTTCACTTGGTAAGTATATTATTCAATTAATATGACATTTGTTGTTTTTTGTACGAAATTCTGCATTAAATCTTAGGCCAATAAAGTTTTTGCACTAGTGCATTTTTTTATGCCAAATAAAACCATACAGTAGGAGATGGATCATTCACACAAGCGTCATTGAGTCCTTTGAAGTCTCCATATACACTGAGGGTTTGTGTGGTGCATCAACCCTTTAATAAAGAGTTTCCTCTATAGTAATTGGTAAGTGTACTATTTAATTAATATGATATATTTTGATGCAACCACAGGCAGAGGGTCCTCAAAGAGAATAGTCCAAACCGTGCAACAAGAGTCACACAATAGAAGCAACATAGAAAATTGATGTAAACACAAATGAAAACATTCTTATTATCAAAAAAATCAATTACAACTAGTTAGAAACATCCAAGTTTACAGGATTCGACTTGTAGGCTTGATTACAACATGCTCAAAACACCATCTTCCTACATGCTCCTCAAAGTGAGCGAAAATCTTACAGAGTAGATCACATATCAAACTCTCTATCCTAACTTTGATACTTCACTTCCTCGCTGCCTTCTAATGATCAAATGCATTGCTTTTTATACATTTTCAATGCCAAAAAAATTTGCATCGGCTTAAAACAAAGATAATTTTCCAAGGAGGGAAAATAAAACGGTTGTATGAAGAGGTTGCCCTCAAATCTTGAATTACTTTTTGGTGAATGCACAGGATGAAGTTTGGAACTAAACTAAGGTCATAAACACCCCAAAGAACAATTATAATCACACTGCCATGATCCACAAACAATGCAGATGATCCACGAACAATCCAACTAGTTGTTGGGCTTTGAAAACTATTCTAGTGTCAAATCAGAAAATTGCCAAACATTCGAGAAGCGATAACTTGTCAGAAAAGAAACCAATCATGCTCAAAATATGGAATAAGATAAATGAACATGCCCATGATGTACACATAGATCTATGAGGTTTGATGAAAAAACTCGAGAAACAACTGGATCTACCAGCTCAAACTAAGAAAACATCTAGAAAAACTCAAATTCAATTTTTTTTAGGTGATGCAAGATTGCTACGACCCAAGGATGCTCCTTTATTAGACACACTTGGTGAGAAAAGATGTTCCATGAGAGGAACTCATAAAAATTGAATTGGATTTTGGATATCTATATCCCATGCTCATTCTTGATTCAAACATCTTCCTTGTCTAAACTTTTCCTCCACTTGTCCTTTCTCCCCTCCTCTGTCAGATCCTTCAAATCCTTCTTATGTTCACCTTCTTGCTTAATATCTACACAAGGTAGTAAGGAACACTTGTCACCACCTTCCTTCTTTTGTCCATCCATCCATCCCTTCCTACAGGGCTTCATCTTATCCATCTTCACATTTGCTACCAGAGTCTTCTACTACACAATTTTGTCTTTACCTACATCCGGTACCACCTTGCTCTCAGGTTTGTTCACAGGATTATCCTTCAAATCCTTTCCATCCTTTGATATAATCTTTGCATCTTTCTTTCCAGCACTGAAACTCTTCACAAGACTCAAACTCCTCACTCCCTCCTTTGTCTTCTTCATGGGAGTCAAAGTAAACTTTCGCCCCTCCTTCTCTATAGTAATCCAATTTCTCCTACAATCATATATAGCTCCTCTATCAAACTGCCAAGGTCTGCCCAACAAAACATGATAGGAACTCATAGAAAAAACATCACACAGAGCTTCATCTCTAAAAGGGCCAACATTAAAATTCACCTAGCATTGCTCTTTCACCTCCACCACATGATCATTTTGTAACCAGCTTATCCTATAAGGACAAGGATGTGGAAAATTCCTCAAACCAAGTTTCTCCACCATCTCCTCAGAGACCAAATTATCAGTACTTCTATTATCCACAATAACATTACAACACTTACCTCCTAATTTGCATACAATCTAGAAAAGATTCTTCCTCTTCGAAGTTTCAACCTCTTCCCTGCTCTATTTCATCAAGACTTTTCTAAGCATCAGGGATTCACCTTGTTTAGGCTCTATCCCTTCTGTAGCCACCTGCTCTTCATGTGCCACACAACTCTTCTTATGAGCTACTTTACTTGATCCAACAAGAAACTCAAAAGATCTATGTCCAGATTCTCCACACTTGAAACATTTTCCTTAGAACTCCTTATTGCTATTTCCTCTCCTTTGTAACTTTTGATCTAATTCTTTACCCCACCTAGGTTTAGGTTCTTCTTCACTTTTCTACTTCTTTCCATCGTTCATCTATCTTTCCTTCCTCCTAGGGGAATGTTGTCTTTTCTTCACCCTTTCTTCAGCCTTAAGAGCATATTGTTCAAAGGAATCCTCAACTATAGAAATCCTCAGCATACTCATCTCATCCTGAATATTGAATCTAAGGCCATTTATATGTCTATCCACCTTCTCCCTAGTCATCTCTCTTTGTCTAGATCTGATTGTCATCTTCTAGAATTCCTTAGTATACTCTTTCATGCTCATGTCCTTCTGCTTCAAGTTATGTAACTTCTTGAACAACTCCAACTTGTAATCTTCTGGGATAAACAAAGCTTTCATCCTTGCAACCATTTGTCTCCACCGGGTGATCCTCATTTCACCATTCTCCACTTTGTCTTTCTACAACTCTTTCCACCATAAGGCAACATATCCTTTCAACTTATTTTGTGCTAACTTAACCCTTAGGGGATCTCTAACATCTTCCAACTCAAAATAGTCCTCCAATTCTCCTATCCAGTCTATCAAGTCTTTTGGATTCAATGTACCAAAAAAATTAGAAACTTACAACCTATGAATTTTACTTACTTGTACGACTGCCCTAAGCAATTTCTCTTCCCTCTCATCAGTCGGTCCCTCAACATCTTTAGTCTCAAGCTCTTCTACAACTTTTTCATATTCATCCTCCAGTTTAGGGTTTCTCCTCAAACCACCCAATAGGTTTCGGATCTCATTCCTCATCTCATTCTTAAATTCCTCCATCATTTGCTCCATTCTTCTAGGGTTCATCCTTCTCGATGACATCTCTCCCCTTGCTCGGTGCAACTACCTCAACTCAGCGATCTGATTGTAGGGTTTCAATTGCCTCTCCCTTGATGATCTATTGAACACACCTATAGCCTACCTCCAATCAGCACTCTGTTCAACCCAAGGAATGCCTCAAGGATTGCAACCCACTTAGGGTTCACAACCAACTCTCATCTCTAGATTGGCAAGTTCACAACTCACTCTCACCTCCAAATTCTTAGGTTCACAACCAAATCTGATACCAATTGATGTAGCGATGGTTGGAGGGTCCTCAAAGAGAATAGTCCAAACCGTGCAACAAGAGTCACACAATGGAAGCAACACAGAAAATTGATGCAAACACAAATGCAGACATTCTTATTATCAAAAAACTCAATTACAACTATTCAGGAACATCCAGGTTTATAGGATTCGGCTCGTAGGCCTAATTACAACATGCTCAAAATACCATCTTCCTACATGCTCCTCCAAGTGAGCAAAAATCTTACAGAGCATATCACATATCAGACTCTCTTCCCTAACTTTGCTACTTCGCTTCCTCATTTCCTTCTAGTGATCAAATACATTACTTTTTATACATTCACAAGGCCAAAGACATCCGTGTCGTCCAACAACAGAGATAATTTTCCAAGGAGGGAAAATAAAATGATTGTATGAAGAGGTCGGCCTCAAATCTTGAATTACTTTTTGGTGAATGCATAGGATGAAGTGTGGACCTAAAATAAGTTTGTAAAAACCCCAAAGATCAATTATAATCACACTGCTATGATCCACGAACAATAGAGATTATCCATGAACAATCCAACTAGCCATTGGGCTTTGAAAACTATTCTGGCGCCAGATAAAAAAATTGCAAAACATTCCAGAAGCGATAACTTGCCTAAAAAGAAACCAATCACACTCAAAATCTAGAATAAGATAAATGAACATTCCCATGATGTACACATAGATCAACAAGGTTTGATGAGTGAACATGAGGAACAACTGGATCTACCAGCTCGAACTAAGAAAACATAGACAAACTGAAATGAAAATGTTTTTGGGTGATGCAAGATTGCTACGACCCAAGGATGCTCCTGCATCAAATTTGTTGGTTTCTGTATATATTGTGCATTATATCCCAGGCTTATATAGATTTTTGCATAGCTGATGGTGCTTTTTTTCATGTCAAAGTGTAATTACTGTAATTACCTTTTATTCAAAGGAGCCAATGTAGTAGGAAACACATCATTCACTCAAGTTCCATTGAGATTTGTGTACCTTTACTAAAGACTAAAGAATTGTCTCTATGCTAATTGGTAAGTATATTCCACAATTAATATAGGATTAGTCAAGTTTTTTTTGTAATGTTTTATCTCTACCAAACTTTGCATTAAATCCTAGGTGTGCATAATGGCTGGTGTATTTTTTAGGCCAAAGGAAAATACTTCATTTTTAAAGTTCATAATTTAGGAAATGGATAATTCATACAAGCCTCATTGAGTATCTTGAAGCCTCCATTTGTACTGATTTTCTTGCATTTCAGGGTTTTCTCTATGTAAAAATCTGTTACTAGAAGAATCGCGTTTGTATTGATCAGTAAGTATATTCTTCAGTTGACATGAGATTTACTCTTAATTGTCTTTCTTGTTTTAATGCATGTAACAAATTGTTGGTTAATTAAGTTTTGTGTTATTGCTGATGCATTTGATTTTAATGATGCAATTGATTTTATGTCTTTTCCATTTGATGCAAGCTACAAATTTTGTGCTTATCCTTTAATTATTCAATAAACATGAAAATTATTTCTTTTTTCTGTGTTTAGTTCTGCATCAAATTCTTGGTTTATATGGGTTTGTACTTAACTAATGTAGATAGTTTTGTATTGAATCCTTGATTTAAATTATATGTTTTGAGATTTTTTAGCTTTTACAGTTCAACCACAAAGTATGTTTGAATATCAAGATATTAGACCTCACATGTCTACTAGGGCAGTCACAACTACATCTGTGAAGATCTCTCTATCATTCATGTTTTCATGGATGTCAATACCCTATTCCAAAGCTCCCATTTTTGCATAGGCAGTGAGGATGCTAGCAAAGGTTGTGGAATATGGCTTTACACCTGTCAATTGCATTTTCTTGAAAGTTTCTAAAGCATTTTCAAAAAATTCATTTTGTGCATATCCTACAATCATTGCAGTTCATGGGAGCACATCACTTTGAAGCATTCTATCAAATAGTTCATGCACCTTGTCTATTTCCACATTTTTCATACATGTCTACTAGGACTGTCACAATTACAATATCTAATAAAATTCCTCTATCCTTTATGTTTTGATGTAGCTCCATACCCTCATCCAAAGATCCCATTTTCGCACAGGCAAGGAGGATGCAGGAAAAGGTTGTTAAATCAGGTTTTGCAAGTCTACAAATTACACTTGTTTGAAAGTTTCTAAAGCCTTTTCAACAACTAAACTGTCAATTTTCCAAATTCATGAAAACAAACAAGCATGTGGATGTTGGATGTGTAGTTATCTCCAACACCCTCCCTACAATCAAACATCCAAATGAGTACACCACTATACCTTTTGAAGTTGAGCACCTCTTCTCCTCCAACTCCACAAATGAAGGCATGTTAAGGAACTTATATTTTCTCTACAAGTTTTTCAAATTGTACTTTAATGATTACAACAAAATATTTATTAGGATAATTTTTTAATTTCTTCTTTATACTTTGCAAGTGTAGCCAACATAATTTTCGTGGAGTATAATCCTAATGCCAATTCCAAATAGATGCACAAGTTTATTGAAAGGTAGAGGTGGATTGACATGAAAACAAGGGTTTCCGTATTGAGATCTTTACTTCCAGAAGAACACATTTTGGTAAGGAAATTTCTTGTTTTGCTTGTTGGGAAAATTTGGTGGATCACTTTGGGTCATATTTAGGTCATCTTACAGTAGAAGAAGTGTGTTGTGCAGGGAAGATGATCACTGTCAAATCAAATCAAGGGAGTTGTTGAGTACATTAAGCATCTACACGAACATGTAAATGAGCTTTCCAAGAGACGAGAAGATATGGGAACTTTTTCCATATCTAATTGTGAAGAGAAAAATTGTAATGTTTTTCCATTTATTGGCGGATCACAATATTTTCTTTCTGTGAAAATAATGGCTATTGGTTTAGGTATTGAAGTCACAACAAACTCATTAAAATGTCAAGTTTTCTTGTTTGATATTCTCCTTGTGCTAGAAAATGAGGGGGTTGATGTAGTTAGTGCCAAATTTCTGCACCACAAAGGACAAAATATTTAATACCTTATACACCAAGGTATTTTTTGTGTTTTTCAATGTTGTTTTCTCAAATTATCTAAACTTAGGTTAATCTTTATTTGATTTCCTTAGAGAGTTTATTCACAACTTATAATTGCGGCTTATTTGAGGCATTGATCAGTTAGAACATTTTCTTGACTACCAGGAAATTAGTAAAATATGCAACGTTTTAGCTGCATTGCAAGCTTAAGATCTTGAACGTTTTGACAAGTCTTCATCAGAAGCTCTCTCGTTTTCTCAAGAGAATATAACTAATGCATAGGTCAGGATGTTAAAGTATAAATGTTATCTTTTTGTTAGCCTCCTTTGTTGTCTAATAAGGAGAAAATGACATTATTATCATGCAAAATATAGAGACTAACGATCAATCTGCAAGATAAAAGTTAGTTAAATATGAATTTGCAAGTTACTTGGATAAGGAAAAGCTCAAAATGAAATCGAACTAAGATATTTATTTATCTTCCCTAATAGGCCAGTAGTGCTAGAGCTTTGATAGTGAAAAAATATGTGTGAGGAATAGATTAGTATTAGTTGGTTTTGATCAAGTAATTGTATGATGGGAAGAGGCTTATATATTTTATGATCCTTACTAATATGTAGCAAATATATTTTACATACAAATAAGCTTCTATGCTTCTTTAGTTTGTGATGTTACTGGCAAGTATTACAGACTTGATGTAAATATGACTGATGAGGGAAAGTATGTAGGCTAGGATGGGTAATGAAAATATTAAACTCGAAATATTTGTATGTTATTGTACAAGAAGACTATAACCTCCAATGCTATTTATAAAAGTTATTAAGGATGGGTGTGGCACTAAAACCATCCTCGATACTCATGAAAGGGTTTGGAACTAAACAATGTTGGTAGTTACAACACAAAAATGTTGGTAACTTCTTTTTCTTCTCCCTTCCCTATGGAATAGAATGCATCCTACCAATTTTTTAGTGATATTTTGAATGTTATATCGAAGTCCTCTAAGTCTATTCTTTCATCTCATATTAAATTTGATGTACTCTATTGGTGATAGCTGAATGGAACATGATAAAAGAGGTCTATAAGAGAATTCAGATGAAAGTAATGCAATTTCAGTGGATGTCTAGAGTGCTCATCTCCTTTTTGTTTCCAAATTAGAGTTGATAACCACCTTATTGTGATCAAACTACTTCATTTCCTATGAAAATCCCAAAAATATTGCATTAGCTTTAGTATACACTCTAAGAGTCTGGCATACAATAGATTTGTAAACATACTGGTATATCATAATTAATTGGAAAAATACATGACAAATAACAATATCTCCTATCTCTCACATAGTACGTAGTTTATAGGTACAACCATGTATGAGTTAATGAGAAATGGTGTCAGCTGACTTATGAGATTAGGAAATATCCTTCTTGATGAACCAAATTCCCTATCATATAAGTTTTCTTCATTAATCTAGCTTCCACCTAAAAGTTAGGACTAAAACAACTTGATTCTCTATTTACTTTTTTCTCATTTCTTCTTTTATTGTCATTCGACTAAAATGATGGTATGTTAGTTTCTTATTTTTGTTTCTACTTTTCTTGTTATTCTTCAACTTTTCTATATTGAACAAACTTTATTTTCATTTCTTCTTTTCTTGCTATAAACAATCTTGAATGTTGAGTTGCAAGTGGGTTTTTATATCTTGTAGCTTGTTTTTAACTTTTCATAGAGAGGGTATGCCAGTTGAAGAAGAAACTAACATCTTAATGCCTCTAGTAGAGAGACAAAAAATGTATTCCCTTGTTATTCTTCAACTTTTATGTATTCAAAAAAAAAAAATCATTTCTTTTCTTGCTATAAACAATCTTGAACATTGAGTTGCAAGTGGGTTTTTATATCTTGCAGCTTGTTTTTAACTTTTCCTAGAGATGGTATGTCAGTTGAAGAAGAAACTAACATCTTGATGCCTTTGGTGGAGAGGCAAAAAATGTATTCCAATGGTGAGGAAAGGCCTTCTTTGGAATGTCTAAAAAGAAAGATGTCTCTCCCTTAGCTTTAGAAAATTTGGTAAACAAGCATGTAGTCATGATTTGCAGATCTAGACAATACTTGTCTTCATTTTGGACTATGTCGCTTTATGATTGGCTAATTGAATAGCAAAAAGCTATGAAAACCTAGTCTCTCATATAATCATTTTTTGGTATTGCACATGGTCTTTCCATATTGTAGTCTTTTTATTGTACAAGGTTTTACTCTCAATCTGGTATTTTGTAGCTTTCATTCAACATTTATGTCAGATTATACCATTTTTTCTTTCATCATGTGAAGCTTAGATTTTACCAAATTTTCCTTTATTGGGGATTACGAATTATATGTTGAGGCCAAAATATGTGCCAATTTTTTTGTATAGTTTCTGTATAGTGGCGATGGTTGTATTAACACCTGCCATTTAAAACTTGAGAAAACATAGAAAATCAATTAAACAGTTTGCACAATTTTTGATAGGGCATTGTTAGGTGTTGTTTTATGGATTTACCTGCTATGAGAGTTGTGACCCAGGACTGTGACTAGGGTTGTCATTGGTGAGCTTCTGTGACTCTCTAATTCCTTCTAAATAAATCATTTGAATCGCAATCTTATTGGAAACATAATACATGTGTTACGTATTTTTAAATATTGACACCAAATAGTTTTGTTGGATCTATCCATCATAAATCTAATCTTGGATTTTTTATTTACCTCTATTTTGGTGGAGACTTTGGCATACCGATTAGAGTAAAATCTGTCATTTATTAGTAATGCTTCTCCTTAGAGAAGGTCTATGTATCTCAACTTAATAAAAAATCATGAACACTCAAAGATATGGTCTTTGGTTATGTTTTTATGGTTCACATAGGATAGTACTATCCTAGATAATGATCTTTTACCTAGGTTTATATTCATTAGTATTGTGGATCTTTTCACAACATTTCAGTTTTCAAATTGCATTATGGGAATTTTGAGGAAGTAATGTTTTGTACATTCCCTTTCAAAATGATTAGAAATGAAATAAAAAAATATAGTTTCATATTTTTGTATCAAAATTCAACAGGATTGTGTGGATGCAATTATCTCTTCATTCTTAAGGTTCTACATTGCTCATGTAAATACACTTATTTGACATTTCATTTACACTGTAAGCTTCCACATAATTGTATTACCTTTTTGAGATAAAATAATCTCCATTCATTTGATCAATGGTGGCATCAATGTTCCATGTAACACTTATAATACAACTTTTACATGGTTTTCTCACTGTAAATTTTGGTTTGTTAATGTCCATTTTTTTGTGCTTTGTCCAATCAATAATGTGTT
Source organism: Sequoia sempervirens (assembly GCA_007258455.2). Taxonomy (NCBI): domain Eukaryota; kingdom Viridiplantae; phylum Streptophyta; class Pinopsida; order Cupressales; family Cupressaceae; genus Sequoia; species Sequoia sempervirens. The sequence goes on from VDFB02000002.1 coordinate 228,021,586, forward strand.
GATGTTATATAGTTTATGTTTGATTCCATTATGCATTGTCTATTACTATTCTCTAGCTTATGCTATATTTTTTAATTTTCAATAGGGTGTTGCTAAAGATGCTATATTATTTCAATTTTTGATAGGGTGTTGTTGAAAAGGCTAGATTCTTTCAATATTTGATAAGGTTCTATTCAGAAAAGAGTATATTTTCATTGTTCAAACCGATACTACTTGATTTATGGCTTCCATTTTGTGTCTGTGGTTGGAATGTAGTAAAATAGTTAATGTTATACTATTTATGTTAATATGTTGTTGCATTGTCAATTTTTTGTTCTTGAATAGTCTACATTTTTCCATACGTATGTTACTGTGGATCTTGCACTTTTGTGAATATTGTTACAAAAACAAATATTCTTTCATTTATGGATTCTTCTGTCTAGGTATGCCTGCAATGCAATGAAATAGTTAGTGTCATACAGTTTATCTTTCTCTTTGTAAGGCATTCCTTAGTGTCACTCTCTACCTTAGGCTATATTGTTTCATTTTTAGAAAATATGTTGTTCAAAGTGTTGTATTCTTTCAATCTTCTATAAGGTGTATTGTTCATTGCATTCCATATTGTGGAATATTCTGTACAACAAGTATGCACCACTATGTATCAATCATGTTTGTATCTACTATAGCATACAAACATTTCTGGACATAGGGGAGATACATTATCAACCACTACATATAATGTATCAATATGTAACTATGTTGTCTGCATATGCTATGACATATACCCAACTCTGCACATTCCTTTCATAGTTATTGTTCCCACTCATGGCATTGACATTCTAATCTTCTTCTACCCTCAGTTTCTGCACATCGCTTGTCTTTCATGTTCCTCTCTGCCTATCGGCTCATTGTTGCATGTTACTACTCAAAACTGCTAGTTAATGTATGTTGGAAAATAGTGTAAAAAATATAGTTTATTTAAGCAGTTTAATAATATTATTTAATGTGATATGAATTTGTAAAGGTGTAAGGTGGATATTTATATGAAAGAGCTTGCAGTTCATGTACACTATCTTTACAATAAAGAGTTCAAATACTTTCTGAATCTGTATCTTTTAGATAATATGAAACATCACAGACATAATAACTAGCAGTTGCATGCACAGGCATGCAACAATCAGTCGATAGGGATCCTTTGCGAATAGGTATCTAGTAGGGATGGAGGAAGAAACTTGTTTTTCTAATGCAATGTAAAGTATAAATATTCAAAATTATTTCCAATTGTTTGGATAAGTTAAAAAAGGGAAAGCATGTTAATAATTGAATATGGAATAACATGAGCTTAGTTTATAGTAGGAGGTGAACGAGGATAATATTTGTCGAGTACATTGTAGTGAACAAAGATGTTTGAAAATCAATTTATATATTTATATGAATAATTAGATGGATAGATTAATTAAAGTAAAGCTATCTTTGCTATATAAATTTGACTTACATTATTTGAAGATGTTGTAAAGCACTTAGCTTTGGTGTAGAAATTATTTTATACCTCTATATTTAATTCGACCATTGTATAACATTTTAAACCCCAAGTTATAGTCGACTTCTTTATTGTATAATATTTGTATAAAACGGGGAATGGATTTTTGCATTTGCACATCAATTATTTTTAGTTGTAAATTGATTATGGAAATGTAAAATAAAACCGTAGGTCATCCTAATTATTTGCAATGTATGCATTAATTGCGTTGTCAAGCAATTAATCATCAATAATTTTAATTACAATAATTATTTTAAAATGATTTTAATTAATAATATTAGGAGAATGATTTTAAATACAATTTAAATTTTCAAATAATTATTTTGTTAATAAGAATAATTTCGTTCCAAAATTTTAGGTGTGAAATAATTTTATATGTTTTTTAGTCTTATAGTTGTTGTGCTTAGATCTACATCTATATTTGATGTTTTTCTTTTAAGTTAATCAATCAGTTGATTAATTATTATTTAATTATCTTAAGATAAGGCAATGCATTGCAAGACTAACAACCATTTGGATAAAAGAGGAAATTAATCTTTGATATTTTTGTCTAGGTTAATGAATGAATTGATTGATTATCATTTATCTTTAGATAACACAATGCATGTGACAATATTGAATTAAAAAGTATTATTTAAAAAAGTCATTGTTTATTTGAATATTTGTTATAATGCTCATCAAAAATGAATTTTTCAGAAAAGAAACATGTTATAAGTAAAATGTACTTAGTAATTTTGGGAATAAAACAATTTTTTATGCTTGTGATTTATGGGTTATAAGAATAATGCAATGAAATGACACATATTTTGCATTGTTAGAATAATTGAATTAAAAGGTACGCCTTGTTTTGAGGCAACATTCAGAACATATTATTGTATAGTATGACATGAGAAGCACATTTTTGCTTCCCTATGACTTTCTCTAACATGGAAAACATGTTATTATAGAGTATGTCTATTGAAGCTAAATTTACACAATGATTTGTGTACACATAAATCTATGTAACAATAAATATATGGTGTTAAAATTAAAACCACAAAAGCCACGCTCATTTTCCTCCCTACCATATTGGCATCATGAAGCCCCATGGACTCTAGCCAAACCCTCAATCAAAAGAAGGATGAAATGACCATGACATATTTCATGGAGTTTCATCATACATTACACAGTAAAAAACTTGCGAAAACTCTAGTGTTTTTATATATAATATCTGATATTTTTGTGTTTTCTTTGATGTCGTAACTTTAAGGGAAAGAGGTATCCTAGTTTTTGAATCCTCTTACATGCTTAAACCTAGTTCCTGCAAATGAAATAGAAGGGTATGTTAGTGCACAAGTAAGGAAAATAAAAAAGGAATGACAAAAAATGAGTAAGTATATGGGTAAAATTAATAAATATAATGTGAAGCTAAAAGTAATCAATAATTTTTACAATTAGGTAACCAAATCTATCTATTGAGAGTTGGGAAGTTTTTGTACTTACATACACTATTGATCATGTTTAAGAAGGGAGAGTTGCATTGCATTGATTAGTAGGAGCATCAAAGAATTTGAAATAGACAGTGTACAATACACTAATTTTCTTCAATGCCTATTATATCTGTGGAACAATATAAAGGAAATAATATACATATACAATAAAAGAGGTTAGTACTATCTGTTGTAAATAGAAAGAGATAATATGGAACATTTTGAATACACGACATATTGGTAAAGAATTGTCTATAAGTAATCTATTGGAGAAGGTGAAAAGAGAGCTATCAAAACAATAAAAAATGCAATAGTTAGAGTAGAGTATGTTTTTGGTAGACAACTGTATGTGAGAATTTGTGTGTCCATGTACATAAGCAACAACGAATATGTGAAGCTAGAAGGAAAAAGCACTAAACCCACGCTTGTTGTCCTTCCTACCATATTGGCATCATGAAGCCTCACGGGCTCTGGCCAAACCCTCGAGCAAGAAACACAAGTGATGTCCATGGAAAATCTCATGGACTCTCATCATATGTCATAGAAGAACAAAGTTGGTGAAATGGCTATTTTCAAACAAGATCTCTAACATTGTAGTCTTTTTTTTGCTGTGAGAAGTTGACAAAAACATGTTTCCTAGTAAAGAAATGGCATCATGGGATTTGAAGATAGATAGCAGAACATGCATAGATGGAGTATATAGAAGACTGTATAATAACTAAAAAGGTGCATCTAACTTAAAAAACATATATATCGATATAGTTTTTTTTTTTTGCAAGTGCTTGTATTTTCATTGCATGGCTAAGATGTATATGCAAAAAAGTGTTTGTGAAACATGGGCACATCTAATGTTCAACCAATAACCAAAATGGAAAAAAATGCAATCATGCACAAAAAGAAAAGAAGGGCAACCATGACATTGTAAATGGTTTAGTTCAATGGGGCAACATACACTACTGCCATGTGCTTTTGGGGATAAACAATGTGATGCAATCAATAAATTGTTTGTCCTCTCAGAAGCACATGACAGTGGTGTTTAGTTGCTATCCATAATCACATAAACCCACGCTTGTTCTCCTCCCAACCATATTGGTATCATAAAGCCTTGTGGGCTCTAGCCAAACCCCTAAGCAAAAAAAGTAGGTAAGGTCCATGTAAAATCTCGTGGACTCTTATCATATGCCACAGAATAGAAAACTTGGGAAAGGGAAAGTGTTTTGAAACAAGTTGTGTAATATTGTAGTGGTTTTTTTGGTCTGACAAGTTGACAGAAAAGAGATATTGTGGTAAAGAATTAGCATAATATATACATATGTATACATTTATATATTTATATATGTATATATTCACACAACTTGCACAAGGGTCAATGCATTTTGTCATTGTTGTACAATGGGGGTGGATGAAGTAGATACACATGGATGAAGTAAGTTTAATTCTACCAATATTAAAAATACAACTACAATCTTAGGAAGAATATAGTAAAAGTGGTCATCAAATTGATAGGCCAATTGTTACAAAGACTACCTACTCATACATAATGCATATTTTGCTTTGTGGATCTGGGGGAAAAATAATATGATAAAAGATATTGATAGAAAACAAGAAATTTATGTAACATTTGGCTTCTTGATTCAAAATTCAAGCTAGTAGATAAAATAGAGAAATTGTATAAGAACTATTAGGAAAAAACTTTAAGAATTAGAGCTAAATAACAGATGATTGAAACCCACATGAAACATATTGATACAAGACAAGCAGTCCATGTAAGATTTGGATTATCTAATCAAAATTGCTTAAGTATCATCCTAATACCTCTTACAACTATTACATAGACTGCTTGTCTTGTACTAATATGTTGCATGATATTGTTTTTTCGTGATCTATTTCAACCTCCTTATAACAAACTGTTAATTGTTGTTGTTTTGTTGTTTGTATGGGAAGGAAATAAATTGAGCCACATTTTTCTATTAGCCTAGCCATGAATTGGTTTTGTTGGTAGCGGAGATGTGTTAGTTGGTGATGACATGAGTGGGTTTTTATATGGCATGTGGAGCTTTGTATCTATGTGGGTTGGTGATGGTGGAGTTTTTGGCCTTGGTATGCAGAAGCTAAATGGCAAGTGTTTGCTCATGCGAGGGTTAATGCATCCTATCATTGTTGTACAATGATGACAGAAAAAGTGAATGCAATATTCAATGTTGCAGTGTGGGAAAGTATACTTTGATTACGTTGTATTGTGGAAAGAGCCATTGTGGTGTTACTTTGATAGCAAACTATTGTTAAAATCAGCGCCTTCGGCTCTATTTTTTACCAAATTCAAGGGTTTTAAAATTGGTGTGTTGTAGAATCTATAAGTCATTCTACATAGGTATTTTGTACAAATGATTAATTTAGACTTGTATAGTATGTTTATTCACATTTATGTAGATTAAGTATTTTCTACATTGTGAGAAAATCGCTACAATACAAACATAGCATTTAATGATGTAGCATTGAGATGTTGTTAAGAATAGAGCATTTAATTATGGAGCATCTGTAACATATTCCTAATGCCACAATAGCTCTTATGGAAATGCAACTAAATCAATATATTTTCTTGCATATTTTGGACTATACTTTGACAACAGTAAATATTATAGAGATATAGGTAAATTGTAAAAGAACTATTAGGAAAACACTGAAGAACAACATACATCTGATTCTTAAGTATTATCCTAATACCTCTTACAACTGTTACATAGACTTCTTTTCTTGTCCCAATATGTTGCATGATATTCTTTTTCGTCATCTGTTTGAAGCTCCTTATAACAAACTATTAATTGTCATTTTTTTTTGTTTCTATGGCAAGGAAATCTATTGATTAAGTTGCATTGTCAAAAGAGCCATTGCGGTGTTGGTCTAGTATCATACTATTGTAAGAATCATTTCCGTCGGGTCTATTGTATAACATATTTGAGGGTCTTAGAACTCTTATGCTTTGGAATTGCAAGTCGTTTTACATGGGTATTTTCAATAAATGATTTGTCCATAAGTTTCAATACCAAGCAATATAGATCAAATTTCCAATTAAGTCTATAGTGTTATACACAATTTGGACACATTATTGCATCATATAATTTTTGCCATAACATAGGGAAAATAGGTATCGTCATAAACAAGTGGGTTTAAATAATTGATTTGGTAGATCACATGACGTTTATATCTAATTCTTAAAGTGTTTACCTAATATTTATTTTACAATTTATCTATATCATAAAACATATTGATAGAAGATAAGCAATCTATTTAACAATTTGCTTGTAAATTGAAAGTTCAAGCTACATTTTTTGGCACTAAATATTATAGACAAATAGTGAAAGTGGAAAAGATATTTTTTTCTCATAAGCTAAAAAGATAATTGTAGATACATGGACAAATGCAATGTGTAGAATACACTATGGTCATTGTACTCGAGCGTATGAAATATTTTGGTTGAAGTTCCTACTAGGATTCCTATCACCCCAGCCGTGAATTGGATTTGCTAGCGTTGGGGATGCCCCGACCAGAGAGGGCTTGACCAATTTTTTTTTTTGTGGCGAGATGGAGCTTGGTAATTACAAGGGTTGGCAGTGGTGGATCTGGTGTCCACGATACACAAAATATGAATGGTTGTGTATAATATTTAGCAACAAATAAGTGTTATTTCAATACTTCTCATACAATTACTCTATTTTTCATCAATATATATATGTATATGTATCTATGTATGTTACCAAGCATTCATTTTCACATACAATTGATGGAATATGTTTGTAATGTTCATAAATATATGAAAAGGAGAATATAGAGGAGGTCTTGTTTGAAAGAAAAACCAATTCCATAGATAAAATACAAAGATATCATTAAGGGGAAGACATCAAAGAAATAGAAAAAGTTTGGTTGAAAGAATACAATGTATACAAATAAATTTATAAACATACTTGATTTTGGTATGTACTGGAACATATCTAGCCATTCAGAAAGAGGAGTGAATGTATAAATTTTGTATCTACTGGAGGATATGTAGCTCCATAGAAACAAAAGGGGTCAATGTATAAGTTAGTAAAATATAAATTTATAAAACAAACATTCATTATTCTTATAGCTACAACCATCTTTTAGTCACGAATTGTTCCATAGATGGGCTTCATATCTCCGTGTTCGTCCATGCTTGCATCAAATTCAACATCATATTACTGTAAAGAAACATTTTATTTGAATCTATCAAAATATATATATGTGGTTATATGTGTATGGAACAGTGAAAAAGGCAGTGGAAAAACAACTTACAACAACAATAGGGGGATAAGATAGTGTGGATTGCAGAAGACAACACTTGTTAAACCATCCAATTTTCCAACTATTGGAGGTGCATGGTAGGTTTCCACCATTCTGTACCTGTTGAGCGATGCAACCAACTCCAACACCAGCAACCCATGTGGTCAACAAAGTCCACCATTGTTGTGAATAGGATGGAGAATAGAAAAGGAAAACTACGATAACATGCTCTATCTAGAGAACATAAGCATGATAATCCATACACATACATATAAATATACATATGCATACACATACACATACACATACATATAAATACATACACATATACATATATATGTATATACATATACATATACATATACACATACATATACATACATATATGCATACATACATACACATATACATACACATATAGTTTTCACCCTTCGTTTATTGTTTGTAGTTATCTCTGTGCATCATTGGCGTTATACTCATTACCATATGAGCAATTGTAGTTTAATTTTCTTTCTTTTGTCAAAAAAATATGGTTAGGCTAGTAATTTTTTCACCTGTTCTATTCTCCATGTACTTGGCACTAAATATTATAGAGAAATACATATGACTTTCTTGGGGTTTTAAATGACAGTGTGAAGATTACTTGTTCAACAAAGGATGTTCCTAAATGTTGCTCATTATTCAATAAGGATTGCAAAAAAATTATGAATTTAAAATTGACAAGGGAACTGCTACATAGTAAATGTGTTTTTAATAGGTCTTTTAAAGTTTCCCTATTTGTCTACAATATTTAGTGCCAAATAATGTAGCTTGAATTCTGAATTGATAGGTGAACTATTTTATAGATCGATTGAAGTATGATATAATTTTACCTGTGTCTTAGTTGTATATTTATTAGACCTAGATGCACATCTATATTTGACCTTTTTGTCTAGGCTAATCAATCAATTGGTAGATTATTATTTAATTATTTTAACATACATATGCATAGAAATACATGGTAGACTTGAAGTTATGGAATCGATAATATTTATGAAAAATATGAAAGATTAAAGGATTGTCCTCTTTTAAAGAGTTGTTAGTCATATCTTTAATTACTAATATTCAATAAAAAAAGTATTCCTTAAAAAAACGTTAGTTCATAGCTTTAGGTATGACATATTTTTTGCCAATTTTTATATGATAGTAGACAATTTATTACTTTGATGAAAAAAGTAACATTATTTATTTTCATGTTTTCTTAATTAAGTATTAATTATGATAGTCAAAGTAATTACACACAAACATATAACAAAATATGTATGTATGCATGTGGATATAAATGTATATCTATGAATGATCACAAGAGGAATAACATGGTTTCAACATTGCAATATATAAAAATATATATACAAGTACTATACAAATTTCTTCCTTAACCATTTTCAGTATTTGACTATTGTTATATGTTTTTCGTTGAAGATAATATTACTATTCAATGATTATAAAGGGAAGAAGTGAATCTAGAATACACATAAAAGAACTAAAAATTCTGCCATCTAACAGGAATCAAGAATCATAGTAACAATGTAGACTAAAAGCATTCTATGCAACATGTTAAAATCAAAAGGATGGGCGGTCAATGAACATGTAAATATATATCTAAACATAGGAATAAATTATGTTCATATCTTCAAAACAAAAGTATTAGCATCCCATAGTGACCATTAAAAAGGAAAGACTATTAGTAATCTTGGAATGTCCAAAAGGGAAGTCAAAGTGGTGGCTCGCTAGTGGAGCCTTTTTCTGCAATAGGGGTAGACATCTTTGCTATGTCTAAAAGCAATAGTTTACACTTTGATTTGAAATAAACTTTTGTTGCTTTCACAATTGTTTTTTTAAGCAGATGCTCAGAACTGTAAGTATTTGTTATGATCAAGATAGTAAAGATGTATGCTTTACAAACAAGGCCTTTAATAACAGCAATATGATTTTTTGTAGACTCAGAGCTATCCTGCAACATGTAAAGGTATTTTACTAGAATTTTCAGCAAATCAGTGGTAACTTCATTGAAAGAAATAGAACAAAGGCTGGTTGAGTGGTCTTGTAGCTTTAATTTCTCATTATTCAATAAGGATTGCAAAAAAATTATGAATTTAAAATTGACAAGGGAACTGCTACATAGTAAATGTGTTTTTAATAGGTCTTTTATAGTTTCCCTATTTGTCTATAATATTTTGTGCCAAATAATGTAGCTTGAATTATGAATAGATAGGTGAATTATTTTATAGATCGATTGAAGTATGATATAATTTTACCTGTGTCTTAGTTGTATATTTATTAGACCTAGATGCACATCTATTTTTGACCTTTTTGTCTAGGCTAATCAATCAATTGGTAGATTATTATTTAATTATTTTAACATACATATGCATAGAAATACGTGGCAGACTTGAAGATATGGAATCGATAATATTTATGAAAAATATGAAAGATTAAAGGATTGTCCTCTTTTAAAGAGTTGTTAGTCATATCTTTAATTACTAATATTCAATAAAAAAAGTATTCCTTAAAAAAACATCAGTTCATAGCTTTAGGTATGACGTATTTTTTTCCAATTTTTATATGATAGTAGACAATTTATTACTTTGATGAACAAAGTAACATTATTTATTTTCATTTTTTCTTAATTAAGTATTAATTGTAATGGTCAAAGTAATTACACACAAACATATAACAAAATATGTATGTATACATGTGGATATAAATGTATATCTATGAATGATCACAAGAGGAATAACATGGTTTCAACATTGCAATATATAAAAATATATATACAAGTACTGTACAAATTTCTTCATTAACCATTTTCAGTATTTGACTATTGTTATATGTTTTTCGTTGAAGATAATATTACTATTCAATGATTATAAAGGGAAGAAGTGAATCTCGAATACACATAAAAGAACTAAACATTCCACCATCTAGCAGGAATCAAGAATCATAGTAACAATGTAGACTAAAAGCATTCTATGCAACATGTTAAAATCAAAAGGATGGGCGGTCAATGAACGTGTAAATATATATCTAAACATAGGAATAAATTATGTTCATATATTCAAAAAAAAAGTCTTAGCATCCCATAGTGACCATTAAAAAGGAAACACTATTAGTAATCTTGGAATGTCCAAAAGGGAAGTCAAAGTGGTGGCTCACTAGTGGAGCCTTTTTCTGCAATAGGGGTAGACATCTTTGCTATGTCTAAAAGCAACAGTTTACACTCTGATTTGAAATAAACTTTTGTTGCTTTTACAATTGTTGTTTTAAGCCGATGCTCAGAATTGTAAGTACTTGTTATAATCAAGATAGTTAGTTTTTTATGCTTTACAAACAAGGCCTTTAATAACAGCAATAGGATTTTTTGTAGACTCAGAGCTATCTTGCAACATGTAAAGGTCTTTTACTAGAATTTTCAGCAAATCAGTGGTAACTTCATCGAAAGCAATTGACCAAAGGCTGGTTGAGTGGTCTTGTAGCTTTAATTGCTCATTATTCAATAAGGATTGCAAAAAAATTATGAATTTAAAATTGACAAGGGAACTACTACATAGTAAATATGTTTTTGATAGGTCTTTTACAGTTTCCCTATTTGTCTATAATATTTAATGCCAAATAATGTAGCTTGAATTATGAATTGATAGGTGAACTATTTTATAGATCGATTGAAGTATGATATTATTTTACCTGTGTCTTAGTTGTATATTTATTATACCTAGATGTACATCTATATTTGACCTTTTTGTCTAGGCTAAGCAATCAATTGGTAGATTATTATTTAATTATTTTAACATACATATGCATAGAAATACGTGGCAGACTTGAAGTTATGGAATCGATAATATTAATGAAAAATATGAAAGATTAAAGGATTGTCCTCTTTTAAAGAGTTGTTAGTCATATCTTTAATTACTAATATTCAATAAAAAAAGTATTCCTTACAAAAACGTCAGTTCATAGCTTTAGGTATGACATATTTTTTGCCAATTTTTATATGATAGTAGACAATTTATTACTTTGATGAACAGAGTAACATTATTTATTTTCATTTTTTCTTAATTAAGTATTAATTGTAATGGTCAAAGTAATTACACACAAACATATAACAAAATATGTATGTATACATGTGGATATAAATGTATATCTATGAATGATCACAAGAGGAATAACATGGTTTCAACATTGCAATATATAAATATATATATACAAGTACTGTACAAATTTCTTCATTAACCATTTTCAGTATTTGACTATTGTTATATGTTTTTCATTGAAGATAATATTACTATTCAATGATTATATAGGGAAGAAGTGAATCTCGAATACACATAAAAGAACTAAACATTCCACCATCTAGCAGGAATCAAGAATCATAGTAACAATGTAGACTAAAAGCATTCTATGCAACATGTTAAAATCAAAAGGATGGGCGGTCAATGAACGTGTAAATATATATCTAAACATAGGAATAAATTATGTTCATATATTCAAAACAAAAGTCTTAGCATCCCATGGTGACCATTAAAAAGGAAAGACTATTAGTAATCTTGGAATGTCCAAAAGGGAAGTCAAAGTGGTGGCTCACTAGTGGAGCCTTTTTTTGCAATAGGGGTAGACATCTTTGCTATGTCTAAAAGCTACAGTTTACACTCTGATTTGAAATAAACTTTTGTTGCTTTTACAATTGTTGTTTTAAGTCGATGCTTAGAATTGTAAGTACTTGTTATAATCAAGATAGTTAAGATGTATGCTTTACAAACAAGGCCTTTAATAACAGCAATAGGATTTTTTGTAGACTTAGAGCTATCCTGCAACATGTAAAGGTCTTTTACTAGAATTGTCAGCAAATCAGTGGTAACTTCATCGAAAGAAATTGACCAAAGGCTAGTTGAGTGGTCTTGTAGCTTTAATTGCTCATTATTCAATAAGGATTGCAAAAAAATTATGAATTTAAAATTGACAAGGGAACTGCTACATAGTAAATGTGTTTTTAATAGGTCTTTTACAGTTTCCCTATTTGTCTATAATATTTAATGCCAAATAATGTAGCTTGAATTCTGAATTGATAGGTGAACTATGTAATAGATCGATTGAAGTATGATATAATTTTACCTGTGTCTTAGTTGTATATTTATTAGACCTAGATGCACATCTATATTTGACCTTTTTGTCTAGGCTAATCAATCAATTGGTAGATTATTATTTAATTATTTTAACATACATATGCATAGAAATACGTGGCAGACTTGAAGTTATGGAATCGATAATATTAATGAAAAATATGAAAGATTAAAGGATTGTCCTCTTTTAAAGAGTTGTTAGTCATATCTTTAATTACTAATATTCAATCAAAAAAGTATTCCTTACAAAAATGTCAGTTCATAGCTTTAGGTATGACATATTTTTTGCCAATTTTTATATGATAGTAGACAATTTATTACTTTAATGAACAAAGTAACATTATTTATTTTCATTTTTTCTTAATTAAGTATTAATTATGATGGTCAAAGTAATTACACACAAACATATAACAAAATATGTATGTATACATGTGGATATAAATGTATATCTATGAATGATCATAAGAGGAATAACATGGTTTCAACATTGCAATATATAAAAATATATATACAAGTACTGTACAAATTTCTTCATTAACCATTTTTCAGTATTTGACTATTGTTATATGTTTTTCGTTGAAGATAATATTACTATTCAATGATTATAAAGGGAAGAAGTGAATCTCGAATACACATAAAAGAACTAAAAATTCCACCATCTAGCAGGAATCAAGAATCATAGTAACAATGTAGACTAAAAGCATTCTATGCAACATGTTAAAATCAAAAGGATGGGCGGTCAATGAACGTGTAAATATATATCTAAACATAGGAATAAATTATGTTCATATATTCAAAACAAAAGTCTTAGCATCCCATAGTGACCATTAAAAAGGAAAGACTATTAGTAATCTTGGAATGTCCAAAAGGGAAGTCAAAGTGGTGGCTCACTAGTGGAGCCTTTTTCTGCAATAGGGGTAGACATCTTTGCTATGTCTAAAAGCTACAGTTTACACTCTGATTTGAAATAAACTTTTGTTGCTTTTACAATTGTTGTTTTAAGCCGATGCTCAGAATTGTAAGTACTTGTTATAATCAAGATAGTTAAGATGTATGCTTTACAAACAAGGCCTTTAATAACAGCACTAGGATTTTTTGTAGACTCAGAGCTATCCTGCAACATGTAAAGGTCTTTTACTAGAATTTTCAGCAAATCAGTGGTAACTTCATCGAAAGCAATTGACCAAAGGCTGGTTGAGTGGTATTGTAGCTTTAATTGCTCATTATTCAATAAGGATTGCAAAAAACTTATGAATTTAAAATTGACAAGGGAACTGCTACATAGTAAATGTGTTTTTAATAGGTCTTTTATAGTTTCCCTATTTGTCTATAATATTTAATGCCAAATAATGTAGCTTGAATTCTGAATTGATAGGTGAACTATTTAATAGATCGATTGAAGTATGATATAATTTTACCTGTGTCTTAGTTTTATATTTATTAGACCTAGATGCACATCTATATTTGACCTTTTTGTCTAGGCTAATCAATCAATTGGTAGATTATTATTTAATTATTTTAACATACATAAGCATAGAAATACGTGGCAGACTTGAAGTTATGGAATCGATAATATTTATGAAAAATATGAAATATTAAAGGATTGTCCTCTTTTAAAGAGTTGTTAGTCATATCTTTAATTACTAATATTCAATAAAAAAAGTATTCCTTACAAAAACATCAGTTTATAACTTTAGGTATGACATATTTTTTGCCAGTTTTTATATGATAGTAGACAATTTATTACTTTGATGAACAAAGTAACATTATTTATTTTCATTTTTTCTTAATTAAGTATTAATTATGATGGTCAAAGTAATTACACACAAACATATAACAAAATATGTATGTATACATGTGGATATAAATGTATATCTATGAATGATCACAAGAGGAATAACATGGTTTCAACATTGCAATATATAAAAATATATATACAAGTACTATACAAATTTCTTCATTAACCATTGTTCAGTATTTGACTATTGCTATATGTTTTTCGTTGAAGATAATATTACTATTCAATGATTATAAAGGGAAGAAGTGAATCTAGAATACACATAAAATAACTAAAAATTCCACCATCTAACAGGAATCAAGAATCATAGTAACAATGTAGACTAAAAGCATTCTATGCAACCTGTTAAAATCAAAAGGATGGGCGGTCAATGAACGTGTAAATATATATCTAAACATAGGAATACATTATGTTCATATCTTCAAAACAAAAGTCTTAGCATCCCATAGTGACCATTAAAAAGGAAAGACTATTAGTAATCTTGGAATGTCCAAAAGGGAAGTCAAAGTGGTGGCTCACTAGTGGAGCCTTTTTCTGCAATAGGGGTAGACATCTTTGCTATGTCTAAAACCAACAGTGTACACTCTGATTTGAAATAAACTTTTGTTGCTTTCACAATTGTTGTTTTAAGCCGATGCTCAGAATTATAAGTATTTGTTATGATCAAGATAGTAAAGATGTATGCTTTACAAACAAGGCCTTTAATAACAGCAAAAGGATTTTTTGTAGAATTAGAGCTATCGTGCAACATGTAAAGGTCTTTTACTAGAATTTTCAGCAAATTAGTGGTAACTTCATTGAAAGCAATAGACCAAAGGCTAGTTGAGTGGTCTTGTAGCTTTAATTGTAGAAGATAGTGATAGTTGCATTCCTTAATTTCCATCTGGAAATGATCACAAAACTAAACATCAACACGAGGATGTGTGCATTTTCTTTTGCATTCTTTCCCATTAACCAACAAGGGGCAAGCAGGATAACAAAAAGACCCATTTTTTGCAATTTGAATGGTTGCTTTAAAAATGGCCTCAATAGTTTCTGGCAAGCCAAGGTAGTTGTTCAATATGAATGCAATAGTAACTCTATCATTTGAAGGATGGAGCCTACATGGAGTAGAAGATGAAACCATTTGTTCTACTTTAACTGGGCCATTAGATCTAAGAGTGTTTTCCTCAAGAATATAAGGGTTAATGTCTAGGACTGTTGTTGTTGATGTATTTATAACTTTACCATTAAAGTAGCCTACATGGCCACCTCAAACAACAACTATCACTATATCACTAGAAAGACACATCCACTCCAACACATCACCTTTTTCTTGCCAACTTGGACCCCACAAATTAACATCAATGAACAAAGTAGAGATTTCATATAGTTTAATAGTTTGCCATATTGTTTCAGATCCATTTTTCCTATGAACAATTGATATGTACCCAACATGCACTACAATGCCAATAATATCAACCAAGATATTATCACTATAATTGCTTATGTCACTAACTAGCACAAAAGCTGAGGCTTTTTTTGGCATGAAAATATCATCTTCACACCGTTTTATTGTTTATTTATCATCCAAAAAAATTTCAAGGTTAATATTTAATTTATTGAATTTTTTATTTTATTCCTTCACTGATCCTATTGATATTAAATAAGTTGAACCCACCTCAACTCAATCATAATGTAATTCAACAATATCATCAAAACAAGTAACATGTATTTCTATTCCCTCCATATCTATAATGTCAAAACTAAAAAAATTTCCTTCACCTCTTTGTTTGTGGAAATGGTACATCTCTCTAATATGTGTTACATGCCCTTTCACTATCCAAAAATTTTGATAAATGTTTAAAGATTTAATAGGATTGATATTTGCAGGGCTGTTTTGTTTCTTAGGGGATAGTTGCAGACTAAATTTAGGGGCCCGTTTAGAAGGAGAAGGCGAGTTTTTCCCCAACATCTTCTCCTCTTGCTATTTGAACAGATACCTAAGGGTTCCAATGATTTGACAATTAGACATAATCACAACTAAGCTAAATATGATTAAGGCCCTATAGAAGAACCAAAACAATATATTTGACACATTATATTAGGCACATACAAAGGGAAAAGAGAATTTTTAAAAGTAAACAAGAAAAAATGTAGCCCACCTTGAATCTTGGACATTCCTACAAACGTAGTCTCTTAAACATACAAGGGACCTTATTTTCAAGGGACCTAAAAACAAAAAATCATTGCATTTGGAATGCAGGGTTCCTATTTGCATATGGTGTCGATAAGACAAGACAACCTTGTATCATTCAACCTGCCCTTCATCACCAACAAATTTTTTGTAGGACAAAAGCTAAAGGACCATAGAGGCAATGACATCTCTAGCATTGATGGCATGAATTGCAAATGGAGTCAAAGTTGGTTGTTTCTTTCCAACCTACAAAGACAAGTTCAATCAAGGAAAATGCACATCATCACACCAAATGGATAAAACGAGTAAAGAAAAAAAAGGCTGCGAAGATATATTTTTATGTTTTGTAAAAGATTAATGCATATGTACTTCAACATCTATATGTTTTACTAAGGCTAGGCATGTGTGTATACACCTAAAGGACAATGAAATTGGAAACATAAATAGTAAAGTGTACATGTATTTTTGTGTATTTGAGAATCCTAAAATTAAAGAAACTAAAAGGAAATGTTCAAGTTTATTACAAGATAGGAAGGAAACAATAACAACGAATCTACAACAACTATAAGGAAAAGGAAATGAAAACTTACTGAATCAATTTCTCAAGGCTTGTGGATGACACCCTCAGAGTCGTACTTCCTAGTGGGACCTGTGGGAGGTGTATCCAAATCAATCACCAAATCAATTTGTGGTAGCTTTAGAGACCCATCCACAAATCTTGATTTCCCAGACATAGTTTTGGGACCTTTTGGAGGTAGAAAATGTTCCAATTATAGTTGACTGATTGGCACCTCTATTTGACAATGAAACTAAAATATTAATGTATTACACCATCCAATGCCAACTAGTAGACAAGTTAGAAATATCCATAATTCACCAACTATTTTACTATATTTCTATAAATATGTATATAAAGACATTTGTATATGTTGTTTCCCGTTGCCTTCATCTTTTTTAATGCAAACAATAGAATATATAACAAAAAGAATGCAAATGACTAATTACATATATGCATTGAATTTTCCTTTTGTCCACACATTTAAAAAAAAACATATAACTAGATATATATCCATATGTACTTGTGACGGGGGGATTTCTAGGGGTTGTTTATAACAACATGAAGCTTGCTATTTATGTGGTTTGGTAGTGGTGGAGTTGGTTGCCTCAATACATAGAAGTACAATGGTAAGTTTTTTCTCATGTGAGGGTTAGTGCATCTTGGCACTATTGGACCATGGCACTAGAGGAAGTAGATGCAACATTCAACGTTGCAAGATGGGAAAGTATCCTCCAAAATGTGTGAGAAAATATACCGATTAAGTTGCATTGTCAAGAGAGGCATTGTTGTCTTGTGGTATTTTTTACTATTTGTGAATGGAATTCTACATAAATACAAATAAAGATACCATACAGACCTACTTCGATATACATTTGTATATATAAATCATTGTTGGATTGTCAAACAAGCCACACTAGTCTTGGTATGTATACATGGATAAATATACCTACATATATTTACATTTTTAAATATGAAACGGGAAATTCAATACATAAATACATACATACATACATACATATATATATATATATATATATATATATATACATATATGCATATATGTATCTATCTATGTAAAATTTGCAAGCAGGTGCAGGCCAAAGGCATAGATCAACACCATGGTTTGAGTTTCTAGTACTGCACAAAATTTCAAAATTTACAAGAGCCAAACCACAACAACCAATAATTTGTTATAGGGGCCTTGAAACAGATGAGGTTAAAAAAATATAATGAAAAATATTGATACAAGACATTTAACATGCTCCATCCAACCAAAATATCCATGGAAAAAATTACAAAATTCTAAAAATTCATAACAATATATGTTACAAGAACAATAGGATAATCTTTTACAGGAAGCTTCAAGATCACTTCAAATAGTTGAGTTAAAAAGAACATCATGAAAAATATTGATACAAGACATATAACAAGTTCCATCCTGAACCATAGATTTCAGGGGTTAGGAATGCTAAGTCTCTTTTACTCAATTAGGGTCTTTCACCTAATGGAAAGAGGTAGATCCCACACCCAAAATCTAGGTGGTTCACTCAATATAAGCTATGTATGATGGAATTAGGACTCAATGAAATTATTTAGATACACTTAAGTGATGAAATAGATTGATTAAGTATGCAAAAACCTAAGAAATGAAACTTGTTTGAAAACACATTCTGTAATGCAAAAACACCTAGAAATGAATGCAAATTGCAACAAAATTTAACAAAACTGAAAGTGTGCACCTGGAATATGGATCAAGACTAGAAATAGCTTCTAGAATGTTGTTGATACTAATTTTCAGGCCTAGAGGGACTCATTCCCCATTCTAGGTGAATTAGTCCCAGTTCTGTAAAACTGTGCTAGAACTTGTTTCTGACAAAAGGGTATCTAAAAATGCAAAAAACTCAAAATTGACCTGGAAGTGGGACTCATTCACCACTCATTGTGAATCAATCCACTTTTTAATTTTTGAATATTTAAAGGTGGGATCTAGAGCTTTTGGTCTACACTTTTGCTTCCTACAGGTGTCTACTTCTGAAACTGTCAGATTTGGGCCTGGAAGTGACTTTTTATTTATACTTTTCCTTAAATAATGAAGAGAAGACTTGAATAAATTTGAAATTCAATTTTCAATGATTTTCAAACTTCCAAGATGTCTACATCTTCATACACACAATACAAGAGAGAAATTTTGAATGTTAGGGCATGGGGGTTTGCCTTGGTCAAACCCCTTTTAGGTAATTAAACCAAAATGATGAAAGAATGCAATGAAAAATGTAATAATGGAGTTGATTACCTTGAGATGATGTTTGATCTTGAGATTTTGTAGCAAAACATGAAGAATCTTCCCTTGAATTTCTAAAAGTTGTTATCTTAATGACTGGAATTGATGAAACCCTAACTTGCTTGACTTGAGAGGGAAGAACGATGGATGAATGAATGATAAGAGATGTGTGAATGAGATAAGAGATGTGAATTAGGGTTAAAATAATTCTATTTATAGGTAATCCACCTTATTTACTCAATATTCGGATCCCTAAGGCCGACATGTAAAAATAATAAACTTAAATTTCATTTTTTCTCGCTCAAAGGTCAAAAATGGGCCAAATGGGACTCATTCGCCACCCATGGAAAATGGGTCTCGTCTGGATGGGAGTGATTCACCATGCATGGAAAATGGGTCCCACATGGGCCATTCTGATAGCTAAGATGCCAGGAGATAAGGAAATAAGGTTTATATTGTGACATTGTTAGGTATTTAATCAATTTAAGCCTCAGGATGCACAATATGGGGTAATAGGGACCTATTAATGATAATGTGAAAGTCAATTAGGGCTTGGGACATAGAATTAAATTTGAAAGTGTAATTAAACACACTCTACAACACTAAAATGAGGTCCAATTAGCCTAGGAAGGCACAAGAACCAATGTGAAAGTGAAAAACACATTACAACACCTAGTTAAAGTTAAATTTAGTTTACAATCCTTCTAGATTGATGTGAGGATGTAACTAAATACATTTAATAGTGTTGAATTAAGGGAGAATAGGTCTATTAAGCCTAGAAAATTGTGAAAGTCCTTTACAAGACTCTACAACACCTTTACAAGACATGGATAGATGCATTTGAAAGGGTCTCAGACCTAGTGTGGATGCATAAAATGCCTCACAACACTTAATAAAGGCCTTATTGAGTCTAATGTCCCATGTCAAGCAAGAGGTCCATTTTTCTACGGTACACATCCAAACAAATTAACCATGGAAAAAATTCCAAAATTTTAAAAATTGATAACAATCGTTGTTACAAGAACAATAGAATAATTTGTTACAAGTAGCTTCAATCAAATGAGTGGAAAAGAATATCATGAAACATATTGATACTAAAACAGATGAGGGAAAAATAATATCATGAAACATATTGATACAAGACAACCAAGCTATGTAATATTTGCCTTCTCAATTCTAAATTCATAATTTTTTTGCAATCCTTATTGACCAATGAGCAACATTTACGAACATACTTTTTTGAACAGGTAAGCTCCACATCATCATTTAAAACCCCGAGAAAGTCTTCTCTATTTCTCTATACTATTTAGTGGAAATTAATGTAGCTCAAATTCCCAATTAACTATGTGGCCTTATAGCCATTTTGCACAAATTATTGCCACCCATTACATTTACAAGTTCTATTTAATGTGGATTTACTGTCAAAGAATGTAGCTCAAATTTTGAATTCACATTTGACTCTTACATAGACTGCCTAAATTTTTTGAATATTTTTAATGTGGCTTCTTGATTACCTGTGATTAACCTCTCACTGTTATGGAAAATATGATAATGAACAATCTGTCATGGGGTGATGAGTCCAATTTATGGCTCAATTTTGATAGAGTTTATTATCCATTTTCTCTTGTTGTAATAGACTTTGATACTTGGTTGTTGACATTTTCAAGTTATTTCCTCAAAACCATAGACATTGGGCATAATTTTATCTTTGTGGTTTTAATGACATTAACATGCTATGAGAACTATCTATGTTGATTCTACATGTGGATTAATGAATTTCACTTTAAGATAGTTATAGATATGCAATTTTTGTGTGTGCTAATGTTGTTATGCAAATATAATTGAGTCTAAAAAGTTGAGGAAGATTTTTCTAGTTGGTCCTTCACCATTGAGGTCAAGCATGATCATTAAAAGGTCAAATGAGGAAAACTCTCAATGGAGGTAGTTCAAATTAAAAGATTGTAACTTCCGTATAAATGGTCATAATAATTATTGAGCGAATATAGGAGTTACTATTGTGCTAGATCTGTGTTAATGGAAACTAACTTGTTTAGATTCCATGCATTCACCACTTTCTATGCTTTCCATAAAGTGGTGTCCTCCTAATTTGTTGGAGTTGACCACCTTGCTAGGAAGTTAGTTAGTATTTGTTTCTTCTATAAATAAGACTCAAATTCTCCTTCTCATAAGGTTGATTAATCTGATGTTGTACTCACATACTTAGTTTTTCAATAATATAGTTATGTTGCTGCCCTATTGTAATCATGCTTTCAATAAATAAAATGAAGTTACAAGTTTTTTTGTATCTGAGTTTGTGTTAAGGGATACTCACCTAATGTAGCCCACTTGGTGAGCAGTCCACTCTTTTAGTTTAGCCATTACTTTTGTATTTAGTAATAGTTACAATTTTGACAATTGTTTGTTCCTACAACCACTAGAATTCTATTTTGTGACTGTTCCTACAGCCAAAAGATACAAACTAGTTTCCTTTCTGTATGCTAATATTTTCATTTCTTTCATGCATTTAAGTTCAGTATAGTGTTGATTTATTTTTAGTACTTACGTTACTTCTTTCTAAGAAATTTACTTTTAGCATCATGTCTTTTCTAGTTGTAGAATGAATATGGCTACTATGGATTCCTAGTGCACATATTGTGCTATCCCATTTCAAGTCTACATCCCTGGGTTGATAATTAAATGAACCTTCATAATGATTAGGATGGATATTCAAAAAAAATTTCCAATCTCTAAATCATGGCTTTAAGGGCTTAGTTGTTGAGTCGTTGTAGGAAGCCAACATTTTTGGCACCGTTGCTAGGGATGGTTTCAAACTAGGAAGTTCTTTGGAGTCATTTCTAGATTCTTTCTTATTTTTAGTAGCTCTGAAGTTTTCTTTTACTATAACTCTCATTAGAATAAGTAATGACCTGTCATTCTTTCACCAAATTCTTTGTGTGAGTTGGCTGATAGTAAGTAATATTATATGCATAGGGGTAGGAGAAGAGATGCTTATGGGAGATTTCTTCCTAATAACCCTGGCCCCAATGATCGGCTAATTGTATTTCATCATTTTCCAAAAGAAGAAGAAGTAGAAAATCCTTTTGCTGATGCGCCCTACAGACTTGACCCATTTTGAAACATCCTCTAAAGAACAAGCTAACCATAACTAGATTGATAATCCTTTTGCTTTGATAATCCCTCAAGCACAAATGGGTTACCGCAATAGAGTAAACCATCCAAAATTTACATTCCCTATCATTGACCAAGATGAAATTGATAACCTCAAAAATATTCCTACCACAGTTCTCCCTAAGTTCTATGGACTTGTAACAAAGGACCCAGACACTTTTTTGTTTGAGTTTGATGTCCTCTGTAGAAGCTATGACTACACTACTGATGCTCATAGGCTTAATTTGTTTCCCACTACCTTGAAGGATGCTATAGTAAGATGGTTCATGAGTTTAATTAGGAATACTATAGATAATATTCGAGCTTTTAAAATCCTAGTGAATTTTTTCATTCTCCATGGGTCCAATCTACCTTTAAAAAACCCTTGTCCACATGAGTGAGTAGAGTTTGTCTTCATGAACCTTCAAATGTTCTAATTTGGCATTGATTGCCCTCGCCAATTCTCAATTCTTTAAGTCTCTTCTCAAGCCATTATTTACATCTATCTATCGGCCCCTTAGGTTAAGAGTACCAGTCACCTGCTGACCCATTGAATTTACCATTTCCCTATGTGGGATGGAAAATTTTGGCTTGGATGGATTATTGTGGTGGGTAGCCTCTTCTTCGGCATATGTGGCTATTACCTTTTGGGTCTGGGTCTAAATACGTGCCCTCATGGTGATGTGGAAATTTGATTCAATGTGTACTTGGTGGTAAAGGGAAATTTTGGTGGGTCTTTAGATTTCCCTTTTTTGATGGCAGCTACATTTTGTTCTCCCCATGTTCAACGTGTTCCTGCAAAATCACTACGTGGGAATTTTTGAAATACAAATACAAATTGGGAATGAAATGTTTTTTTTTTTAAATTGCATTTGAGTTGGTGGCTTGTATGCCCCCTTGTTCTATAAAAGGGAACTCAGGGCTCATTTGCAAGGGATTTGAATTCTGAAAAAATATCTAGTCAAGTGAAATTTTTGGTAGAACACTAGGTCTATAAGAAGATAATGAATAGGGCATATGTCTAGTTTTGAGCCCTAATGAACATATGTAAATGTCTTAATTAGTTTCACAGTAATGACTGGGATAAATTTTAAAGCATAGTTTTGATATATTAACTCTCCTGGTGCAAGTTACTATAAATTTTGAATGAAATATCAATGATATTATCATTTATCTTCAAACATTTGTTTGAATGTATGTCTCTGCTTTTTCTTTGATTACAGTAATTGATTAAAATGCTTGAATAGAGTCATAAATTTACAGGAGTTGTATTTCAGGAACATGAGTTCTATAAGGCAAAGTCATTATAAGAATAGTCTATTTCACCAACATTAAAATCATTTCTTTGTTTCTGACCTTTATGTATGTGACTTTGTGGCTCAACATATCTAGGAACTGGTCTATTCTAAACATTCACATAAGGAGTATATCAATTGTTCACCTAGTAACCGACTTGAGGTTAGAATTCATATTCATTTTAAAATTCTTTAACTATGGGGTATAAATTTGATGACGGTTTTAAGATAGACTTTGATCTGATGAATGGGTAACAATTACTTAAAGATAAGCTAGTCAAGATGTAGTAATCCATTGCATAATTATTTTTCATTAGAGTTGATCTGTGAAAATCAAGTTTTCAGTAAAGTGTTGATCAAAATGAACACAATAGGAATACCCTCCTTGGTTCCATAGAGCCTAAAGTGTAAAAGATCTTAGTCTTTGACTGAATCTTGTTAGTTGGCAATTCATTATAAGAGTTGAGTATAGGAATTGGCTACTCCTTAGAGATTTCTTAGGTGCAGTGGAAAACACCAAAAAATGGTGACTCTGCTGGGGAAATTCTCATTCTCCAAATGTAGATACAAAATGCAGAGTCAAACGGTGATGTAAGTTTGTACATCTAGTCCAGATATTGTCAAACTCTTGAACTTGGTATACAATATGAGTGCAACAAGTGTTGAAGGATTCAAACATGACTACATTGTGGAAGATAGCTCAGAACCTATCCTATTTGCAAAGAAACTTCATCTCATTTGAAGTTTAGTCCTCTGAAAGGAGGTGGTGACTCTGACTCAAAAGAACCTGTTCAAGCATACATCAATCTCTCAGATCTGTGTCATTAATGATAAAAGACACTTCATTGATGTAAATTCCTAGGTACTCTTGTAGAATTTGAGAAAATTATGAGCATATTATACATAAATCATAATGAATTTCCAATGCTCAACATGAAAATGATTCCCTAATAAATGATTTAGCACTAGAGGAGGGAATATCTAGGATAATTTAGCATTCTTTATATATAAGTTGAAATCTATGCATTAGAGTACATGAAGCATGTCATATTGTTAGATCTTAGGAAAAATTTGTATGTAATACTTATGCTAGGGGCTTGGGATCATACTTGTACAAGGAATTGAGGTAGTATTGTATCAATTGCATAATATATTTTAAAATTCCTTTTCAAGAATTAGGGCTAAGTTGTCAATTTGTACCATCTAGTACAAATATGGACAAAGGAAAACATGTTAAACAACCTCGAGCCCATCAGGATGGATTTATTTTTGATAGGTACACAGCAATCAGCTTTGAAAATATTTGTGGCTATCCAAATATTATACCACCCAAGATCAAGGATAAGATACCAAAGTTCAGTGGTGAGAAATTAGAATCAAAAAATAAGCATGTGCAAGAATTTGTAGATGCGGTGGGTGATTATGAGATTAACTTTGAAGATGTGGTGATGAAGCTTTTTATTCAATCTTTGAAAGGAGATGCAAGAGATTGGTTCTCTTTTCTACCTACTGCCTATGTACATTGTTGGAGTGAACTTAGGGCTGCTTTCATGGAGCAATTTGGAAAAAGAATCAACCCAAGTATGGCAAGGAGAAATTTCATGGAAATATTTAAAGATAAAGAAGAACTGGTCCCTTCCTTCAACCTTATATTTTCTAAGGTTATAAAGGAAATTCCTAAATATTTGAGACCAAATGATGCAGAATGTTTGGTTGTATATTTGGGGGCATTTGATAGAAAGATGAGTTTCTTGTTAAGGGACAAAGAGCCTATTACCTTACAACAAGCCTACCAAGAAGCTATAAATATTGAAAATAATCTGAGGTACTCAATTATAAGGAGACTTGTAGTCATCAGTGCAACTAGCTCTAGTAGTACTCGACCAATTCAACCAAATCAACTATAAAATAAATATGTTCATCAGGAAGAGGAACCTTTAGATATTGTACCTACATCATTTTTAGTAGATGCAAAGAAATAGCAAGCATCAACCTCTCATCAGTTAGGGAGAGAGAAGATGGATTTGATTTCTTCTATTGGGAAATTGTATGAAATAAAGAGATATACAAATGAGTCACCATATGACTTGTTTTCAAGATTTTTTGATATTTTGATGGAAATCCCCATGAGTCTTAGAACTAATGAGTTAATATGTATTAACTTGTTTTGTGAGGCCTACACATCAAGATCAAGCCAATGGCTAAGGAAGTGAAGCCTCAAAGCATTGATCAGGTAGTGGATTGGATAAGTAAAGTGGAAGAGGTTGAGCATGGTCATGTGGCCCCCATTATCTCCCATAATGCAGATAATAATTGTCATAGTGAGGAAATACAAAGATTAAGATTGAAAAATCAAAGAGAAGCATCAATGTTTGAACAATTAATTGTTAAATGCTGCCATTTCACAAATAGTCTAGAGACAGATGCATCTAGTAGCGATGAGGGTGAAGAAACAAAATGTGATATCAAGGAAGTCATATCTAGTTACTTCCCTTTAGATGGCATGAGCTATGAGCCAGTGCAAGATATACATGATGAAAATGCATAGATGGATTCTACTAGGATTAATCTTGTGTCATTCAGTAATAAGAATACATTTGGTGTTAATGATAGGACACGAGTAAGGAATCAAAGAGGTGAGATCGAGTTTGGAAAATATTTAATTGAATATGACTCCTTTATGAACTAGGGATAGAATCCTTGGCTTCTAGTAATGGGTATGTTAATAGCCTTCAAGGGATCTGTTTTTTAGGTAGTGAACAATTCTCCTCATGTGAACAATTCTCTGAGCATGGATCAATTGTTATGAGCACAAGTGATGAAGAGGATGTTGAGTGTGTGTCTCTCTGGTCCTCAAGTGACTACACTGATTTTGAGTGCTTGGAAGACCAAATTCAAGGGATCTTTCATGATAGAGATGATGAGATACATCCAATTATCTCCAAGATATGGCATAACTCTTTATTTGATGAGTCCACATCTAAAATTGAGGGTACAATGAATGATACTTATTGGTGCAAAATTAATCCTTTGTTTAAAGACAATTCTAATGAATACTTGTCAAAAGCTACTAGCACATATGTTGGAAAGGGAATACACAGGGGTCAAGGTGACATTGCATTTGAAATTTTCAACCTTTATTTTATTATTTTCCAATTGAAAGGGAAATCTAGTGACACAAATATTATGAAGATTGTTTTCCAACATAGGGTTGAACAAGTGGCTTGTGATGAGCATGTTGAAGCAAATTCATGTTTGTTAGCACTCAAGGATGGTAATTTCTCATGTAATGAAGTAGAAAATGATTGTGATGAAAATGTTAAAAGTGACACTATTGTCAATGGAGATATAGATGCTTGTGATTATTCTCTTAAAACAACTAGCAATGTGTTTAAAAAAGGGGTTGAATTACTACCAGCCCATGATTTATATGGCAAAAGGGGGTAGGATAATGAGGAAATTTTTCTCCTTAGTAACCAAAGGGATAATCAGCTTGAATGCATGAATTCTCAAGAAAAATCATGTCATGTTAAAGAAGAGTATCATATTGATCTAGCACACATACTTGATCCACATGATGAGCAATATGGAAATACAAATAATCAATGGGATTATGGTAGTCAGTGTGAAGTTGTAGTTGATTTTTTTGTAGATGATCCTTACCTTTTGGATATGATTATGGAATTTCTTTCACCCACTAAATACAATGTTGATGATAGGTACATGGAGGGTACATATGGTTCTATTCTCCTCTTCCTTGATCTTGTAGAAGAATCGCCAGATGTAAGCCATAGTGCTTATGAGGTTTTCAAATTTGATGAACAACATGGGTGTGATTTTGCACCTCATTATGATGCAGAGTATGAAGGATTTATTTGATAAATCCATGATGGGGGAGGATAATTGTAGCAGTGTTATTTCAGGTGTTATGGGAAAAACAAATTGTGATCATGGTAGTTGCCTAGAATTGCACAACATTCATGAAGATCCACTACTGGTGAAACAAGCTAAGGTGTTTGACAGAGGAAAGAATAGCCCCTAAGTTTTGAGGGCCATGGGCCTCCAATTTGAGGATTGAATCCAATGGTTTAGAAGAGGCTTCTAAAATGAATCACGATGTGTATTTGTAAATGTTGTATATAGGGTTTGCTTTGTTTGCTTTTTGTTGTGTCTACCTACCTTGTCTGGGTAGGTTCCTCTTTTTGGTTTTCTATCTTGGTCTGCTTCACCCGAGATTTTGTTTCTCACTATACCCACTAGGGGTATACATCCCCAAGCATGAGCCATTGTTGGAGCTTTTAAATTCTGGTGAATTTTCTCATTCTCCATGGGTTTAGTCTACCTTTGAAAAACCCTTGTCCCCATGAGTGAGTAGGGTTTTTCAACATGAACCTTCGAATATTCTAATTTGGCATTGATTGGCCCCACCAATTCTTGATTCTTTAAGTTGCTTCTCAAACCATTATTTACATCTATCTACCGACCCCTTAGGTTAAGAGTACTAGTCACCCATCGGCCCATCGAATTTACCATTTCCCTAAGTTGGTTTTTTAATTTTCCTAATGAATTAAGCTTAAGTCATTAGTCTACAATGGTCATTTCACCGTTGAATTAACCAAGGTCTTGTATTAATTGCTAACTGTGTCATATGCAGATTTTTGAGATTCAAAGATATTGGAAAAGATCTTGATCGTACCCCACCATCTCGCAAACTCAAGGTGCCGACAAGTTATTTAGTGTGAGATTAGCGAAATGAGGACACATTTTCCTATATAGACATGGGGCCCAACATCTACTACCTTTCTTGTGGCCCATGGTTCAAGACTGACGACCGAGATCAAAAGCAAAGGTGAATCTCCACCATTCCCCACTGGATCGAGGGAGGAGGATGGAGGCATGTTAAAAGCTATGGCATCAATGAGATTGTGACACATGGCTCAAACCTCTCAATTTAAAAGAATGCATGGAACCCACTAATGAGGAAGTTGATTTCCAAGATGGATTAATGCTATTGTTCGAAGATAAGTCAGCAACGCTACACTAGATTTCAAAATCGGTTAGCATAATGTGAACCATCTAATCTGCCATCTCATCATGTGATCAACAGTGGATATTCAAAGTTGGCAAATAGCACGTGATATCTATTTCACTCTACAACTAGAGGGAATTAATGACTCATTCCTTGCAAGTGCAATCAAATTGATCTCAATTTGTGTGAAGATATAAATTGTTGGCAATCATGAGGGGTGATCTACGGATTCCCATGCAACTATAATTAAATAGTGACAACTATACATATGCCTAGGAATTTCCCTATTTGTACATGCATTTTAACTAAATAGTGATGGTTGTTTCCATTGCCTCACATGATAAATACATGAGGGATTAACTGTTAATTGTATCATCTACACATAGCATTTAGAAAGTTTTCTTAGTTGAGTCATTATGAGTTTGAGCAACTATCTAATAGAGAAAATGAGTGAGCTAGTGAGAAGGTCTGCTCAATTGAGCTCTTAGAAGCTTGACTCTACTATTCAAGAAGGTGCCTTAGTTGACAATCCCAAGCTTGTACTTACTAGTGTAGTAGGAGGCTACAATTCTAGGATGTGGCTACTCAAACTGGTGGATAACAAAGGCAAGCAACTAGTGCACTGTGTCATTGGGGTTGATAGGAAGATAAGATATGGGTGTGGCTCTTTCAGGTGCCAGAATTCACCCATTGATCTTATAGAAATCCCATCAGATAGTGAGATTGAGACAGGCTCCAAGTACTAACAATATCTCTCAACTTTGGGCCAAACTTTGGCCCCAGGTGAGGAGGTTATGTTTGTACCTCCATTGTCTGTTAGGACTCCAAGTGGGTGGACTAGCATTGTGTTGCACACAAATGAGAATGATGATGAAGTTGAGGTTTCATCTCCTTCCTTGGCAATGAATTGGAGCGGGCGTGTCTATCGTGATCTTGGTACTGCTAAAGGTAAGGTGGTTTGTCAATAAAGAATTTCCATGTGGGATGGAAAATTTTGGCTTGGATGGATTGTTGTGGTGGGTAGTCTCTTCTTTGGTGTATGTGACTATTACTTTTTGGGTTTGGGGCTGAATATGCACCCTCGTGCTAATGTGGACATCTGATTTGATGTGTACTTGGTGGTAAAGGGAAATTTTTGCAGGTCTTTAGATTTCCCTTTTTGGATGGCGACTGCATTTTGTTCTCCTCATGTTCAACGTGTTCTTGCAAAATCACTATGTGGGAATTTTTGAAATGTAGATTGAAATTGGGAACGAAATGAAATTTTGTTTCAAAATTGCATTTGAGCTGATGGATTGTATGCTCCATTGTTCTATAAAAGGGAACTCAGGGATCATTTGCAAGGGATTTGAATTCTGAAAAATATCTAGTTGGGTGAAATTATGGGTAGAACACTAGGTCTATAAGAAGATAATGAATAAGGCATATGTTTGGTTTTGAGCCTTGATGAACATATGTAAATGTCTTAATTAGTTTCATAGTAATGACTGGGATAAATTTTAAAGCATAGTTTTGATATATTAACTCTGCTGATGCAAGTTACTGTAAATTTTGAATGAAATATTAATGATATTATCTTTTATCTTCATATATTTGTTTGAATGTATGTCTCTGCTTTTGCTTTGATTACAATAATTGATTAAAATGCTTGAATAGAGTCATAAATTTATAGGAGTTGTATTTTAGGAACATGAGTTTTATAAGGAAAAGTCATTATAAGAATAGTCTATTTCACTAGCATTAAAATTATTTATGTGTTTTTGATCTTTATGTATGTGACTATGTAGCCCAACATATCTAGGCACTAGTCTATTCTAAACATTCACATAAGGGGTATATCAATTATTCACCTAGTAACTGACTTGAGGTCAGAATTCATATTCATTTTAAAATTCTTTAACTATGGGGTATAAATTTGATGACGGTTTTAAGATAGACTTTGCTCTGATGAATGGGTAGAAATTACTTAAAGATAATCTAGTCAAGATGTAGTAATCCATTGCATAATTATCTATCATTAGAGTTGATCTGTGAAAACGAAGTGTTTAGTAAAGTGTTGATCAAAATGAACACAATAGGAATACCCTCCTTGGTTCCACAGAGCCTAAAGTGTAGAATATCTCAGTCTTTGACTGAATCTTGTTAGTTTTCCATTCATTATAAGAGTCTTGAGTATAGGAATTGGCTACTCCTTAGATATTTATTAGGTTCAGTGGAAAAAACCAACAGATACTTGGGTTGTTATGAAGGAAAAGTTTCTTGAGAGGTATAAAGAGTTCTATAGAACCAGTGATACAAGTGATATCCTTAGGATTTAGTAGAAGGAGGATGAGAGTTTGGAGGACTACATGGAAAGGTTTTTGTTTTGTCTACAAAAGTCCCCACATCATGCACTCAATGAAGAGTCTCAAAACTTTCTCTTCCTCAAAGGGATCAATGAAAATTGTACTGATGCTCTGGACTTTATAGGAGGAGATATCACCCAAGTTCCTTGGGATGATATTAAGAAAATATGTCAAAAATACTCACGGGCAACTCTCAAGAAGGGAAGAGGATACCAATCTTCTCTGGGTAAATAATCCAAAAATGGAGTTTCAAGGATAGATATTACTCATTTTTTGTTAGATTTATAGTAAGACATTATGAGCAATATGGCAACTCATCTTGATACTCTTCAAGAAAAGAAGAAACATGAGAAGGTAGAGGTAATGTTGGCAAAATATTGTCCTCATTGTAGGAAAAAGAAGAGGGACTATAGATGTAAAATGGTAGCCAACATCGACAACAAACACATTCCACCCGAGTTCAAGCCAATTGAGGGTAATTATGATCAAGTATTCTATGTTGCACAAAGAAGGCCATGGGCTCCAAGACAAGGTATGCCACCAGACCCATTATCCTTTAATGGACCTTCCATGAATTCTTATGCATCTGGTAATCAATGGTAGCCCCCATATCCATCTAACTTTGGAGGTTATCCACCTCAGCCTTGGAATAACCCTCCAAATTCTTGTCCCAATTACCAAAAAAATCCCCCTCAGTAGCAGAAAAATCAAGGGAATTGGTAGTAGCCTTGGAATAACCCTTGAAATTCTTGTCCCAATTACCAAAACAATCCCCCTCAATAGCAGAAAAATCAAGGGAATTGGTAGCAACCTCAAGGAAACTGGAAATCAACATCCCACTAGAGGGGAGGCCAATAATGGCCAAACCAAGAAACTGGTTACATGTAGCCACCTTCATAGCCTCAAAAACCTATCATAGTGCCTCCTACTAACTCAAAATATAGCACACCTAGACCTACTCAGTTACCATCTCAGCCCACACCTAACCCAAATAACAAACCACATCAACAACCAATCTATTCTGCAAATCCTAATCAATTCCCTACTTATGCTATGAGTGTAAGTGGTATCCACCTACGTTCAGGAACCACTTTGCAGTCTCCTTCCACACCTATCATCACTAAGCTTACTATGGAATATGAGGAGCCTCAAAATCCATCTAAAACACCTACTCAGCCAAGTGTGCCAACCAATCCTAAAACAGTTCTGCAATTTGATCCAAAACCACCATTTCCTCAAAGGTTAGAAGTTTTCAAGCCAAAGGAAGAAACAACCTTTGATATTTTGGATTAGTTAAAGAATTTATTAAAATACCTTTGTTCTAGGCCATAAAAGATGTTCCTATATACAACAAGGAAATCAAGGAAGCATGCCTCAAAAATCCTGGAAGGAAAAAGAAAGACCCCACTACTGTCGATGCGGTAGGACACTTGGTAGATATTATGCTTAGAAAAGTGACTGTTCCTAAGTACAATGTCCCACATAGTCTTGCAGTTGAAGTCATCATAAATGAGATCCAAGTGAAGAATGCTCTACTAGATTTAGGGGAAGCTATTAATGTGATGACTTGGGATATCCTACAATAACTAAACATTAGAATATTCAACCAAATCCTATTTTCTTACAGCTTGGTAATAGATCCATTGTCAAACCTAATGGTGTAGTGGAAGACCTTGTTGTCATACTAGATTCTTGGGAATATCCAATAGGTATCATGATCCTTTCCCCTAAAGGTTCACTAGGAGGGTATCCCATCATTTTGGGAAGGTCATGGTTGGCCACAACATATTCCTACATTGGATGTCGGGTAGGGAAAATGACTATTTCTGATGGTAGAAGTACTAAAATGCTTTCTCTTTATCCTCCCGCTCAACCATCTCATGATATGGATAACCGTGTCTAGCCGCATGTTGGTGAAGAAGCCAAGGAGATCAATTTAGTGGCATAACTCAAGATGATAAGTAGAATTCCTTTCCTTCAACTACAATAAGAGGATGACATATTATCCAATATAATTCACAAAATTTATGAAACACATCAAGAATTACTTGATTCAAAGTCTAGTTTTGTTGGACCA
Organism: Sequoia sempervirens; assembly: GCA_007258455.2. NCBI lineage: Eukaryota > Viridiplantae > Streptophyta > Pinopsida > Cupressales > Cupressaceae > Sequoia > Sequoia sempervirens. The sequence continues at coordinate 228,054,757 of VDFB02000002.1, forward strand.
CTACAAATACGTTTGCCTGCTCCTATAGTTGAATTTCCTACAACAACAGGCATGTCTCATACATTGCTACCACCTGAGCTGAAAATTCAAAGCATTAGTGAAATGGCCATGTTAGAGATAACCACACAAGTTCAAGTCTCAAAAGGAAGGTATTTGAACATTAATAACAAGCTTACTCAGGAGCAACAATTGTCCTTGACTAACTTCTTACAGAAGCACAAATTTGCATTTACATGGGATTACCATGACATGAAAGGATTAGATCCTAAATGTTGTACACATAGGACCTACATTAGAGAAGATTGCACACCAGTAAGGCAACCACAGAAGAGAATCAATCTTGCATTAATAGAGATTGTCAAAGGAGAACTACAAAAGCTATTGGATGCAGGATTTATCTACCCTATTTCAGACAACTAGTGGGTCTCTCCCCTGGTGATTGTACCTAAGAAGGGAGGAAAATGGAGAGTTTGTATTGACTATAGGTAGATTAACTCTACCACCAAGAAAGATTATTTTTCCCTTCCTTTCATAGGCCAAGTTTTGGATTCACTTGCAGGAAAGTGGTACTTTTCTTTTTTGGATGGATTCAGTGGGTATAATCAAATACAGATTGCACTTGAGGACAAAGAGAAGACAATTTTTACCCATCCTTTGGGTACCTATGCCTATTTAGTTCTTCCATTTGGTCTCTAAAATTCACCTAAAACTTTACAAAGGCAAGTCATTAGTATCTTCTCAGACATTTCACATGCATGAATGAAAATCTACATGGATGATTTCACCACTTAAGGTGAAGATTTTGATGAAGCATTGGAGAACCTAAGAAAGGTCTTACAAAGATGTGGAGACCACAATCTATCCCTGAACATTGAGAAATGCTTCATGATGATACATGAAGGAGTAGTCCTTGGCCATTACATCTCTCATAAGGGAATTCAAGTGGACCCAACCAAGATTGAGGTGATTACCAATATTTCTATTCATGTAAAACACAAAGATGTTAGGAGTTTCATAAAATATTTTAGTAAGATGGCAGCACCACTCTATAGCCTTCTAACCAAAGATGATGAGTTCCAGTGGACATAAGATTGTGACAAATCATTCTCTTCTTTGAAAGAGGCTTTAACCCATGCTCCTGTACTAAAAGGTCCTAATTGGGAACTACCTTTCCATGCCCATAAAAATGCATCTAAATATGCTATAGGAGTTGTCTTGGGGAAAAAGGAGGAAACATTTGAGCATGCAATCTATTTTGTCAGCAAAAACTTGCAAGGAGTTGAGTTCAATTACATAGTGATAGAGAAGGAGATGCTGGCACTCATTTATGCTCTCAATAAGTTCAAAAACTACATCACTGGATATCAGATCTTTGTTCATACAAATTATGTAGCAATAAAATATCTGATGAATAAGCCTTTAATTATAGGAAGACTAGCAAGATGGTTTTTTCTCATGCAAAAATTTGACATCACCATTGTTGACAAACCAAGAAAAAAAATTGTTGTAGCATACTTTCTCTCTAGGATGACTACATTAGAGGACAACTAGGTCATTTATGATTCTTTCTCTGATGAAAATTTGTTCGCCATCAGTGTGCACATGCCCTGGTATGCAGACATAGAAAATTATCTAGTCATAGGGAGAGTTCCCCCTCATTTCTCTCCAAAAGAGAAAAGGGTTCTCACTGAGAAAAAATTTCCTTTCTCATGGATTGCAAGATGTCTATTCTACACTAGACCAAACCATGTGATGAGAAGATGTGTGAGAGAAGATGGGACATATGATATTCTACATGCATGTCACAATGAACCTTGTGGAGGACACTTTGCATCCAAGAGGACAACAATGAAGATTCTAAACACAGGATGTTATTGGCCCACACTTCATAAAGATGTAGGCAGATATACTAGGAAGTGTGATAGATGCCATAGAATGGGTTGGCCAACTAATGAGAAGCCTCTATTTCTATAGGTAGTTATCACACCATTTCACAAATGGGGACTTTATTTTGTAGGCCCCATTAACCCACCATCAAATGGTTAATCCTACATCTTGGTTTGCACTAACTATGTAACCAAGTGGGTTGAAGTTAAAGCCATGAAGCATGCAAAGGATTACAACATTACAAAATTTCTTTATGAGGAAATATTTACAAATTATGGGATTCCAAGAGAGATAGTGACAAATCAAGGGGCTCAATTTACATCCACCCTTGTTACTGCACTGGTCAATGAATACAACATCAGACAAAGGAAATCTACCCCCTATCAATCTTAAGCCAATGGCTAGTCCTAGGTGACCAATAGGGAAATTGAGGCCATCCTAAGCAAAATAGTGGCTATTCATAGAAAAGATTGGGAAAATAGGTTGCTAGAAGCTATCTGGGCCTATAGAACTAGCTGGAAGACAACCACTGGTTACATTCCTTTTGAGTTGTTGTATGGGAAAACAACCATGATTCCTATAGAGTTTGAGCATAAAACTCTTAGGACAACATTAGATCTTGGGATAGACATCTCCGAGGCACAAAAGGAAAAAATCATGCAGCTAAATTCCTTGGATGAAATGAGGAAGTCAACCCTTCATCACATAGAGATAGTGTAGAATTAGAGAATAAAGTGGCATGACAAATTTATAAAGGACAAGAAGTTCCAGCCAGGTGATTGGGAACTTCTTTATGACTACAGATATCAAGATAATGCTAGTAAGCTACAAACAAGGTAGCTAGGACCATATGAAGTTGCCGAAGTCTTCTCCAATGGTGTGTTTCAGCTCAATACCATAGATCTTATCAAATTTAAACTGGTTTTCAATGATCATCGCCTCAAGTTGTATCACAATCCAACTTCAAAGGAGGAATTCCTACAACAATTAACTCAAAATGCAACTGTAAATAAGGGGATTCGCTACTCATGAGTTATCTTCATTTAGAGAGCCTCATGGGGAAAGCTTCCCTAAACTAACTCAAGAATATCATAAGAGAGTTTTAGAATTAGAAAGAGAAGGTCATGAAGATTCTCTAGACAAGCTGAAAAGCTCTCAGCTAAAGGACATTAGCATAGGAAAAGGATGACAACATGGCATGTTGGTGTCCTAGAAATGTGTTGGCATCTCGTACAGACCAAAAATTAAGTTTATCATAGAAAATTCCTAAATGACTACTTCTACTCCAATTGCAGAGAACTGACAGAATGCAATAAAGTAATAGAAAGCAATAGAACTACAATAAAATGAAGTAGAATTGATAAGGATAAGAAGAAGAAAGGAAATAAATTCTCACAACCACACAAGTGATGAAGCCTCTAGCAAATAAATGTCTTCAATACCTACACATGTGATATTTGGAGAAAGTTTTGTGGTTGTATAGGAGTTTGCCTCAGTCAAACCCTCGTCTTGGTGTTCCCACCTCCTTGAACAACCATATAGAAAGAGAGAGTGTAATGAAAATAGACAAAGCATGTGGTGAAAGCAAAACCTACTCAGGAGTAGAACCCACACCACCAATTAAGCATGTGATAAAAGAAAACCCCTCTCGAGGAGGAGAACTCGTATTAGAAAAGAGGTGATAAAAGCAATCCCCACTTAAGGAGGAGAACCCGTATCATGAAATAAAGATGAAAATGATAAGGGATATGGAATCCTAGGATGCTCACAAGCATAAGGAAAAGGAGATGGAGTTGTGAGAGCTAAGAGTATTGCAAAATATTTTTGTAAAATCTTGAAGCTTTTGTAACAAGCTATATTGAGTCATGCAAGAAAAAGTTGAAAAGATAGAGAGAAACTAAGAGTAGAAGAGTCTTGCAAATAGAGTGAAAAGGGGACTTTTAAGGAGGGAAAAGAAGCTTCCTAGGTGGTTATAGGGAATCTCGAGACGTTACTAAAAAAAATATCAGATGACAAATGGAAAACATGCTTAGAAATGGTTTTCTAAGCATTCAAACATCGCAGGACACTAGCACGCTGTGTCGACGTCTATGCGGTGCGCTAATTTTTAGACATGTTATGCTATAAAACAACATGAACAAGAAAGGCACAAAGTACAATGCAAAGCTATCATGTAAGAGTAGCTACTAAAAAAGGGTGCTAGAGCATCTTGAGAAGGGAAAGACGCTAATGAAAGGGCTAAAATGACCCTACTCAAGATGCTAAGGGAGTGGACACTAAAGCAGATGCAAGAATGTATGTGAAATTGCAAGAGGTGCAATTTTATGCCATTACAACAACACTCAAACTTCCTGCAGCCAAAGGATACAAACTTAGTGTCCCTCCTTTTGGCTAACCAAGGTACATAATTTGTCATAATAAAGAATTACACTCATGTGGGAGTCAACTTCTTCATTAATTCACCCACCCATCCATATCCACCTTTCTCTCTCTTCCATCAATCCGCCATCACTTCACTTCATTCCACTTCACTTCACTCCATCACTACTTCCATTAATTGCTCAAATGACTTCTTAAAAGGTGACCAGTAGTTTCTCAATATTCTTTCCAATGGATACTCCATGAATTCAGGTATGTGCAGCTTAATTTGTTACATCTTAATTATCTTTTAGTGCATTTATTTAATTACTGTAAATTATTGTTGATGTTCTCCATAGCATATACTTATCCCCTGCCCTATCAAATCATAATTATCCCACATGTGAGGAAAAATGCTCCAATTTAGGTTCGGGGGGAAGTGTGAATAACATATCCATGTGTCAACCCATGCTGGTCCATGTCAGTAAATTTGAATTGAGCTAATTTTGAATAGTAGAGTGAAGTGGCAGCTTGCATGTGTGAAGTGACACCAACTGCCGCCATTTTTATTGATAGTATCCTTCATTTATGATTTCCTACCTTAGTCATAATCCTAAGTCACCAAAAAGGTAAAATTCACATGACACTGGCATTGGAAATTCAGTAGTGTTGTAGGAAGGAAAAATTTAGCTTTCAAAGAAACATTACAGGAAGAGAATTACAAACGTAACTATTTGATTATAGATAGTTGAACAATGGGAGGGAAGTTAATTAGAAATTAACACATGGTTCATGATGTAGTATTGTAGGATGTACCTTCCTAGTAAGAGTTTATAAATTGTGGGTGCTTAGATTATTTCTTGAAGCTGAACAATTATAATGAATACATTGCACTTGAATTTGTGTAGACACTCTCTGAAGGAAAGGCCATGGTAAAAGGGTTGGAGGTAATTTTGTACTAAAGAAAGAATTGTGGAGGTGATAGGGTTGCCTGCTGATGGTGAAAATTACCCTGCTACTAGAGATGCAAGGTCAGCTAGGGCCAAATCTAGTAAACTTGGTGACCCTCCATTGGACGTGGATAAGCAAGGTACAAAGAGAACCTCTCTGCCTAAGCCATGGAAGCAAATAGTTTTCCACATTGTGAAGTACATTACTTGTGAAGGTTATCAGTCAAACCCCCATTTTGTGCACTTCAAACTCCTGAATCATATGAGGCATGGGAGAAGAATGAACATGCCAAATCTGTTATATCATCTCCTCACAATCATGGTGGTTGAGACCCAAGAAGGTAGGGATAATTTGGTTTGCCACCATTTTTTGATCAAATTATTGGTAGATAAATCTTTGCATGATGTGTCTGATATGACATGGGAGGAATTTTTAAATATTGATCAATTTAGACCAGAGCATTTGCGACCTAGGGTATTGCCTCAACCTCGTAGGTCTAGGAGGAGAGTGAGTGTTGTTGAAGCCACTCCTAGAGCCTCAACCTCTGGTGCAGGCCCTAGTGTAAACCCTCCTGTAGCCAAACAAACCATTGAAATAAGTTCTTCTGAGATAGAAAATTCTAGCAGTGATAGTTCCTCTTCATACTGTGACGATGATGTTCCATTTCAAACCCTAATTTGAACTAGGGCACAAAAGGAGGAAAAAATAAGGAAGGGAAAAGCTAAAAAAAACATGAAAAACATGAGAGCCCTCATAGAAAAACAAGGTCAGCTGGGCTAGTTGCTAGAATGCCTCCAAAAAGAATCCCTAGGTTTCGAAAAACATCTAGAGAAGACACAAAATCTCCAATGGGGTAGGAAAAATTTAAAGAAAAATACATCTTTGAGGAATAGGCAGCCATAAGGTTAGTAGAACTTACTACCATCACAAAACAAGTTGAGAGTGAAGAGAATGATGAAGAACTCCTAAAGCAAGAGTAAGATTTCCTGTAGCAATAACAAGAGCCCCTACAGCTAGAGTTGGGTGAACAATTAGATTCACTGTAGCTAGTGCCATATGAAGAGCAAGAAGCAGTGCTAGGGGAGATTTTGGTGGGAATACATAGACCCACTAATTTTCTTGGAACCTTGTAGCCCTTAACCTATGGAATGAAATGAAAAGGAGGGAAGAAGAATGGAAAAAGGAGAAGCACAGGCTAAAGGAGGAGATTAAAAATAAAGATGAAGATATTGAATAAAAAAATACATAAATTGTTGCCTTAAAGGAAAAGGTGGACAATGTTGTAGCCTTAGTGCCACAGATGTTAGAATGTAGGACTCCACCTAGAGTCTATGCTTTATATTTGAAGGAGCAAAACATTTCTTTTAGAATGTCAAGGATCATTTCAGGTTTGAATCCTTCCATTGAGAATCCTCAAGAATTTTTCCATACTTATTAGATTTCTTCTTCTAAAATTAAAAATGTGTTTTTTGTGAATTCTATTTGCATAATTATGTTGTGTCCCATTACCATGATTGGAATCCATTGTTGTATGTTGGGGATCTCCAATTGAGGAAATTTATGTCCTGGATACAAAATGAGACTAGTTGGGGAAAATAGTACATGACTTATAGGAAAATAGAATTCAATACTCCCCTGCCCATCAGGGCTGAATCTAGAAACCCTGGAGACATTTTTTTGGAATGACACAAAATTCTCTACCGACCAAGCTATAGGAGAAGGATCCTATGTGTGAGAGAAGAAGCTTACAAAGAGTATGAGAAGGTAGCAGAAACTATAGGAAAATATATAATGGGATATATGTCATAGAGGTGGAACAGTTTGACTGATGAGTTAAAAAAAGTTGAATCTCACTCTCTACAGAACTATGTTATCACATGCAAAAGATTTGACAGATATATACAGCTTGGAAGGAGGAAGGGGAAATTTTGGCTTCCACTCACTTTTTCGCCACCTACCTTATTGTGGTCTATGCCAAATTTTAGTTATTTTCAATATGATATAGCTACAGAGAAGTAAAGATGGAGCAGGTTGGACAACAAGCAAGGGTTCTACTGGGACCCCAACTCACACACTACAAGAATTGATGTAGGGCAGCTGGTAGTTGTAGATTTCAGGGTATTGACTAAGCAAAGGAATAACTCCTCCACTACTGGAGGACCAGAAAAACCTTAGGTTGGGGCGAGTGATGAGTCCAATTTATGGATCAATTTTGATAGATTTTATTATCCATTTTTTGTTGTTGTCATAAACTTTAATACTTGGTTGTTAACATTTTCATGTTATTTCCTCAAAACCATAGACATTGGGTATAATTTTATCTTTGTGGTTTTAATGAGATTAACATGCTATGAGAACTATTTATGTTGATTCTACATGTGGATTAATGAATGTCACTTTAAGATAGTTATAGATATGTTATTGTTGTGTGTGCTAATGTTGTTATGTAGATATAATTGAGCCTGCAAAGTTGAGGAAGATTCTGCCAGTTGGTCATTTGCCATTGAGGTCAAGGATGATCATTAAAAGGTCAAAACAGGAAAAATCGCAATGGAGGTAGTTCAAATTAAAAGATTGTAACTTCCTTGTAAATGGTCATAATAGTTGTTGAGCAAATATAGGAGTTACTGTTGTGCTAGATCTACATTGAGGGAAACTAACTTGACCAAATTCCATGCATGCATAACTTCCCTTCCATTTTCTATGCTTTCCATAAAGTGGCATCATCCTAATCTGTTGGAGTTGACCGCCTTGCTACATAGTTAGTTAGTAGTTTTTTCTTCTATAAATCAAAATCAGATGCTCCTTCTCAGAAGGTTGATTAATCTAATGTTGTACCCACATACTTAGTTTTTCAGTAATACAGTTATGTTGCTGCTCTATTGTAATCATGATTTCAATAAATAAAATGAAATTACAAGTTTGTTGCATTTGATTTTGTGTTAAGGGATACTCACCCAAGGGGGGCCACTTGGTGAGCATTCCACTCTTTTAGTTTATCCATTACTTTTTTGTTCAGTAATAGTTACAATTTTGGCAATTGTCAGTTCTGCAGCCACTAGAATTCCATTATGTGAGTGTTCTTGCAGCCAAAGTAGACATAGTACTTTCTTTTCTATATGCTAAGATTTCATTTATGTCATGCATTTTAGTTCAATAGAGTTCTAGTTGATGTTCAGTACTTATGTTACTTCTTTCTAATCAATTTGTTTTCAGCATCATGTCTTTTCTAGTTGTACAATGAATATGGCTACTATGGATTCCTAGTGCACATATTGTGTTGTCCCATTTCAAGTCTATGTCCTTGGGTTGATAACTAAATGAACCTTCATAATGATTAGGATGGCTATTCAGAACAGATATCCAATATCTAAATCATTTCTTTAAGGGCTTAGTTGTTGATTCATTGTAGGAGGCCAACATGGGGAACCAAAAAAAGAGAATCATGAAGAACAGTTTGTTATGGAAAACCTGAAAGAGAGGTGGAGGAAACAATTTTTACAATAGTCTGCTATAACACCAACACAACAATGGCTCTTTCGACAATGCAAGCTAATCAATATATTTTCTCACACATCTGACAATACACTTTCCACTATTTATATATATATATATAGATACATACACACACACATATATATATATATACATACACATATATATACATAGATATGTATACATATATATATACATACATATATATACATATACATATATATATACATACATATATATATGTATACACACACACACACATATATATGTATGTACATATATATACATATATATACATGTATACATAAATATATTCTAAATTTGAGCTGCATTATTTGGGACTAAATATTATAGACAAATAGGTAAATTGTAAAAGAACTATTAGGAAAATATTGAAGAACCACAGGAAAACAACAAATGATTGAAAATCCAACATTAAATAGAACTTTTAAACAACAGGAAAGAATATCATAAAACATATTCATACAACACAAGCAATCTATGTAACTGTTGGCTTCTCAATTCTAAATTGATGTGACATTATCTGGCACTGAATATTATAGACAAATAGGGAAACTATAAAAAACTATTACAAGAAACATACATACATACATACATATATACATGTACATATACATATATACGCATATACATATACACATTATTGTATGCATATATATATATATACATACACACACACACAAGCATGTGCACACACACACATATATATATTTACCTATATGTGCATATATATATATATCTACATACACATATATATACATACACATACATGTATATATATATGTATATGTATATATCTATACAACTCACAGATTCTAAAGCACAACAATTTTAAAACACTCCAACTTGCTATAAAACAAACATGGAGCGAACGATTCATCAAGTACTCTATTATGAAACTAGCACAACAATGCTTCTTTGAACAATACAACTTAATCAATATATTTTCTTGCATACTTCGAACTATTCTTACTATTTTTTCCAATATATATATATATATATGCATATAGATATACATATATACATATATATGTATTTATATATATACATACATATACACACATATATATACATATATCGACACATATATATACTCTATCCATCTTTGGTGTTATACACATTTTGTACAGTTAGTTCCTTGGTATCTTTCTAATTGATTTAACTTCAAATCCTTACAAAGATACATATACACATATATATTTGAAGACAAATAGAGCAATTGTATAAGATGGTTGACAAAAGCACTTATGAACCACTAAACTAATATAGAGAAAAATTAAATTGAAGAAAAAAGAAAGCATACATCTAATCAGGTTGAATTTACATATGCATATTCATTTGCATATACATACATGCATATCCATATGTAAATATATCTATGCATATGCAATGCATTTTTTATGGAGAGTGTAATGAATGGAAGGTAAAGTGTATTTTTCCCTTCCTCGAAGAGTGTAATGTTGCCACTGCTTATGCATATGCATCATTCCTTCCCTCATTGCACCCTCCATCTCAAAGAGTTTCACTTTTTTTGATTGCATATGCATATATACATATACATATACATATACATATATGTATATGTATATACATATACATATACATATACATATACATATACATATATGTATATACATATATACATATGCATATGTATATACATGTATCCATACATATATCAAACAATTCCACAAAGTGTAACAACAAATTCACAGATCTAATATTGAGTTTAAACAATGAAAAAACCAACCACGCAAAAGAATATCATGAAGATTTTTTTATGGTGAACTTAAAACTATATACACCTAAAAACAATCATCATATTCAATTAATTAAATACAATGTGTTTGATTAATATTCCGAATACGTATAAATAAAGTCTAACTTTTTTTATATGGTTCACCCTTCTATTAATTCTCCAAAATCTTATTCCTCTAAACAATTAAATAAACAAAGTATCCTAAACATGTGTATTTAATTAATCTTCCCTAATCCTGATTAAGAATTAGAGCACATGTCTACTACATTTTCTTGTGCCACCTCATAAAGGTCACATGAAAATAAATAAGCCTAATTATTAATTAGCATTATCCTCACACACTTCCACCAATTCGAAAAAAAGCACATGGCTTTATTCTCCCACTTCCAACACATTTGGAGCACATGGGTCTTTGTTTCACACACTTGGGTCTCCCATCCAAATGGCATGTTTCCCATTGGTCAAGAGATTCCTCCACACACATGGCATGTTGTCTTTGGTCAAGGGGACAACATCTTTATTCTCTCCATTTCCACCATCTATTCTTTCTCCTTCGAATCTAGACCATTGATAGGTGCCACCTCACAAGATGCTTAAGAAATCCTATAAATACAGACTCTTGCCTTTGCATTTCATCATCCAAATTCAAAGTAAAGTTATTTTGCAGGTTTATAATAGGATCTTGGAGCTTTCATGGAGTCTTATAACTAGTTTTCATATCATTTTCTACATTGCATTCCCATACTAACTTTGTATATTGCTTCATAGTTGCATTTTATCATCTCCATTGCATCATAGTTGCATTTTAGATTAGTTTGATTTTTTGTTGCATTTGAGCATATGTTGAATCATGTTTAGTTCATTATAGTTTCATATCATCTCACTCATCTCCACTTGTTCATTTATCATCAACATCATCCATTCCATTGTTTTGTTTCATTTAGAAACATACCACTAATCCTTCCAGCACACGTTTGTGCATAGGAATCATCTTAGCTTGCATATCATTCATCTAATCTCATTTTTGAGGTTGTCATTTTAACAACCATTGTGCTCATAGAAATCTTAGGGCCAAATGCTTTAATAAATCCTTAGAAATAGAGAACAATGAGGTGTATTTGAAGAATTTGATTGTATTACGAAATAGAGTAGTTTGCTTGCTTCTGAATCTTTGAATATTGTCACGTCTCAACCTTGATTTAGGTTACTTTTGGTTTTGTGTGGATTTGTTACAGGTTTTGATGTGCCTCGTAGAATAATAAATAATATGATGGTGTTTTGGTGTGGAGATAAATGAAAGTGTTTATTTAAATTATGAAAAGCTGAATAGTATTGAATATGCTTTACTTTGAAAATGAAGCAAAATAGAATAGAAACATTTTTATTAATGTAATATATTGCTTTATTTATATCTTAATGTGATACTAATTCACTTATTGTTGTGTTCCTGAGTGCACTTGAGTTGTAGGAAGTCGAAGACCAAGGGTGTGATTAAGGAGAGGAGGTTAGCATCTTGACAGGACAAAGCAAGAACACCTCTCGATCACACACACACACTTAGTTTTATATAGATTGCATTTAGGAATGTCTAATTTTTGTGTGTTTTTTTTGAATTATATACAAATTAAATAATAATTAGTAAATTAAATAAATGATGTAGTGAAAGCATGATAAAGTAAAGGATTAAGTTTTAATTAAAGTTAATTATAGATTTTGATTTACATGCTTATGCATTCCATTCTTCTTTTAATTTGTGTTAATCTTTGAGTTAATAAGTTAAGCATTAGTTATAAGACATTTCTTTTTATTATTGGGAAAATAATTTTTGAATGAAAAGTATTTGAATTGTATGCAAAAACTATGAAAATCTAGAAAATGTTTCATTCTTTGGGCGCATTGAAATAATTTGCACAATTATACTTCTTTTAGATTGGGGCTTTTTCTCCCTATTGTACTGTGGTTCATAGTTTTCGTTTTTGAATGCTAAATCTTTTATACTGGAATTCTGAATATATATAAATATATCTACACACCATTATATTATGTGTACATATATATATATATATATATATATATATATTATAAATAATATAAATACATAGTTAATAAAGATTCTAGAACTGTTGAATAGACGGTTGTATAAGAAAATTCTTTTGAAGGCTTTATTTGTTACTTTATGCAAGAAATGAGGGGATTACAACCCCCAACCCCATCCATAGAGGAAGGGTAGTGATGTGAGAGGGTAGTGCCCTCCATAGGCCAAGGCCTATGGAGGAGGCGCTGCCTCCTCACAACCAATGCCTTCCCCCATGGGGAGGTGTCAGCCTCACTTCCCTTACAACCTGCGAGTTAATAAATTTTATTTATCTTTCTAGCCTCGAATGATGAAATTGAATTTAGTTTTTAAAATTGCAAACTATAAAATTATTTCTACCTTTCAACATTGTGAAATATGAAATCTTATATTGTGTGTTTGAAAGCACTGTTAGCAGTAATTTAAGATTGTATATAAATTTTAAGATATACATATGTATATGTGTGTGTATATATATATATATATAAACACAACAATATGTATACACACACACACACACACACACATACACACACACACACACACACATATGCATACTTACATACAAACAAACTCTGGCATTTGTATACTTTGTTCATTTTTTCCACAGAAAATATTACTCTCTGTCAGTAGAGTTACACATAAAATATATAGGGATGAATATATATTTATATATAAAGATATATATAGTTATATACACATAGATATATATAAATATTCATATATATTTATATATATACCTGGCATAAATATTATTGCAGTCTACAGAAAACACTACTTTCTATCATTGGTACTAAACTAAAACACAACACATTATATATACATTCAACCATAAGTTTAACATGTATTTATGAATATGTGGTTATTTTAATAATATATATATAGATCTGTATAGTGAACTTTAAAATTTAAAAGTCAAATCTTAGAAAAGTAGCTGATTAAATTCACAAAAATAACACTGTGCACCGTACAAAACTTGTGTTTATGTGCAAATCTTGAAATTTACTTTATTATTCTTTTCTAAAACTGCTCTAGTTTTGAATATCAATGCATTCTATGAATCATCTTATATCATTTCTGATTTTAGGGAAAATACATGTAAGGCTATGTTAAAAGTTGAAGATGAAACTTTATAGCAAATATAGACTATTGAAAACAGAGTCAAAATTAGTGAATTTTCTAAAAAGAGTGGTTTTCTTTTTGCCGAAACTATCAAAATTATTTACTGTGATCAAGACTAATTTAGAAAATAGAATTGGTACTGAAGTTATTTTGTATTGTAAACTCACTAGAAAATGTACAAGAAAACCACATTTACTGAATGCATGCATGAAAGCTATTTTTGACAATCTTTGTGTGAACATTGGAGAATGATGAAATTTCTTTGGAATTAGCAATGAGTAAAATTGAATGTGAACTTAGATGGAAAATGCATTATTTACTGTATTTTGGGAAACTTCCGGGATAGGATGCCAAAGGTGGACCCACAGAGAAGGTAGTTTTACCTTTTCTAAAACTATCATGTGTTTTATTTATGCTTGGACAAGCACTTGCACCATTGAAATAGATTGAATTAAAATCCTGGAACTAAATGAATATAGGTCTCTGCCACCTCCTGTTTGCAAGAAATATGTGATTCTCATGTTAGGAATGCATATAGGCATCAGGCTTGCATCGAGAGTTTCATCCTACATTGTTGTTTCAAGTTGTTAGGCTCCTCATGCAGGGCCGGGGATTTCTTCGAGTTAGGAAGAAACCCGAGGAAGTATTGTACTTCGTGGTTGGGCGGAAAAGGTGCCTTAATCACACTCTTGGCCCCAACTTGCAAGAAGACTAGTGGTGTCATGGCAATTGAGGTTCATATATTTATGTGTTATAAATTTAATCATGTATTAATGTGGATGGCTTGTAAAGCCCACTTGTAAATGTAACTTTATTTGAAATTCAGAGTTGTAGCATTGAAATATATGTATTGGAAAGAAATAATGATGTAACATTGAAATAGATGTATTGATTGAAAGTTAATGATGCAATTGAAAACTTGAATGAATTCATGGAAAATCCTTGATATGCAAATGTAATTTATATACGTGGCATTGCAATGATCTTTTTTGATAGTGAAATTTACTTCTTTTGCACTCATGGAATGAATTTATTACTAAAATTTACCTTTTGAGCATTTATGGAAAGATCTTGATCAATGCATCCTTTTCTTTTAATGTACTTGGAATGTATTAAGTTTGGAAAAATATGTGGTTTAAAGAACATCATCTATCGAGCATTGCATTTTGGTATCAAAGCTGCAAGGTTCAACTCTAGGACCTATTCCTAATTACACTTGATGTTATGTTTTTTCCAAGGTAACCCTAATGGAGGGTAGGTATTATCAATGCGAACGGGGAGGAGGATCCCATGGTGATCCCAATGATAAGTTGGATAAGATTTTGGCCATTTTAAGTAGGCAAGAGACTAGGATTGATAACCTTGATTAGGCAAGGAAAACTAGGCCAACAAGGTCTGAACCTGGTGAAAGTGAAAACTGTAATCAAGGGAAAATCATATTTGTTAGAGGGGTTAGCACAATAACATTAAAATCCATTGAAGTAACAAAGTACAAAGGAAATAAATGTGAAAAAAAGAAGGAACAAAGTTACCCTAAGTCTTCACTTTCCATGCTTCACCTTTGTTACACCTCCTAGCTTGTAGTAAATAGAGATGCCCTCAGATTTCAAATGAGCAACTATGACTAATGACCAAGCCCTATGCAAGTGTTGAAGGATTTGTATAAAAGAAATGAACTCACAATAGACTAAAAATGACAATGACTGCAAATGACAATGACTGTAAAAATAATAATAGCCTAAGTTGACAAAATGAGCATGAGAGACTAAAATAAGAACAAAATTGCTATTTTATAAAAACTACAATTTTGAATGTGTGGCCAGGATGAGAAGATGACAAATACCCTAGAATCAATGATCAAGATTGAATGCTGCAGTATGAATTAGGGTTAGGTCAAAATTAGGGCAAGTGATAAAAATGAATGGCCAAGATTGAATTATAAGATAATTCAATCAAGGGCTGAAATTAAATGAGATGTCAGAAGATAAGATTGGCACGGACAAAGAGGTTGCTGGAGAAATTAAATAATAAAATTTATTTACTCCAGGTGACCAGTGAATAATTAAATAATAAAGATATTATTTAATTATAGAGGAATGTGACAAAATATTTTGAATTAAATGATGATTTAATTCAAAATTCAAGATAGTGGACTAAATTAAATATACAAAATTTATTTAATTTAATGAGAAGAGAGGCTAATGAATAATTAAATAATTAAAATAATTATTTAATTATAATTAGAAAATGGACAAAAATTCAAATAAATTAGAATCTATTTAATTTTAAAAGAAGAGGACTTAATTAGTGATGTAATTAAATAAAAAAATTATTTATTTAATAATCAAAGAGAAATAAATGACCAGGGAATTAAATAAATTAAGAATTTATTTAATTAAAGGAGGACCTAGATAATTAATGATATTAGATAAATAAATAACATTTATTTATTTAATAATCAAGGAGAAACAAATGATTAAAGGGGAATTAAATAAATTAGGAAATTTATTTAATTAAAAGAAAGACTTAGATAATTAATGATGTATTAGATAAATAAATAAAATTTATTTATTTAACAATCATGAGGAATAAATGACAAAGGGGAATTAAATAAATTAGGAAATTTATTTAATTAAAGGAAGACTTAGATAATTAATGACGTATTAGATAAAATAAATAAAATTTATTTATTTAATAATCATGAGGAACAAATGACATGAATTAATTAAATAATTATGAATTATTTAATCAATAGTCGAATGTGGACCAAGGACATAATTAAATGACTTAATTATGCTAGGAAAAGAGGTAAAAATGAAGCTCGCAGCCTAGGTCATTTTTAGGTGTCTACATTTTGCCCCTCTTTGTCATAAAGTCACTTGTCGCATTGTGACAAAGAAAAATAAGTCAAGAATATGCCCCAGTGAAGGTACAGAGTATCCTTGCCCCCTCGGGAAATTTTCAAATTTTGGGTCGGTGCCAGAAAAATTTGCAAAGGGTCCCGATAAATCAATTTGATAACTAGAAAAATAATGGCACAGTTGGTTTCAGATTCTAACATGTTTAAAGCAACTTATGGGGAGGTCAAAGGTGTGGAAATGAGCCTCCAGTATTGACTTTGGTTGAAAAATGCCATTTTGACCTTATAAATAGGTTGACAAAGGGGTAAAATTAAATTCACTTTCACTATTTACCTTGCGAAACTTGAGAGCTTAGAGCGAAAGGCACAGCAGCGAGGATGGTTATTCCAGTGTTAGAGCACCGCAGAGAGATCATGAGGACCTTCAGATAGCCAGAGGGCTCAGAGCCGGCGGTATGTACCTCAAACCCACTTTGTCATTTTATCATTTTACGTTCTTTTTAACGCTTTCTAGGGTAGTCAACGAATGCGCCGTAACGCATATGCGTTCGTGTAAGCCGCAAATGCTTTTGCATTCGATGCATTTGATGCGTCGCAACGCAAGCACAAAGAGTAAACGAGCCGCGCCGGTGGTTTGTGCCGCATTTGATAATTAGTGCACCGCAACTGACTTAACGAGGAACATTTGACCGCTAAAGTGCTGCAATCATTATTCCGCAAGGCAAGTGCTTATTTGAATGTTGCAATTGTAATTCCGTGCCACATTCACAATGTTGCGACGCAACCGCACAATTTCATGACGCAAGTGATATATAGCGACGCAATTGACTTGTCCGGACGCATTTGATGTTTCAAACGACACAGTTGTATTTTTGTGACGCAATTGCTTATTTGCGGCGCACTTGCCTTTTGTCTTAATAAAACTTGTTTTGATATTTGCCTAACCGTAGATGCCTTCCTGATGATTATAGTTGTCCAAAAAGGTGCTAATGTAGTGTTCGTCCTTTTGCAGAGGCAACTTGCCCCAATCTACATGAGAGAGACTAGACCGATTACCTTTCGGTTTGCTGATCAGCTAGGCCCACGAGAGTGATGGCGATTGATGCGATTGGGCCTATTCTATGCTGCATTCATGCCCATCATTCAGGCGAATAGTGGATTATTGACCGCATTATGCGAGCGATGGCACTCTGAGACCTGTTCCTTCCACTTGCTGATAGGCGAGGCTACCATTACCTTGGAGGACGTCTACCGAATTCTCCGGATTCCTATTCGAGGGGAGTGGATTCTCTACGATCCGCAGCATGGTGAGAAAACCTTCCGTGCCTATTATCGGGATCAGGGTGTCGGACTCAACATTCAGGGTTATGAGATCCACTAGGAGTTCCTAGCAGAGCACTATGGACGCTTCTATGCATTCTTGGCGACGATGATTGAGGGTATCCTGATTCCTGATCGGCGAGGACATGGCTTTCCGATTGGTTGGGGAGACGTCCTGGTCGGCATGAGGCGAGACAGGATAGTTTATGTGTGGGGTCCTTGCCTACTAGGGATGTTATATCACCAACTTCACGATGTTGTGTACAAGAGAGGAGAGAGTATCTCCTGTGGGACCACCCTTATGATGATGTGGGCATGGTAGCACATTGCCATATTCTGCCCTCCCATTGACAGACCGCAGCTAGCCACGGGGATGCCCTACTCCTACTATTATGTCAGTGCATTACAGCAGACCCACATGGGCGAGACAGGATGGTGGCGGCATTGGATTGATACTATGGTGATGTTTATTTGGAGTCCATATAGGGATTGCGAGGCATGGGATGATGAGGTCGAGCACCTCAACTTTTGCAGACAGTACAAATATCTTATTGGCAGGATAGTGTAGACGTCCCTGATCATTGAGCTGTACCTGCCACAACGCGTATTGAGATAGTTTAGCGAGTAGCAGGATGTGCCCATGGGGACGACAAAGTATGCCAGGTCATCCAGAGAGCATGCATGGGGGTCGGCCATCCCAGTGGCTTTTGTGACACAATAGATAGATGGGTTAGTAGCCCAGGCCTGGGGTTGGAGAGGCGGAGCAGTGGATCCAGGTATGACACCAGCTTATGACCTATGGTGGCAGGCATGTAGACCCGTGCCATTGACAGATCCTGACGGGCCAACACCAGTTGACAGGTGGTCAGTCATTCCTCGGGTGCCACGAGCTAGACGGGGAGGCAGAGGCAGAGATGGAGGCAGAGGCAAGGGCAGAGGTAGGGGTGGTGATGGAGATGGAGGGAGGGATGGAGGTAGGGGTGGTGATGGAGATGGAGGGAGGGGTGGAGACGGAGGCCAGGGTGGGGATGGAGGCCAAGGTAGAGATGATGGTGGAGATGGGTGGAGGCGACAACGAGCTGGGCAGAGACAGGTCCGGAGGGTGCACCCACGAGTGGCGAGGGTGGCATTAGATGCCATCCAAGAGGTTGGTGAGGAGGGAGAGGGTGAGGAGCAGCCCAGATAGGAGGGAGAGGGTGAGGGGAGACAGGAGGGGGAGCCAAAGATGAGGGGACAGGAGGAGGCAGAGGGGGAGAGACAGGAGGAGGATGTCAGGGCGTCGGAGGTGGAGATGGAAGTGGTAGGGGAGGAGGAGGTGAAGGTGGATGTCAGGGCACCAGAGGTGGATATGGAGGTGAGGGGAGAGGAGGAGGAGGCGGAGGTGGCCGGGCAGGAGGAGACAGAGGCCAAGGATAATGATGACGAGGATGATGCTATGGATGAGGCCGAGAGGCTTCTGAGATGGCAGATGGTGGAGGGGGAGGAGGAGATACCATCTTCTTCAAGGTTACCATCAGATGCTACAGCTGATCAGAGAGTGGTCGACCTTCAGCAGAGATTAGACGCCAGCTTGGCACAGGTCAGTCTTTACAGTCAGCTCTGGAGGTAGCCCGTGTAGAGCGGGATCAGGCATTATTCGCCAGCAGGATGCGGCCCATGGTGCACAGAGTTTGCGGCCTTATGTACAGGACCGATGGGAGACATGGCTTGGGAGCTCGCCAGGGTGAGCACCAGATTGGGGCAGTACAGGACCCTTTATGAGTAGGCAGTGCCACCAGAGCGACGAGATCCTACCCTATCCTGGTCTTAGATGAGGACAGGCAATGGGCATAGGTCAGGCAGTGGCAGTGGGACCAAGAGCCATACTAGTGTTGCAGGTTCTACTTCCACAGGACACACTTCGGGTCACAGGTCACACCATTCCCATAGGCATACTCTGAGTCACCATTCAGGGCATAGTCATGGTTCCATTGGTTCAGTGCAGAGGTCAAGACAAGTACAACCACTAGTTACAGATCCTTCTATCACTCAGAGTCCAATCGCAGTGACCTCACAGGTGCACTATACTGTCACGATGATGCCTTCACTCGCAGTTCCCTCATCTTCACAAACACAGGCCACTACAGGACCATCCCTTGTTTTAGCGCCCGTGATAGAGTTGCCTCCGCCACATTCTTCTCCCCGAGGAGATGATGAGAGCCTTCCCTAGGGAATTTTTGTATTGTGACACACTATATTATTTGAGCCTGCGAGCTCCATTTTTGGGATATCCATTGACTCTATCCTATGACATTTTATATTTTTGAGATGATATTATATGATGATGCAGTTTTGATGCGGCCTACATGTGTTATGTGATTTTCTATGCTTTATGTATTATGACATGTATGATGTAAGATGCTTAACTTATGATGCCATGTATGCTTATTTGTGACCTTTGATGCCATGATGATGCAATGCCTATTTATATGATTATGTTAATGTGCATTATGTATTTATGTAAAAAATGCAATGATGATGATTATGTTAATGCAATGCTTGTGATTATGTATATGATCTAATGCCATGTATGATATTACTAAATGCCATGGATGATGTACGTATGAATCTAATGCAATGTATGTATTATGTATGCACTTATGTTTTTGGATGGGATGGACCAGAGAAGATGGTGAGACTGATGAGAAAGAATGATCAGACCAAAGAGGAGAAGATATGAGACCTATGAGAAGATAGAAATCCTTCAAAACCTTACTGTAGGACTTTTAATATTTGTTGCTCTTTAATCATCATTTGGCAAACTGTTGTAATGGCCAACAAACACCATGATATGGCATAGATCAAGGTGTGCAAGGTTGTACCATTACGTAAGACAAACAGTCACAGACAAGGATGATCATGACTCATACTAAGAGCATGATTGCCCCAGTCCTTTTGTCATAATCACCCACAAGCAGAAAAAGACAATGACAGATCATGAAATGTCGTTGCTTCTCTAAATCCTGTTTCCAGGACATCCTTGAGAAACTAGAGACATGATTGTCAAACTACAAAAATAAAGTCTCTATCATGATATGTCATTGCTTTTCTAAATCCCAAGATCAGGACCTCACTGAGAAGCTAGTAGTCATGCGTGTCAATTGTCATGCTACATCGCTGCTTCTCTAAATCCTGCTTAGTGGGATCTCGCTGAGAAAATAATAACATGATAAAAGATGAAAAGACAATTGTCAAGTATTTGCCAAGTGCATCTGGATATCCATTGTTCTGATGCCAAGATGCCATGTTTGATAATGTCGAGATGTCCGAATGTTTAAAGTTTTGATGACCTTGAAAGATGTCGAGACTTGGTGAATTCAGGAAGGACACATCCTGAATGATGCCGATGTCGAGAGAATTTGATCCCTAATGGTCATAAGGGGTTCCTCGAAATAATGCTGATGCCTAGGAAGGACTCATCTAAAGGCATAAATGATAGAGTTAGTTCTTTAGAAGGACTCATCTGAAGAGTACTGATGTCAGGAAGAGTGATCGTTTAAATGTCAAGAGGATCACTCGAAATGCCGAAATGATGATGACGACACCTAGGAATGACACATCCTAAGGCGTAAATGACAGAGGTTATCGTTCAGAAGGACTCATCTGAAGATTTAACCAAAATTTGATAGTTTGACCGGTTTAGAATGATTTGACTTTCTTTGACCAGGTTTGACTTGTGTTTGACTATATGCTGATATTGCCTTGATGATATGAGCGATGCGCTGATGAGGTTGTTGTGTTGAATAAGAGATTGTTTTACTTTGTTTTAGGAGTTTTCCCCATGTGGAGAAATGATTGAAGACTTTTGACGTGTGTGCTAGTGCAGTGCCATGAACCCTCATGGACTGACCTAGTGCGGCCTCGGGGGCTCATCGATAGATGGCCTTGCCTACGTCATACACTCAGAGACCTCGTAGTTCGACATGACCAATGACGTTGTCTTGATGATCCAAGATTGCGTCATGATTTTATTTTGACAAACCTAATAGGACTGACCTAATGTCTCGGGGACTCAAGTATGAGTCTTGCCTACGTAGCAAATGCGCAGAGACAACGTAGTTCAGACAAATGACAAGGACTGATTGACTTGATTGACTTTGACCAGAGAGGATAGTGCACTTGTGTGCTTCAAGCAGTCTGATGATTTGTTGGTTTTCTTCAGGACGTTTTATGATTTTTAGGTCTTTTTTCAGGACTTTTTGCCATGTTTTTATCTTTTTTTAGGACTTTTTATGATGTTTTTGGTCTTTTTTCAGGACTTTTTGCCATGTTTTTGTCTTTTCTTTTTTTTTTCTTCTTTTTTAGGACTTTTTATGATGTTTTTGGTCATGTGTGACATCCACTGTAGTTTCATAATAAAATTTTTGCCCCCAGTCAGGTCTAAGACTTAGCCATTCACAAGTGGTATGGATGGGATGCTGTTGACTTGGTAGACGGACAGTCGTCAGGACTTGATGTCAATCATTTATCTACTATGACAGGTAAGGTAGGATGTGATGGTGATTTTTGGAATAGTGGCGAAGATACCTCTCATCCTAAGCCAAGTTTAGACCAAGTGATAGTAGATGGCAGAGCAATGATTGATTACGCATGGCGCCTGTTTGCCAAGTTTTCACTATTGAATGAATCATTTTTCTCTTTACTATTTTCATGATTTTTTGATTTTTTTGGTGTCACCAAGATGCCTGTTTGCCAGGTTTTCATCAGGGTGACAATTTTTATCATTTTTTTTATAATTTTTTTGTATTTTATGGTTTTTAGCTCCATCCTCTGATGCTATGCATAGAACTTTCGAAGATGTAAACTGTTGATGGGCTCAGTCAACTGTTCCCCATCTAGAGTTGCCAATTGATATGCTCTAGAACCAAAAGAAGATATGATAATGTATGGACCCAGCCAGTTTGGTTCAAATTTTCATGGCTTTTCTCTGTCTGCCTAGTTCCTGGGATTCTGCATGAGAACTAGGTCACCAATATCAAAATTTCCGACCATAACCTTTTTATTGTAGCTACGACAAAGGCGGTTCTGATATGCTTGGAGATGATTCAGTGAGTTTTGTCGTCTTTCATCCAACATTTCCAGTTCGTGCAAGCGTGATTGTCGGTACTCCTCTTCATTAGTTAGACCCTTCAAGGAAACTCGTAGCGAAGGAATTTTGACCTCAATGGGTAAGATTGCTTCAGTGCCAAAGACTAGGGTGAATGGAGTAGCTCCTGTAGGCGTACGAATGCTAGTTCGATAAGCCCACAGAGCAGGGTTTAGTTGTATGTACCAGTCACGGCCAACGTCATTGACAGTCTTTTTTAAGACCTTGACAATGGTTTTATTGGATGCCTCAACTTGGCTGTTTCCTTGGGGGTAGTATGGAGATGAAAAGTGGTGTTGGATATGGAATTGCTCACATAACTCACGTACGTCTTGGTTTTTGAATGGACGTCCGTTGTCAGTGATGATGGACTGTGAAAGGCCATACCAGCAAATGATGTAGTTGAGGATGAACTTTGATATTTGTTTGCCAGTAATGTATGTCAATGGGATGGCTTCGATCCACTTTGTGAAATAGTCAGTGGCGATGATAATAAATTTATGGCCGTTGGATGAGGTTGGATGAATCTTACCCACAAGGTTGAGTCCCCATTGAGCGAAGGGCCATGGAGAAGTGATTGGCCAAAGTTATTGTGCTGGAGCATGGACCAAATCACTATGGATCTGACACTTGCGACAAGTCCTGACATATTCAATTGCATCTTTTTCCATTGTCGGCCAATAATACCCAAGTCTCGTCAGTTTCTTCGCTAGCGTAGGACCACTCAAATGAGATCCGCATATACCCTCGTGTACTTCTCGTAAGGTCGTACATGCTTCGTTGGTGTCAAGACATCTAAGGAGGGTATCATCGAAACTACGGCAATATAGGGTGTCACTGACAATGGCGTACCTTGCCGATTTCCTAATGAAGGACTTCCTTTGGTTATTGGATAGGTTCAGTGGAAGGGTTTGAGTCTTGAGATATTCATAAATGTCCTGATACCAAGGAGAGTTGGGACCAACAAGTTCACAAACCATTTCTGACTCTGGGATATCATATGCTGGTATCAACAGCTGTTATACAAGGAACTCAAATTGTGACACATTTTTAGGGATGTCCAAGAGAGAACTAATAGTAGCCATTGCGTTGGCTACCTTATTCTATGCCCTAGGGATTTGTTCAAAAGAAATCGATTGGAAGTTTTTCAAGAAACTATCCACCATCCTCTTGTAGGGAAGCAAATTCTCATCCTTTGTTTCATAGTCATCATTCACTTGATTGATTACTAGCTGGGAGTCCCCGAATACAAGCAATGTCTGAATTTTCCATTTGATTGCCAACTTGGGACCTGTAACTAATGCTTCATATTCAGCAATGTTATTTGTACAAGGAAAAGCGATTCAAAATGACTTAGGAATTGAATCCCCTTGTGGTGTGATGAACAAGATTCCAGCACCTGAGCCATGACCAGTATGAGACCCATCAAAATACAGCTTCCATGGTGTTGTCGGTTCTGCATGAAAAATGGACTCATCGGGAAAATTTGTTACTAATGGATGAGTGACTTGAATCGGTGCATCTGCTAGTTGATATGCTATTACTTGCCCTTTTATTGCCTAGCGCTCAACATACTGTATGTCATACTTGCTTAAGATCATGACCCATTTTTCCAACCGGCCTATTAACACTGCTCGGCTTAAGAGGTATTTCAATGGGTCAATCTTGGCCACCAGTTGTGTCTGATGATTGAGCATATAGTGCCTTAGTTTTTGGACTGCAAAGACAACCGCGAGGCATGCACGTTCAATGTATGTGTAATTCAACTCATAACCTATCAGTGTGCGGCTGATGTAGTAGATTGCTCTTTCTTTCCCTCCATGATCATTTTGGGCCAGTAATGCCCCCAGTGCTGAACTAGTGGTCGAGATGTATAGAATTAATGGCTTTCCATGAATAGGCGACATGAGGACTGGTGTTGATAGCAGGTAATCTTTGATTTGCTGGAAGGCCTGTTGACATTTATCCGTCCATACAAAGGGGACACCTTTGCGCAATAGGTACTGGAATGGGTGGCACTTATCGGCCAATTGAGCTATGAAACAGCGAATAGATTGTACTCTGCCTTGCAAAGTTCTGAGTTCACTGATCCCTCAAGGTGGAGGCATGTCTATGATTTCTTTGACCTTTGCCGGATCAACCTCTATGCCTCTTTGGGAAACTATGTACCCCAATAGTTTACCTGACGTGACCCCAAAAACACACTTCTTAGGGTTTAGCCAAACTTTGTACTCTTCTAGTCTTTTAAAAATTTTGTTGAGTACCTTCAAATGATCTCTCCTTGTTGCTGATTTGGCCAATAGGTCATTAACATAATCTTCCATCATACTGTGCATCATGTCATGGAAGATCGTGGTCATAGCCCTTTGATACATGGCACCTGCATTTTTAAGACCAAAGGGCATGACATTCCAACAGTATGTCCCCCATGGGCACATAAATGTTGTTTTGTGTTGATCCTCAGGAGCGATGCGGATTTGATTATGGCTGGAGAAACCATCCATGAGGGATAGCATCTCATGTCCTGCAGTTAGATCGACTATGATGTCAATGTTTGGCAAAGGAAAGTCATCCTTTGGGCATGCTTTATTTAGGTCTCAGAAATCTGTACATACGCGAATCAGTCCATTTGGCTTTGTCACCGGCACTAGGTTGGAAATCCATTCAGCATAATCTATAGACCTTATGAATCCGACATCTAGTAATTTTTTTTAACTCGGCCTTGACCAGTAGAGCAACTTGAGGGTGCATTTTGCTCAACTTTTGCTTGACTGGTTTAGCATTGGGTAAGAGTGGAAGATGATGCAGAACCAGCTTGGGGTCCAATCCTGGCATGTCTACGTAGGACCATGCGAAGTTTATTTTCTGTTCTGCAGTTGAAATGTTATCCTCTATTGTGTCCTCAATAAGCATTGCCGATTTTTCTTTTTGTACAGGGAGAAAGTCCAGTCCTCCATCTTTGGGCACCTCAGAGAGGTTTTCACCTGTAGATTCATCCTTTATTTTTACTATTTTATCATCAAGAGGTGCCTTTCGGTTTTCACCTAAAGATGTTTCATTTTTTACTTTATTTTTACTTTTGCGACTAGAGGATTGGACAGTCTCGCCGAAGTATGCGGTGTAGTCTAAATCAATGGAAAATCTAGATTTGTGGTCCCCACTTGGTATTCCTTCTCGTAATCCCATGAATTCAGCAATTGCTTCATCATTTTGGAATGTGTCTAGAACTGGTAGTCGTTGTTGGTCCCAATCGACTAGTTTGGGGTAAACTAAAGAGATGCCATCATCAAGGTTAGTGAATTGGGGTGAGGATGCGGACAGCATGTAGATGGATTCAGTGATGTTGTAGATGAGGTTATCATCATCCAACTCGACATCGGACTCTATCCAGTATTCTCCTTCACTAGTGTCATATGCATTGTCGTAATAAGGAGTGAAGGTTTGAGACCCCTAATTATCAGTGTTGTCTGACACTTTGGATAGATTAGGTTGTTGTGTGTCATGGGAAGTGGTAGTAGGACTTTGGCTATTTGGTGCTTGTTCAATTTTGAATGTTTTCCAAAATTGTTGTTCAGAGGTCAGTTCCCCTGGTTCGACAAAAAAATCATCAAGACAACAGTCGCTTAGGGATCGTTCTGAGCCAAATTCCCACTCATGGGAGTCAGTTTCGGTTAGGGTTTCCCTAGTAGTCTCGACACTGTCAGAAGCATGTACTCACTCATTTGAAAGTCCAGAGATACGTCGATCATCATTGTCGAGTGATCCAAACCATAATACAAGATACTTCGGAGTTTGGAAAGTTTCTATGGGTTCCCTTCGACCATTTTTATTTTTTCCAAGGCCACTAGTACCATCGTAGCCTTTAGCCTTCATGATGTTGTAACCCTTGCCATATTTTTGAACTGGTAATGGAGGTAATGCGGCTGTATCCTTATAGATCCATCTGGTGATGTCAGCAAGGTCTTCATCACTCATGTCTCCCCACTTGATAAAAACTGTATTTGGTGGCACTTTGAAGGTTTCTTGAGGTTCCATTCTGAAACATGGTCGCCCATATATCTTTGGAGGAGTGGGTATCGTAGTTATGCTATATGTTGTATTTAATTTGAACTCTCCGTAGCCCAGGTCCTAGATTTTGACAGTTGCCTCAGTCTTAGGGCTGGTGGAAGGTGGTGGTATGGCAGAAGACGTGGATGGAGTGGGTGTCAAAGATGACATGAGTGTGGAAGGATCGATGTATTTGGACGATGAGGAGCCAGGTGCTTCTCGGTTGATAGGTACTCAGTTTTCAGAGATACCCCTTAAATTGGTACAATATTGGAAAGGGTCGGGGTCTCCATATATGGTTACTTCTATGCCGTCAAAAGGAAATTTGAGACATTGGTGGTATGTTGACGGAATGACTTTTAAGGCGTGGATCCATGGACGGCCAAGTAAGATGTTATATGGTAGTTCCAAATCCAGGACCTGGTAGGTTGTGTCTACAATGACCGATCCCACTCTGATAGGGAGAGAGATGACACCTCATGAAGAGCGTTCCTCGTCATCATATGCTTTGATCACTATACTTTTCATTGGGTCTATGCATGCATCAGAGAACCAAAGAGCCTTAACCAGTTTGAGAGAGCATATATTCAACCCTGCTCCGCCATCTATTAAAACTCGTCTAACTTTGTGCTTGTGGACAAAAACTTCTATGTGTAGTGCGTCATTGTGGTTGGTTTTATGTGATGATAAATCTTGGTCCAAGAAGGTGACGTGGTGCGACGTGGTGAGATACCCCACCATAGTTTCAAACTGATTGACATCAATGTTCTTCGGGACTGACAACTCTAGGAGAGTTTTATCTAGGATTTCTTTGTGCGCAGGAGAGATACGAAGTAGCTCAAGAATAAATATTTGTGCAAGAGTCTTTCCTAGTTGGTCAATTAGGTTGAACTGCCCTTTGGGTTTCCACTATTGTGGGGTTGAGATAGGTTTTGGCTATTTAGCATATGAAGCGGGTTGTGATTGCTTAGCCGATGGGCCTACTATAATGATTTTGGCTTGTCCAGGGGGAGGTGGACCAACTATAGTGACCTTGCCACTTCACGTAGTAGCATTACACTGTGGTGCTCTCTTGATCGTAATGGTATTGATGTATTCATCATTAGTTCTGACATTATTGATTATTGGTCCACCAGAATAATCATACTTGGCTCAGGTGAAGTTAGCTTGGTTTTGTGAACCTGAAGTGGAAGCATTATGAGGATCATGGTCCTGCAGTGGATTCTTGTGGATAGTATGATCTAAGTTGGAGTTGAATTGCAATCCACCTACTTCAATTGTGTGATTTTCAATAAGCTATTTTATTATGTTTTTCAGTTGTCGACAGTTGGAAGTTGTATGCCCTTTGACTCGATGGTATTCGCAAAGTGCATTGTCATTCCACCATGCTGGTTTGAATTGTCCTGGGTCATATGGTTTTATTGCCAGAAGTGTGATGACCCCATGTTGGATGCATTTCTTAAGGACATCTTCAATGGGTTCACCCAAATGGGTGTATGTGCGACCCCTATGAAATTGTCTCGTCGCACGATATTGTCCTTGACTGTTTTGACCACTTTGATTGTTTGAAGAAGTATTGGGAGGAGGTGTCAATGTCGTTGTTGGTCTATTTTGTTGTTGAACCCCTTTCAGGGCCAATACAGGACTTGTAGTCTTGGCGTCTACAACACCATCATTTGTAACATGCTTATTCTTGACCCAATATTTGTTTTTGTCAGCGGGCGGGTTGGTGTTTGTGTTTTTGGAACCATATCTCAATTCTCCCTTTGCGATAAGGGCTTTCTCAATTTGGACCCCCTTTTCCACTAATTCTGTGAAGGTTGTGCAACAATGTATTTGCAATGCGAATTTTAGGGGCCCTAGAAGTGTTTGAACGAACATGTCAACTTTTTCCCTTTCAGGAATGTCAATGTGACATCGACTAGCAAGGCTTCTCCATTTTTGAAAGAATGGAATAAACGTCTCACCCGAATCTTCTTGTGTGAGGTTGCACAAACTAGTGATAGAGGTATCCATGTCAATGTTATATGTGTAATTTCTTATGAATCTTCTTTTGAGCTCATCCCATGTCTGGATATCTTTTTGCGTTGAAAACCATTCAAGGGCTTGACTCGCCAAACTTTTGGAAAAAAGTCTCATTAAGTATGTTGGTTTGTAGGCGATATCCATACAGTTGGTTGTGAATTCGCAAAGGTGTTCAATGGGATTTGTCTTGCCTCTATATTTTGTGAAGTTGGGTGGCATGTATCCTGGTGGATATGCAGGCATGTATAAGTTCGTGTCGAATGGGTATACATCTAGGTCATATGATATTTCTAATTTCCTGCCTGAGATGTACATGTTTTGCATAGTTTTCTCCATGTCCCTCATTCTTGCTTTGAGTTCATCTATGGTAGGGTCATTTACATTTCCATATGTTGAATTTCCCGGTACACCATGTGTTCTTGTCTGTTGTGCATGAATGTTGGTGTACTATGGTGGTATAGATTGTTGTGGTACGTATGACATGTGTTGTTGGTATTGGAAGTTATGATTTGGTGCATGTTGATGAGTGTGAATGTTGGATGAGTATGTTGGGATATGTCCTCCTCCCATGTGTGTCATTATTTGGGGGATGTTGTGGCCATGAATGTTGTGGTGTGTTGATGATGTCGTGGGTTGTGTTGTTTGGCCACCTTGTGTGAATTGCTGATTTTGAACAAGGGGGACATTTGTGTTTGTGCCCTGGGAGGTGATGACATTTGAATGTGTTTTCGTGTTGACATTTTTTTGTTGTCCTTGGATAAAGATACGTCCTGTGGATCCTCTCGAAGGATTTTGTGAAGTACTATTGAACGGATTTTCCGAAGTTGTGTTCATGGTAGTAGATGTAGTTGTCAAGGGGGGATTGTGGTGACTTGATGATGCCCCCATGGTATTTACTGTTGCAGTAAAAAGAGGATTGGAGTAATTTTCCCATGTTGTCGAGGAGCCAAGAGTGGTTCCATCCGATTGGGGTAGTGTTGTGGATGTTGTGGATGATTGTGATCCCCCAATAGATGTAGCGTTTATTGTATTGGAGATGTTTGGGATGTTGGATGTGGTATGCGATGTCGTTGTGGTGTCAAAAGGGGTGTTGCTCGTAGTATTTAGGAATTGACCACTATGTGAACTGTTATGTGCGTTGTTGGTATTAGGGTCATTTATCGTGTTAATGTCAAATCCTGGTGGTAACTTAGCTCCTTCACTCAAGAGCATAGCTACGAATTTGTCTCTGTCTTGACGCGCTATTGTTTCAGTGAGCTGATAGACCTCTGGGTCTTGTTTCAATGCCTCTATGTTTTCCTGAAGTAGTTGACCATTTTCATCTCTTTGCAAGTAGAGATCGAATGTACTGTTTGATGAGGACTATGTTGTCACTAGAGGTTGATTGTCTAGATTAGAAAATGGATCGTACAAGGTCCAGTTTAAGTCATGTGGAGGATTGTTGGGGTCTTGCCTAAAGTTTTCCATTTGTCTCTTTTGTTTTTGAAGTCTAGTTTCGACCATAAATGAGATTGCTCAAAAAGGGAATGACAACTAAATGCAAGTATGACACTATGTGAAATCTAAGTTCGAAATGATGCCTAGAATGACTAATGTTTTTGTATTTTTGAGAATAAGGTATGCAATGTGTATGCAATGTAAGATAAGGTTATCTAAGCATTTCTAAGCTTGAATGTTGTTTTCAATTTTGACTGCTAAGGGACTTTGTTGTAAATGACAAGTTGACAAGATCTAAATGACTAGTGAGCCTTCCTAACTAGACTTTTGAGTTGGAAGAAATCTCACAAAAGAGGACAATGACTAAAAGGAGATTTGATAACTTGGTCCAAAAGGGTCTAATTTTGAAAACAATGACTTTGCCAAGGGGTGCTTAAGATTTTCCTAATCCTAACTATGCAAAATGTGAACCTAGGGATAGTCTAATGTCAAATGTATGCAACAAAAAAGGAATGAGGTATGAAGCCCATGGTGACTAATGCAAACTAATGGTCAAGACTTTGAGCAATTTCAAGTTAGGTTTCTGACAGAGTCTTCTTGGTGACAGAGTTTGACAACTGGTTGATAGTTTGAAGACCTCAGGTTTCGGCTGTGAAGTTTTAATTTTTGACAGGCAGATGCGTCACAATTTAGCAAATGCGGTGCAATTTATAGATTGTGGCTTTCTGACTGTCAAATGCAACTTGTCTAAGAAAATGCAGCTTTTTCAGTTCTCAGATGTGTCGCGATGCCTACATATGCGTTGTTCTAAGTTTCAGATGTGGTTTATCAGAGCAGTTGCGTTGCAGTAAATCAGTTGCGGTTTGACAGATGCGACTCAGTTTAGTTTCAACATGATTTTCGTGTTGTTTTGATGGAAGTTTTGACTTGTTTGATGAATGTTTTGTTTGAACTGTGACAGAACCAGAATACACTTGACAAACACAGCATTTTTAATGTGACCAAACACACATCAGATAAGCACGATCCTAAAAAGGCCAATAGGCCAAGGGTTTGTATACTTGGTATAGCCCACCTTTATACCCCGGATTGGTGATAAACACCTTTCCTTCTCGAGAGCGGATAGCTTAGAATTTTGGTGGCATTGGCTCCCCTCCACGGCTCATTAACATCATTCGATCACACCAAATTTAGATTCTTTGGGTAGTGACATCCCAAGAATTGCTATCTCTACTCAAGGGGATCAGTAGTGAGTATCTTCGGGCATGATACTGTACCCTACACTATACCAAGCAATGGCCAATAAACGGTTGGGCACTAAGACAAGAGGTGTTTAATTCAGGCATTCTGTTTGTGGGGCATCATCCATGCGGTGAGAGTCCCCTTTCGGATCCATCTCGTCGGAACCACGCTCGTGATTCTTGGGCTTTCCCCAAGAACCCACTTTTATATACCGGCTGGAAGTCCCTTGGTGTCAGGGTGCTACCGGTCTGAGTCGTCCTGGGGTGAGTAATTTTTCCCACCAGAACAGGCCCAAGTTCTAGAGTCAATAACCATTTCTCTTACACCCAGGATCGCATGAATGCGCAAGGGGAGAGGATACTCCGATATACCGAATCGTGAAGGGTAAAATAACAGAAAAGAATGGGTCTAGTTTTTTTATCACAAGGTTTTCACCAAGTGAGAGCATACTCACCTACCATTCCACAATCATAATCCAGCATAAAAGACATGCTTTCATTTTATATGCACCAAATTCAAATGCTTTCTACTCTAAGAAAAACAAGCACAAAGTTTTGTTATTCCTTCTTTGACATGCGAATTTGCAAACAATGAATATTAGTAGTTTCTTATGCAATGGTCTTCGACAAATGAATGAGGATTGCCACACGCTACAAGAAAAGATTAGTAACACAAGAAAAATCTAATCTAGTTAACATGCAGGAAAAAAAAAAGAAACAGGAAAAACAAAAAACCAGAAAACCAGTAAACAGAAAAACCCGAAAATCTGAAAATCAAAATGACAAAACCGAAAGAAAATTTTACCATACAGATGCGGCACGGCAGATCAAATGCATCGCTCGGGTCTTCGAATGTGACTCAGAATGTCAGATGCATCGTTCTAGTCAGTGGTTGCGGCTTGTCAGAGCATGTGTGTCTCTTCTGTCGTCGTATGTGTCGTGATGCATCCAATGCAACACAATGTTTTAAAAAAAAACACTTGCGTCGATCTGTACCTGTACCCTACAGAACAACAGAAAACAAAAAAAAACACTACGAAAACAGAAGACACATGAATGGAGATCGCCACATGCTACAAGAGATGATTAGTAACACAAAATCTAATCTTAGCCAACAAAAAAGAATACAGAAACTAAAAAATTAGAAAATCAGAAATCAGAAAAACCCAAAAATCTGAAAATAAGAACCTGCAAACTGAAGGAAAACTTTACCAGACAGATGTGGTGCGTCAGAGCAAATGCGTTGCTCGGGTATTTGAATGCGGCTATTAAAAATAGATGTGTCGTTTTGGTCGGCGGTTGCGGCTTGTCAGAGTGATTGCAGCACTGGTGTTCTCGGATGCATCGTGACGCATCAAGTGCGTCACAATTTTTTTTAAAAACACTTTTGGCAATCCGTACCTCTACCTACAAAACGACATAAAACAACAAAAAACCGTACGAAAAATAGAAAAACGGAGTCGGGTTCACCAATGTAATCAAGGGAAAATCAGATTTGTTAGAGGGGTTAGCACAATAACATTAAAATCCATTGAAGTAACAAAGTACAAAGGAAATAAAATTGAAAACAAAACGGAACAAAGTTACCCTAAGTCTTCACTTTCCATGCTTCACCTTTGTTACACCTCCTAGCTTGCAGTAAATAGAGATGCCCTCAGATTTCAAATGAGCAACTATGACTAATGACCAAGCCCTATGCAAGTGTTGAAGGATTTGTATAAAAGAAATGAAATCACAATAGACTAAAAATGACAATGACTGCAAATGACAATGACTATAAAAATAATAATAGCCTAAGTTGACAAAATGAGCATGAGAGACTAAAATAAGAACAAAATTGCCATTTTATAAAAACTGCAATTTTGAATGTGTGGCAAGGATGAGAAGATGACAAATACCCTAGAATCAATGATCAAGATTGAATGTTGCAGTATGAATTAGGGTTAGGTCAAAATTAGGGCAAGTGATAAAAATGAATGGCCAAGATTGAATTATAAGATAATTCAATCAAGGGCTTAAATTAAATGAGATGTTAGAAGATAAGATTGGCACGGACAAAGAGGTTGCTGGAGAAATTAAATAATAAAATTTATTTACTCCAGGTGACCAGTGAATAATTAAATAATAAAGATATTATTTAATTATAGAGGAATGTGACAAAAAGAATTATTTTGAATTAAATGATGATTTAATTCAAAATTCAAGATAGTGGACTAAATTAAATATATAAAATTTATTTAATTTAATGAGAGAAGAGGCTAATGAATAATTAAATAATTAAAATAATTATTTAATTATAGTGGGAAATGGACAAAAATTAAATAAATTAGAATCTATTTAATTTTAAAAGAAGGGGACTTAATTAGTGATGTAATTAAATAAAAAAAAATTATTTATTTAATAATCAAAGAAGAAATAAATGACCAAGGGGGAATTAAATAAATTAAGAAATTTATTTAATTAAAGGAGGACCTAGATAATTAATGATGTATTAGATAAATAAATAACATTTATTTATTTAATAATCAAGGAGAAACAAATGACAAAGGGGAATTAAATAAATTAGGAAATTTATTTAATTAAAGGAAGACTTAGATAATTAATGACGTATTAGATAAATAAATAAAATTTATTTATTTAATAATCATGAGGAACAAATGACAAAGGGGAATTAAATAAATTAGGAAATTTATTTAATTAAAGGAAGACTTAGATAATTAATGACGTATTAGATAAATAAATAAAATTTATTTATTTAATAATCATGAGGAACAAATGACATAAATTAATTAAATAATTATGAATTATTTAATCAATAGTCGAATGTGGACCAAGGACATAATTAAATGACTTAATTATGCTAGGACGAAAGAGGTAAAAATGAAGCTCCCAGGCCTAGGTCATTTTTAGGTGTCTACAAAAACATCAGAAATGTACTGAATGGAGAAAACCCTAAAACTAAAAATAATCAAAGTAAGCTAACAAAGGTAGCTGAGGAACTGGGTAAGAACCTCAAGAAGGTGGTGCCACCCAAGTTTGATGGTAAATCCTTTTGTGATGGGGCAGAAGCATGGATTATTGAAATGGAAAGGTATTTTTGCCTTCGAAACCTATTCGAGGAAACTAAGATAGAATGGGGATCCTACCAGCTCACAGGTGAAGCTGCTACATGGTGGGAGAATGAAAGGGCTAATAAAAAAAAAATTCCTGGAAAGGTAACATGGGAACAATTTTTGTATATTTTCAGGAAGAGGTGGCTTCCACAATCTTATTTTGATAAGAAAATGATAGAATTCCAGGTGCTCGTTCAAGGAGGAATGATAGTGACACAGCATTGGGAGAAATTCTCTCACTTGCTTAAGTATGTACCTCAGTACCAACATGATGAGAGGTTTCGTATACGGAAATTTATTCTGGAGCTTAGGCCTCAAATTTGAAATGAGGTGGATATGCATAGACCGGCTACCATGGATGAATCCTTTGAATTGGCACTCTTACAAGAACATAAAATGCAGCAGGCTGCAAACTACAAGAAAAGAAGGGAAGCCAAGTATGGAAATAAGAAGTCCCAAGGAAATCGTCAAGGTAACAATAACCAAGGAAATCAGAGCAGTCAGGGTAACCAAGGAAGTAATAACAGGCAGATCAAAAATTTGAAAAGGAGCGGTAGTCCTTAGAACCGTAATGATGGAAACCAAAATAACAATAAGAGGGCTAATTTCAATAAAAAGAATGACAATAATAGGAGGGATTTTTCTAATAGGCCTAAGGCACCTCATGGGGGTTGTTATACTTGTGGTGGTGAGCATTATGCCAGTGTGTGACCTTAGAGGGTTAACAGACAGAACAATAGAAATCAACATCATATTCATGCGGTGGTTGATAATCACCAAGCAGATTATCAATCCACTCCTATCCAGCTTTTGGGTAAACTCTTTGGAAGTCCTATTTCTATTTTGATAGATGTTGGTGCTACTGATAGTTTTGTGGATCCTCATGTTGTATCTAATTTATCAATTAGACCGGGGTATATGGAAAATTCATGGAAAGTTCAGTATGGGAATCGGGTAGAGAGGAAGGTAGAGCAATGCCTGTTTTGTACTGAACTTGAACTCCCTAGTCTCAAAACGCAAGTTAATTTGTATGTAGCACCATTGGGATCTTATGATGTGATTTTAGGAATAAATTAGCTTTTTGAACATAAGGCCCTTGTGGATTGCGAAGAGAAATCAATAAGGTGTCTTGATGACCAAGGAAATCATGTGGAGATTTGTGGTGTAAAAAGGCCTCTTGAACTTAGGCAAGTTTCAGCCATGCAATTAAAGAAGGCAAGCCAAAATGGATGCACTATTTATGCAATAAAGGTCAAGGACCTTGATGAGACAAAATCATTAGTTAATGATCATCCCATTCTAAAATAATTTTAGGATGTTTTCCTTGAAGAGCTAATTGAGCTACCGCCTAAGCGTGTATTCAATTTTTCAATTGATTTGATATCGGGTGCGGAACCTCAGTCCAAAGCCCCCTACAGGATGAACACAATGGAGTTATATGAGCTAAAAGCCCAATTGGAGGAATTGTTGAAACAAGGTTTCATTGATGTCATTAGATTTCCACAATCCATAAGAATCAGAGCAACTATTTCTGGATTAGATTGTGTGAGCTTTTTTGGATCAACGTTTCGGATCACACTCTGTGATCCATCATCAGGATAGAGAGTTCAAGGAGATGAAAGTGGTTTGTTGTAGACCCAACAGGTATAAAAAGAGGCAGAAAGATGAAAGAGGTTCCAGAAGGCCCAAGGTCCAAGAGATGACAGGAAATAAATTACCAAAAAGATATATTAATATGTTAATCTATTTAAATGTATCAATCTATTTAGTAATTTAACTAGATTAATCTATTATTAATCTATTAGTAGTTTAACTAGATTAATATATATTGAAAGATTTGTAAGTGATAATCTATTTGAAATTATTCAAAAGATTGATAAATTTCAATAAATTAATCTATTTGAATTATATGTTTAGATAGATTGATCTATTTAAATTGTTAAATAATTTAATAATTAAATAGATCAATCTATTTAATCTATTTGATAAATTACTATATTAGAAATGAAAATATTAAAGTATAAATTAATATTTCTATTTAGATAATTCTAGGGAGATTTGTTATATTCCTATTTATATAATTCTATTAAAATTAATTAGATAGATGATTAAATTTAAATAGATTAATCTATTTAAATTAATAAATGGATTGCTATATTTAAAAAGATTAAAGGGTTTGAGTGATTTAAATATATAAATCTATTTAAATAATTTAAATATGTAAATCTATTTAAATAATTTAAATATGCTAATCTATTTGAAAAGTTTAAAATTATTAATCTATTTAGATGATTAAAATATATTAATATCTTTAAATGTATGTCAAACTATCAATGTGTAGAAATATATTAAAAATATATATATTTAATAAATTAATATATTAGGAATGAAGATATGTAACTAAGGAAAAAATAAAATTAAATAAGTTATTATAAAGATGGGAGATAATTTAGATTTATTATATTCCTATTTAGATAATTTTGTTGAAATTAATTAGATAGATGATTATATTTAGATAGATTGATCTATTTTAAATTATTAATTAGATTGTTATATTTAAATCGATTAAAAGATTTGAGAGATTTAAATATATTTAAGTAATTTAAATATGCTAATCTATTTGAAAAGTTTAAAATTATTAATCTATTTAGATGATTAAAATATATTAATCTCTTTAAAAGTATATTGAACTATCAATGTGTAGAAATATATTAAATATAAATATATATATATATATAAAATAAATTAATATATTAGGAATGAAGATATGTAACTAAGGAAAAAATAAAATTAAATAAGTTATTATAAAGCTGGGAGATAATTTAGATTTATTATATACCTATTTAGATAATTCTATTGAAATTAATTAGATAGATGATTATATTTAGATAGATTGATCTATTTTAAATTATTAAATAGATTGCTATATTTAAATCGATTAAAAGATTTGAGAGATTTAAATATATTTAAGTAATTTAAAAATGTTAATCTATTTGAATAATTTAAATAAATTAGTCTATTTAGATGATTTAAATACATTAATCATTTTAAATGTATATCGAACTATTAATGTGTTGGAACACATTAAAATATATATGTGTATTTAATAAATTAATGTATTAGAATTGAAGCTATATTACTAAGGAATGTATAAGGACAAAAAATGAAAAAACACTTAAAAGAAAGAGAGCTTTAAAAAACACAAATACAGGAGGACCAAGTGAGAGAAGGCGATCACAAACCTAAAAGAACGGGTGATGAGGGGGAGGAAAGAGAAGACACGAGGTACAAGATGGGGGAGGGGGAGAGGATGGAAGAAAACGAAGGGGCAAAGAGGAAGAAAAGGAGGAACCAAATAGATTATCACTTACAAATCTTTCAATATATATTAATCTAGTTAAATTACTAATAGATTAATAATAGATTAATCTAGTTAAATTACTAAATAGATTGATACATTTAAATAGATTAACATATTAATATATCTTTTTGGTAATTTATTTCCTGTCATCTCTTGGACCTTGGGCCTTCTGGAACCTCTTTCATCTTTTTGCCTCTTTTTATACCTGTTGGGTCTGCAACAAACCACTTTCATCTCCTTGAACTCTCTATCCTAATGATGGATCATGGAGTGTGATCCGAAACGTTGATCCAAAAAAGCTCACACAATCTAATCCAGAAATAGTTGCTCTGAGGGTTTCATTAGACCAAGTGTGTTGCCCTAGGGAGCTCTTGTTATATTTGTGAAGAAGAAGGATGGGACCTTGAGGCTATGCATTGATTACAATATGATTAACAAGGTTACTATCAAGAATAAATACATGCTTCCCCATAATGATGATTTGTTTGACCAGTTGAAAGATGCCAAGGTATTCTCAAAAATAGATCTAAGATCGGGGTACCATCAATTGAGGATCAAGGATGAAGATATTCACAAGACTGCATTTAGAACAAGGTATGGGCACTACGAATTCATAGTGCTATGGTTCAGGCTAACCAATGCCCTTGTAGCCTTCATGAATTTGATGAACAGTGTTTTTTGGGACTGCTTAGATAAAAAAAAAATTAATCTTCCTTGATGATATCTTGATATATTCTGAGTTAGAGGAAGAACATGAGAAGCATTTGAGGATAGTATTGTAGCAGTTGAGGGAACATAAGTTATATGGGAAAATGTCCAAATGTACCTTTTTCCGATCTGAGGTGCATTACTTGGGACACGTTATTTCAGTAGAAGAGATAGTCATGGACCCAGATAAAATTAAGGTAGTCTTATATTGGCCAGCATTGCAGAATGTTTCAGAAGTTCAAAGCTTTATGGGACTTGCAGGGTATTATAGGAGATTTCTACAAGGATTCTCAACAATAGCATCACCTATTACCGCACTCCAGAAGAAGGGAAAGAAATTTGAGTGGAGTGACAGGTGTGAAAAAGCTTTTTAGTTGCTAAGAGAGAAGCTCATTTCTGCACCTATTCTAATTGTGCCTAACTTGAATGGTCATTTTACAGTTATTACTGATGCATCAGGAGAAGGGGTAGGAGTCGTTCTCATACAGGAAGGACAAGTGGTGGCATATGAATCAAGAAAGTTGAAACAACATGAGTTAAATTATGCACCACATGATTTAGAGTTGGTAGCCATAGTTCATGCCCTTCAGATGTGGAGACACTATCTCTTGGGTAATCCCTTTGAATTAAAAATAGATCATGTTGGATTATAGTACATCTTTACTCAACCCAACCCAAATGCTTGTCAGAGGCAATGGTTGGAATTTATGAGTGAATATGATTTTGGCATTGAGTACATTAAAGGGAAGGAAAATAGGGTAGCAGATTCCTTGAGTAGGAGAAGACATCTCGCAACCATGTTTACCATAAAATCTAATTTCAGGGAGTAGGTGGTTTAGGCTTTACTTGGGGATGAGCAATATGAAAGGGTGAAACAAGCCCTAGAGCAGTATCCTTCATATCACAGATTTTTTGGATATGTATTTGAGTCTGATGGACTCTTGAGGTTCCAGGATCACATGTATATACCTAATTCTACAGGGTTGAGAGAGTTGGTGCTAGAGGAATTCCATAATGCACTTTACTCAGGACACCCAGGTGTGACTAAAATGGTTGAGGGACTCAAGCCTCTATATTTCTAGCTAGGACTCAAGAGAGATGTTATTGCATTTATAGCTTGATGTTTGGAATGCCAACGAGTTAAGGCTGAGCATGTACATCCAATAGGACTTTTATATCCTCACAAGGTGCCATAATATAAGTGGCAGGTGATAACTATGGATTTTATTCAGGGATTTCCGATGTCTAGGAATTGACATGATACCATCCTAGTTGTGGTGGATAAATTAACTAAGGTAGCCCATTTCATTCCTGGGAACCTCAAGGATGGTTCAATGGTTTTGGCAAGGAAATTTGTACAGGAAATCTTCCGACTGCATGGAGTTCCAGAGGTGATCATTCCAGATCATGACACTCAGATGACTTACAAATTTTGGTCTACTCTGAATTCTTCCCTAAGAACTAAATTAAATTTTAGTTCAGCATATCATCCTCAGACCGATGGTCAGTCAAAGAGGGTGAACCAGATTGTGGAGGATCTCCTACGAATGTATTGTATGGAGCAACAACACAAATGGGAGGAGTATTTTCCTTTGTTGGAGTTTTATTAGAACAAATCCTACCATGCCTCTTTGGGTATGGCACCATTTGAGGCTCTTTATGGATGTAAATGTCGAACACCCATCAGTTGGGACAGGGTTGAGGATAGGATTCTGATTGGTCCCAAAATGTTGAGGGAAATGGAAGACTAGATGAAGCTTATCAAAGAAAAGCTTAAGCAAGCTTCCGATCGATAGAAGATTCTTGCAGATAAGAATAGAACTTTCAAACAATTCTCTACAGGATACAAGGTCTTTTTGAGAGTTCGACGCATAAGAGTTCAATCTCTTTTGGAAAGAACTCTAAGCTTTCCCCTAGGTTTGTTGGGAATTTTGATGTCTTGGAGGTGATTAATCCGGTTGCTTCTAGGCTTTCTCTGCCACCAACTCTATCCCATATCCATAATGTTTTTCATGTCTCAGTGCTTAAGCCCTATCATCTAGATGTAGCTCATATTCTTTACTAGCATGTGTTGCAGGTACAGGACCCAGGAGTGATACAGGTGGAGCCTGTCAGGATACTGGAAGAGCACAATGTTAAGTTGTGGAACAGGGACATTATGCAGTATAGGGTCTAGTGGGACCAATACTCAGAGGATAATGCCACTTGGGATAATGCTGCAAACATTGATAGAGCTTTTCCTCATTTGAGATCTTAGCATGTTTTTCTTTTCTTGCTTTTAGAGACTTATGATACACTAATGTTTCAGATTTTTGTTGTGTGGCTTGTAATAAGACATTGAGATGATGTCTCTTCCTAGTGGGGAAGGATGTCACGTCTCAACCTTAATGCAGGTTACTTTTGGTTTTGTGTGGACTTGTTACATGTTTTTATGTGCCTCGTAGAATAATAAATAATATGATGGTGTTTTGGTGTGGAGATAAATGAAAGTGTTTATTTAAATTATGAAAAGCTGAATAGTATTGAATATGCTTTACTTTGAAAATGAAGCAAAATAGAATAGAAACATTTTTATTAATGTAATATATTGCTTTATTTATATCTTAATGTGATACTAATTCAATTATTGTTGTGTGCCTGAGTGCACTTGAGTTGCAGGAAGTCGAATACCAAGGGTGTGATGAAGGAGAGGAGGTCAGCATCTTGACAAGAAAAAGCAGGAAGGCCTCTCAATCACACACACACACATAGTTTTATATAGACTACATTTAGGAATGTCTAATTTTTGTGTGTTTGTTTTGAATTATTTGCAAATTAAATATAAATTAGTAAATGAAATAAATGATGTAGTGAAATCATGATAAAATAAAGGATTAAGTTTTAATTAAAGTTAATTATAGATTTTGATTTACATGCTTATGCATTCCATTCTTCTTTTAATTTGTGTTAATCTTTGAGTTAATAAGTTAACCATTAGTTATAAGAAATTTCTTTTTATTATTGGGAAAATAATTTCAAAAGGAGATTTACATGCAATTAAATTTAATATTATTCTTAACTTTAAAATCCATTTCAAGATTAGGGTAGGAAATTGAAAAGGAAAAGCAATTTTAAAAAGGGAAAGAGTTCCCGAGAGGCTAACGGTTCTTGAAAAACTTTCTTGAAAATAAGCTCTGCAATTTTTCTCTAATGGCTGCCAAGAAAATGTTGAATCCTTCAAAAATAGTGTGTTGAGAATTAATCTTTGGTAGATAGTAGAAAGTTAAAGAGATGGAAAAGAAACTGGAAAGGAGGAAGAAGAAGAAGCTTTCTCAGAGAAAACAAATTGAAAAGAGGAAAAAAGAAGAATTTTTCTAAAGAGCATCTCCAATCTCCAGCTAGAAGCGTAATTTCTAGGTTTTCCATTCTTTTCCCACAAATCTTGATTGAAATAAATAGATACTACGGAGGAATTCGAATGCAAAGTGTTTGAATTGTATGCAAAAACTGTGAAAATGTGATAAAATGTTTCATTCTTTGAGTGCATTGAAAGAATTTGTACAATTATACTTCTTTCAGATTGGGCTTTTTTCTCCCTATGCTACTGTGCTTCATAGTTTTCATTTTTGAATGCTAAATCTTTTATACTGGAATTCTGAATAAATATATGTATATATCTACACACACTTATATTTTGTGTGTGTATTTGGTGCAGAAGCACCCAAGCACTTCAAGGAACACTTCAAGGGCCAGGAGGATGCATGGGACATGAAGACTTGTCAAGCATCTCAGAGCGTCAACTATAACATCCTGAAGCCTATAATGGCTTTTGAAATGGATAAAAATATTGAAGGAGTCAAAAGTCCTAAGGGTCCTGATAAGGACCATAGGACCAAAATGCAATGTAAATGGAACAATAATGTTCTAGGAGTTTAAATAGGTATATGATATTTTAATTAGGTTAATTAAGGTTGAATAGTGAAATGCAATAATTTTTAGAAGGTTTTAGTTTATAGGAGTTAATAAATTTCAAGTTGGAGTATTCAATTTTTTGAAATCCACCTTTGGGCGGGAAAGTGACTTTTAGGAGTTTTAGCAACTTTAATGTAATCAAACCAATCCAAATCAGTTGGGACAGTTGGGGGATGATTCTATAAGGTTAGGGAAGGCATTTTTACGGAGGGTTGGTTGCTGGTACGGATTTTGTATGGATTGCTACAGGAAGAAGCAAAAAAACAACAATCTCTTGCATTTTCTTGTGTTTTTTCGATGAATATCTAATTTTTATTCAAGAAATGAACCATGGAATGATTTAGAGACTTGTATCTACATTTATTTAAGCCTTTTAATGTCTTGATACATGTTTATAATTAGTTATTTGTATTATATTGCTGACTGTCCTAAGAAAGTGCTGATTTTTCAATAGTTTTTGGTGGTTTTCATGGGTGTTTGATCCATTTCATGAAGGAATGCTACTGTAACCTATGAAATGGATCTATTCTAACATTTATAATACAGATCTAACAATATGACATGTAGGTAGGGAATAATACTTGGGTGTACACCGTGTTTTTACAATGCAAAGTGCATGAAAGTGGAGGCTAAGGTGTAGCAACAAGAGATCTACCTGAATAAGGGGTATATTTTTGAGTTGAAGGTGTTTATTTATGTTGATTTATTGGTGAAAATTCCAAGAGAAGGTTCTAGAAGTGTTGGGAAAGCTAATTTTCAAGATGCCCTAGTTTTGGAGCAATTTAGTGAGGGTTTTGTGTTTGAGGGTGTCAAGGGTGTCATAGGCACCTAAAAATTTGAAAATCCTTGGTTTGGGAACATTTTAAGGTACTGTTGAAAGTATTATGATCTGGAGTTGAGTTTGGAATAGGGTTGCTTTGAAAAAGAGGGCTAATTTGGCCTAGTTTTTGTCGAAACAATAGGATTTGGGAAGTCTGATCCAAAACAAGTGCCATCAAGGTCTGGGTATGTTGTGTAGGGTCATAAACCACATCTAAAACAATCATTATTTTGGTAAGTCCTTTGGGGAAGTTGTGAGTAAAGTTAAAAACACCACCACAGGAGGCCTATTGAGGTTGGAAGCCTAGCCAAGGTGAAAAAAGTGAGTTTGTGTTTAAGTCAGAGGTTTGGGGCTTGAAACCATTCAAGAAAAGTTTGGGTCCATAAGTGAAGGTTTAAAGTCATAAGTGAAACTTTGAGGCTTATCTCCTATAGGGTGCCTTGAAGAGGTTTGAGAGTGCTTCATTGAAATCCTTGTAATCTTTGTGTGTTTTTCCTAAAGTCCCATCCCCTCTGCATCAATATCATATATATATATATATCTGCACACACTTATATTTTGTGTGCATATCATATATATATATATATATATATATATATATATATATATATATTATACATAATATAAATACATAGTTAATAAAGATTCTTGAACTATTCAATAGATGGTTGTATAAGCGAATTTTTTTGAAGGCTTTATTTGTTACTTTATGCAAGAAATGAGGGGATTACACCCCCAGCCCCGTCCATAGAGGAAGGGTGGCACTGTG
This sequence comes from Sequoia sempervirens, assembly GCA_007258455.2. NCBI lineage: Eukaryota > Viridiplantae > Streptophyta > Pinopsida > Cupressales > Cupressaceae > Sequoia > Sequoia sempervirens. Next base: position 228,099,201 of record VDFB02000002.1, read on the forward strand.
AGAGGGCAGTGCCCTCCACAAGCCAAGGCCTATGGAGGAGGAACTGCCTCATCACAACTACAACCTTCCCCTATGGGGAGGTGTCGGCCTCACTTCCCTTACAACCTGCGAGTTAATAAATTTTATTTATCTTTCCAGCTACGAATGATGAAATCCAATTTACTTTTCAAAATTGCAAACTATTAAATTTTGTCTACCTTTCAAGATTGTGAAATATGAAATCTTATACTGTGCATTCGAAAGCACTATTAGCAATAAATTAAGATTGTATATAAATTTTAAGATATATATGTGTGTGTGTGTGTATGTATATATATGTATATATATATACACATGTACATATATGCATACTTACATACAAACAAACTTTGGCATTTGTATACTTTTTTCATTTTTTCCACAAAAAATATTACTCTCTGTCAGTAGAGTTACACAGAAAATATATAGGGATGAATATATATTTATATATAAAGATATATATTTATATATAAAGATATATATTTATATATAAAGATATATATATATATATATAATTATATACACACATATATATATAAATATACATACATATTTATATATATACTTGGCATAAATATCATTGCAGTCTACAGAAAATACTACTTTCTATCATTGGTACTAAACTAAAACACAACACATTATATATACATTCAGCCATAAGTTTACCATGTATTTATGAATATGTGGTTATTTTATTAATATATATACAAATCTATACAGTGAACTTTAAAATTTAAAAGTGAAATCTTAGAAAAGTAGCTGATTAAATTCACAAAAATAACACTGTGTACAGTAGCAAACTTGTGTTTATGTGCAAATCTAGAAATTTACTTTATTATTCTTTTCTAAAACTGCTTTAGTTTTGAATATCTATGCATTGTATGAATCATCTTATATCGTTTTTGACTTTAGGGAAAATACACGTAAGGCTATGTTAAAAGTTGAAGATGAAACTTTATAGCAAAGATAGACTATTGAAAATAGAGTCAAAATTAGTGAATTTTCTGAAAAGAGTGGTTTTCTTTTTACTGAAACTATCAAAATTATTTACTGTGATCAAGACTAATTTAGAAAATAGAATTGAGACTGAATTTATTTTGCATTGTAAAATCACTAGAAAATGTACAAGAAAACCTCATTTACTAAATGCATGCATGAAAGCTATTTTTAACAATCTTTGTGTGAACATTGGAGAATGATGAAATTTCTTTGGAATTAGCAATGAGTAAAATTGAATGTGAACTTAGATGGAAAATGCATTATTTATTGTATTTTGGGAAACTCCTAGGATAGGATGCCAAAGGTGGACCCACAGAGACATTAGTTTTACCCTTCCTAAAACTATCATTTGTTTTATTTATACTTGGCCAAGCACTTGCACCATTGAAATAGATGGAATTAAAAGCCTAGAACTAAATGAATATAGGTCTCTGCCACCTCCTGTTTGCAAGAAATATGTGATTCTCATGTTAGGAATGCATATGTGGTTTAAAGAACATCATCTATCGAGCGTTACAAATATAAACCATTTCATTAAGGTTTGTGTTGATATTAATCTCTCCACATTTGACACATACACAAAATGGCAACCACTGTGGGGCCCTTGCCTCACTTGTTTCTAACTTTTTTACAAATTTTGTGATTGCAGGTTTAAGAATGGAGACTTGAGAGCCTTTTGCACCTGCTCTAAGACAATTCTGGGTTGTTTATGGAGTTCTAGTGCCTCTTGTACCTATTTTTGCACCTCTTGCAAGTAGTTCATAGACCATTTTCACTGTTTCAAGAACATTCTAGGAAATTTTGAGAGTTTTGGCACCTCTTGTACCTGTTTTGGCACCTCTTTCTTGAGTTTTGGTGCCTCTTGTAAACTTTTTTGAGATCTTTTTACCTATTCTGAGACCATTCTGGCCAATTTTGAGAGTTTTGGTGCCTCTTGCAAGCTGTTTAGAGACCTATTTTCCCTATTCTGGGACCATTCTGCCCTATTTCTAGAGTCTTGGTGCCTCTTGCACCTGTTTTGGCACCTCTTGTAAACTATTTTAGGGAGTTTTGGCATCTCTAACTTTGTCTTATAACCTTCTATCTTTGTTTTGGTTCCTCTTGTCTCTATTTTGGTGCCTCTTACAAATTTTCACCAAGTCATAAAACTCACATATTGTGTTTGTGCTTTGCAGGTTTTCCTAAAAACATTTTTCAATGACATTCTTATCAAACTACTGATATATTGTAGGGGATGGAAGTGATATACTCTGTTTCCTTTTGGTTACGATAGGAACATAGCTTAATTACAAGGTTAACAAACATCATGTTTCCTTTTGGTTAAGTTAGGAACATAGCTTAATTAAAAGGAAAATGAACACCATGTCTTTTTTATGTGATGGATGGTAGGCATATGTTCTCCCCTTAACTGGTTGATCCAAAAATCTAGACCCGTTGTTGTTAATGCACGAGTGTAAGTGGAGTATATGGCGTGAATTCTCTTTATTCATCTGAAATAAAGATTGATTGAATTTCTAGTATACTTGCTTGCTTTGTTTATCCTAGATGAGCCTGCCTTGTGGGAAAAATTAATCACCCAAGGGAACGACCCAAGCTAGTAACACGCTAAAGCCAAGCGACTTTCCAATTGAGATATAAATGTGGATACTTGAGGAAAGTTCAAGTATCATGCGGGTGGCTCTGACGAGATGGATTGACAGGGACTCTCGCCACATGGTTCACTCCCTACCAACAAAATGTTTTAATTAAAACCCTTGTTATAGTTTGGCCAAATACTCTATCTATTCTTTGGTGTAGCAATGGTCGTTGCCAAGGCATCCACATTATCATAGTTTTTAGTAGAGATGATTAGTTAGCCATGGGAGTTTCATGGGGACTGGAAGCTTGGTTGGCCTGAGAAGAGTGTGCACTGTAAGGGGGAGCCTATGAAACCAAGCTTTTGAATTCATTTGCTAAAGATAAGTGCAGTTGGGGTAAGACCCACGTGGAAACCCAAAGAATACAGTCTTACATAACCCTAGGAGTGTATATTTTGCTTGATGTGCTTTTATCCAAAGTGTTTTAAAAAAAAAAACCTCAAGTAAAACACCATCAAAAACATCACATTTTGGAAGTGAAAACGTTGATTCAGAATGAAATTCTTTGAGGTAAACAAGTCCACAATTGAAAATTCCAAGAAAACAAACCTTTGGGGGGGTATTTCAGCTATTTTAGAGTCATTTTGGGAGTTTTCAGGAGTTTTGGCACTTCTTGTATCTATTCTAGTGCTTCTTGTATCTATTTTGGCACCTCTTGTAAACCTTGAAACAGTAAGTTAGATTCATACATCATTAGAAAATCTATCTTTTCAACAGTTTTCAACTTTTCCTTAGGAAAAACAGAGTCAAAACATGTGGTCTACATAATGATTTCCTAAAATATTAAGGCTAGGAAACCCAAGATCAAGCTTCTTAGTTCAAAACAACATCAAAAATGTTTGTGTATCCTCTACGACTTTAGAGAAAGGTTAACCTTCAACTTTTACAAGAGAGCTTGCAGAAATAATCTAGAGTTATACATGATGTACTATTGTAAAAATCCAAGACTTTTCCAACATTTTGAGTACCTTAATTCAACATTGTGAACGAAAGGTCCAAGTCCAAGATCATTATTTAGTTACTTTAGAAGTTTAAATGTGTCAAAATCTTACCTCTACAAGTGGAATTTTCCAAAACCAGACCTAGATCTAAACATCTCAAAGTGCATAATCATCAAACATCTATCACATCTTTGATTTTAAAGCTTATTTTCATCTTCAGGATTTGTCATCCTCTAATCATGAAATGACGTTATGCAATCAAATCCAACTCAGTCTTATCAATAGAATTTTTCATTCTATTTAACTTAGTGGTAACTCTTCACACTATTCCAAATTTAGATCAAAGCTTAGTTTAAATCATAACACTTGTATGTCCATCCAAACAAGGTCCCAAAAGAGGAGACTCAAGGAAAAGGAACTTGGAACACCTAACCTTGAAATGGAAAACATTGGAAATCCTAGTAGTGAAACCCTCAATATCGAAACACTCAATCTTGAAATGGAAAACATTGGAAATCCTAGTAGTGAACCTCTTGATATCGAAACTCCCAACATTGAAATTCCAAACATCGAAGCTCAAAATAGTGAAATCCCTAACAACATGGTCGAAACAGAAGAAAACCCTCTTCCTGGACTCAACAACACACAAGGGGAAGAAATAAATGATGAAGACATCTGACAAGCTGAAAAGACCCCAATTTCCATAAGTTTTTGGAAAAGATTTTTGAAAGGGATGGGAAAAAATACCTATTAATGTTGGAAAATCAGGGTGTCAAACTTCTCCCTGATTTTGATGTCAACACCTTAAAAGCACCTCCCAAAAAGATTGAAAAAGGAAACAGAACAAATGGTTGCTTGAACCCACCAAATGTAGAACCTTCAACAACAAGTTCTAGATATGCAAAGGGGAATCTCGAAATGATACTTGATCTAGGACATTTGTCCTTACTGTTGTGTAGTTTTTGCACACACACATCACTAAAAGAAGGGACCCTCTTTTTATTTTTCTCTTATTGTTTTGGCCATTTGATTTTGAGGATTACTGTACCTTGGCATGAGCATAAATGTTTATCTTGCTGGCCTGAGTGATACCCCTAAGTTGCACATTAAAAAAACTTAAGTTCTGGGCGAAATTCAAGTTTTTACTGCATTTCGGGAAAATCCGCCTCGTTTGGATTTTCCCAAATTTCATTCAAACTCTGGCTAAATGCAGTGGTTCAGGAATTTCTGGTCTTCGTGGAAATTGTGTGGGCCAGATTTTTCTGGAAGTTTGTTGTCTCATCAAGTTTTCGAACTTCTTTTTGGGATTTGGTGATTTGGGCATTTGGATTCACTGATTTTCTTGCTTGGATGCTTGGATTTCTTGCATTTGAGTTGAGTTCACTAAGTATTTATCTTGTGGTCAAATCTGATCTACTTATGGTATGTGATTTTGATCCCTACCTTTGGAGTGTTAATTTTTGGTCATTAAGCATCCTTTTACGTCCATCTAGGAGCTCGATCTTGCATGTTTAATGATTAAATGCTTCAAATTAGGGTTGCATTTGATGTTTAGGATATTTTATATTCTTCCCTTGTTAACCAGTCATATTTTAACGATGTTCCACATTATAGAATGTTCCATGTCATGCCCCATAGGTCCAAGTGTTGGTTTGGTTCCTTGTTGAGTATGTTCAAGCTCAATCCAAGTTTAATCTGAGTCGGTTCCTTTCACCCATGGTAGATGTTTTAACAGTCCAATCTAGGGAATCCTTGATTTTTTATGATCATTCATCATTTAGTGCCTTAGCTAGTCTCGATCCAAAGGAATTAATGGAAAACATGAATTGGGTTTGAGTCGAGCTCAAGAGATTCGTAACTCGTAGACATTTGATCACCTCAGGTTCAAATCAAACGTGATAGTGGTTTTTCAGGATTTTGAGGACTTCACGGAATTTCTACAACCATGGATTTTCTGAGATTCTATCTAACCTTTTGTGTTCTGGGGTGTGCAATGAAATTCAGAGTTTTGATGACTTCGTAGAATTCCAGTTTGCCTAAATTTTTCCGGATTCCCTAGGAAGCTTTGTGGAACGTGGAAATTGGGTGAAATAGACGAGTTTAATAATGAATATTTATCATTCCATGCTCTAAATTGATATATTACAATGTTATTTACATCTTTTCTACATTTTGATGATTTATGGTCAGTATTTGTGTCTTCTTCGGGAAAATCCGCCTAGACTGGATTTTTCTGAAATTCCCTCTAGCCCGGATTCTATGGAGGGCTTGAAATCCTGAACTGTAAAGGGTTTGTGCTTTAAGGATGTTTCAAGGGGGATTTTATCTTTTCTTGGATTTTTTTGAATGATGAATACATTATGATGATGGGTTAATCTTCATCTTCATGTTATAATGGATATTGATGCTAGTGTTTTTGTTGAGTGCAGGTTGAATTTAGCAGGGTCATCAAGGAAGTTCTAGAGATGAAATTTGTTCGATTGAAGGATGGGAGTTTTATTCACCTGTATTCGACCTCGAGAGGAAATTTTAAGTGTTGGGTGCTCCACTCTTGCCTGACTTAGATGGAAGCTTCTTGAGGGTGCAAGATCAAACAGATAAAATGGGAGGAAGCAGTTAATATAGGGCTACATTGAAATTTGTGCTCCCCTTCACATGTATTGGTTTGAATTACATTGGAGATCCCAGGTCGACCTAGATAGAGTTCATGCGTTTAATGCAATTTTATCTCATTTTTAATTCTCCTTGGCTGACCTATTTTGTGGCCATTTATTATTCTAAACATTAATCGGGCTGACCTGTTTGTGGCTATTTTATGATTGTAAACCCTATATAGGCCGACATGCTTTGGAGGTCTTCTATAAATTTGGCATTTCACCTCATTTTTAAGATATAGAATAAAAAAGACAGACGGTTCTTAGAGTGAATTAAGCAGTAGAGCAGAGTTAGAAGTTAGTCAATTTTTGAGCAAGTGATGTAACCGAACATTGGAATTGTTTTTGTAATTCGGTGATTCAATATAATTGAAGACATTGTGATTTTTCTGGTGATCTCTTTTATGTTGACTTATCCTTCATGGTTCTTATGATTCTATCTTTGAAATTGCTCAAGGTTATTAGATGTATGTTAAATCTAGTTTAAAGGTGTTTATGGTTTGATGCTTGAAGTATTTGCAGCTAGCTAATTGTTAGTTGCTTTGCAAAGTTAGACTGGACCTTTATATTCATTGTGTTGGGTTCAATTGTGAAGGTTTACTCATTTCAATTGCAATTGGGTTCTCTTGGATGAATGTTCATGATCTAAAAATCTTTAATACCTTAGAAGATTGCACTATTTATGTGAGATTGCAGATTCATCTGGGTTAAGTAGGAATAGTTTTATGAGGGATTGGTCCATTTCAAGTATTTCATCATTTACATTGTTAATCTTAGGAATAGTTTTGATTTAGGAATCTCTTTGAAACCCTAATCTTTTGTTATTTCTTTATTATTTGAGTTAGATTTATGATTGAAGTATCATCATATTTCCAGATCTGATAAATTAAAGATTCAGTATTTGCTTGTAGTAAGGTCCCTTTGTGATTACCAACATTTTCACATCTATCACTGAGTACCTGACATTAGAGACCTTGGGGTTATCTCTTGAGGCTTGCTGATAGAGATTTACCTTTAAAGAGAGATAGGATTTCATATTTTGTCTGAGTTATTGTTGTGCAGAAAAAATCATCAACAGATTGGCACTAGAAGGAGGGCCTAAATAAGCAAGGTGGATTGGTTTTTGTCTGCCATCTCTCCTAAAAGACTTAGAAGAAGAACTAGATCTATTCCAGGAGAGGAGGAATTTCAAGAATTTTTAGCTCTCACTAGGTCAAGAAGGACTAGTAGAAGGGGAGAATCATCATCCACCCAACCACCTTCATCATCTCCATCATTCTCATCTTCATCAAGTTCATCTTTGCCTGAGTCTGAGGACATTCCCATCCAACAACCTCAACCAGTCATAAATCGGCCATTACCACCCCCACCTCCACCAATGGCTTTCCTAGCTAATAACCTATCCCCATTGACTTTTGCTAATTACAATGTCATGCCCAAGAACCCTGAACACTTCTATTCAAAATTCCATGTTAATGATCCCAATAGAACTGCTAAGGAACACATCAGGATTTTTTAGACTAGCCTTAAGGATAGGGGAATAAATCATGAGGATGTAGCATGTAGGATATTCCCTTATTCCTTGGGAGAGGATTCATTCTATTGGTATAATCACTTACCTGCTAGGTCTATCCAAAACTGGAATGAACTGGAGATTGCATTTCTGCAGAAGTTTAGGATTCCCATCAGTCCCAATGAGCTCTATTGTCAGTTCACTAATGTTAAGAGAGAAGTCAATGAGCCTATAGGGTCCTTCAACAATAGGTTTCATTGTGCCTATACCAGACTGTAGGCCCCCTATGCTATTGATGAGCCCACTGCTTTAGAAGTCTATTATGAAGGACTTGATAGTCTGACAGCCACCTTCATGAAATGGAGAAATAACCCTCCTAATACCCTACTTGATGCATATGCAGAGGCTCTGAAGGTTAGCACTACTTTAAGGAAACATTTTTCTAGGCCTTTATTATCATTAAAACCCACTGCTCACCCTGGACAAGTCCCATCTCTCAACTAGGCTCTTGCTAGTCACACTCCTATCATGAATCCAGTACCTCATTTACCTCTTGTCCCTCACCCAGGGCCTCTAGTGAGTCAAGTGCCACCTGCAGTCAGCTATCCCTAACAAAATTCAAATTAGTCTTTGCATCCACAGTCTCATGCTATCTATCCCCCATATCTGCAAAATTATGAAGTATTGAACCAGTCATTAAATACCAACATTGTAGTAGGATATCCCCAAAATAATGTGAACCAACCTCCATACGAAAATTATGATAAGGAGAGACTAGATGAATTGACTGAACAAGTGAAGAAGTTGAATATGGAGGTAACTTACTTGAGGAACTAGAACAACCAGTTGCAAGCGGCTCAAAGAAATATGTAGTCTAATTATAGCAGAGAAAGTTGAGAAAATCAACAAGGACAACATTTTGATAGGGTCAACATCTTGATAGAGGATATAATAGTGATAGATGATACAACAATGATAGAGGATATAATAATGATAGAGGATATAATTATGATAAAGGACAATCCTTAGGCCAAAACTTTGACTGAGGGAAGGCTGGTGGACAAGGATTCGATAGGAGGAAACCCCCAAGACAAAATAGGACTTGGAATATGAGGCCTAACAATGGAGGAGTCCCTACCCCATTGGATCAGCCAGTCAATTAGCCAATCAACCAAGAGAAACCTTCAAATGGTGTATATTTAGCTGAGGCTACATTATCAGTATGGTGTAGGCTCCATAAAAAAAGTCAGCATTATGAGTTAGATTGTTAGGAGTTCCAAACAATAGCTTCAATTTTCTAGTATGAAGTGGAGAATAATGAAAGTGGTCAGGAAATGGTACCATCTACTCCTTATGATTCATCAGTGTTAGTACTAAATCATGCTCCTTTTCCATAGAGCAAAGAGGATGTGCCTGAAGAAAAATCAGACCAGCTCAAGGAAGAGGCAGATCAAGTGTGCAATGGAGATGGGATTTCACAGTTGTTTGATGAAAATCCAATAAATGGAAATGGCCCCATGGATGAAGAAGAAGCTTATGTTGAAGAGGTAAAAACCTTCCAAAGACTTGACAAGAAGTATGATTTGAGAGACATGCCACATAGACATCCATAGGCTGGAGGCCCCTTTACCACCTCCATTCCACCAAACAACTTCACAACACCTCCAGATCTCAATGCCAACAATAATCTTCCATATCCTCTGGTGTGAAGGAAATATTTCGCTAAAGATCAAGCACAAATGGATCCATCAAAAGGAAAGAGTGTTGAAGAAAATAAAGATAGGGTGATGGAAAACCCAAAAGAGACTCATGCTAATTTGAGTGAAGAACAATTGGCCATATATGTTGCAGAAGAACTCAAGAAGCTAAAGGTAAGTCTCTCTGCATTTGAATTATTGAGAGCTCCAACCATTAGGAATGCAGTTCTAGGAGCTTACAATGCAAATTTTCTATATCACAAGATAGATCAGTTAGTGAAAGTGTCAATAGAGTATCTAGCTCTCAAACAGTAGGAAGGAAAAATAAGACTCATAATCAAGTTCATATGCCTCCTGGAGATAAGGAAAAAGAGAAAGATAGGACTCGGGTTGCTCAAGTGGATACTCCCTTAACTCTATTTCAAGGGAAAACTGATACTCCTCCATTCTTGATCTCTATTTGTATATTTGGTAAACACTTGCATAATTGTTTGTTAGATTCAAGTGCTTCCACTAATGTAATTCCCTTTGGTGTCTATAGAGCTTTGGGTATTACTCCTGCTGATTCCCAAAAGAAAGATACGCAATTGGATAGAACTGAAGTTAAGGTTGTAGGGGAATTAAATATGATTCATATGCAGGTTGCTTTTGATCCTAGGATTGAACAAGTTATTAATATAGAAGTGGTTGATATACCTGATGCTTATGGATTGATTCTGGGAAGAGACTTTACCAGGGCCTTGAATGGATATGTATCAACTGATCATTCTCACATGTGGCTTCCTTCGAAGGGATTTCCAAACCATATTAGAATTGAAAGAGAACCTGGGATGAAGTATATGATCGCAAAATATCAAAATACCTCCAATGAAATTATGATATCTGAGGTAAGAATGGGTAATTATGTGCTTGCAACCCATTTTGAGGAGTCAGATGTGGAGGAAGTCCTTATGTTCCATGCAACACCTATTGAACTTACAACAGAATCCAGTAGTACTGAAGCCTTGTTAGAACCTATTGGAAATGAAGATGATATTGAAGATAATCAACCCAGTTTACTGGATAATTTCTAGGAGTTCATTCAGAAATGCATTGAGGATCAAATTCAGTTGGGTGGGAAGATGAATTTCAGAGATTTTCTCTTTCCAAATTGGTGTAGGGTTCATAATACCTCCCATTCTGAACTAGATTGTTGCTTATGCTAGACTACAGTGGAACAAGTGTAGAAATGTATCAATCCCACTCTAGCACTCAAAATTGATATCTAAAATATTCAGAAAGACTCTAAAGGGAAGAAAGTGATGCTTCCTGAAGAACCTTCTGGTAGAAATAGTGCAAGAGATACAACAAGGAAGTCTGCAGTTGCTAGTTGTTGGAATTTAAGATTTGATGGATCAAAATCAAAGCAAGGAGTTGGAGCTAGATTTGAGCTAATTAGTACAAAAGGTAAAAAATTATTTTCTGCTCATAGGCTTCAATTTCATTGTACAAATAATGTAGCAGAATATGAGGCTTTGATCCATGGGATGCTAATGGTACTAAAGAAAAAGGTTATGATTTTGCAAGTTTTTCAGGGATTCTGAATTAGTAGTTAAGCAAGTTAGGAGACAATACTCTTGTCATGACAGAAGGATGACCAATTATAGACACAGAGTATGGGACCTTATTGAAGGGTTTCATGCCTTCAACATTCAGTTGATCCCATGAAGTAAAAACCAGATAATTGACTCCCTTGCTCAAGAAGCTAGTACATTGTAACCCACGTCTCTTTTTGGATTGAAGAAGTTTATGGTGGAACTAACCCCAATACCTTTAGTACCTAATAAAATTACTAATTTCCAGGTATTTGAAGATGATAAGCATATCCTAGATTTTATCACAAGCTCAGATATTTTTTCTTCATAGATTATAGATGAAACTGAACTCCAAGATGCAGAAATGGATTTGGAAGGGTTAATCAATTTGAAGACTACTACGATTCCCAGAGGAATGGTATAGCTAGAGAGGATTTTTGATCTGGATAAGGTTAGAGATCAGGAACAAGATGCTAAGAAGAAGTTCATTAGTGGGAAATGTGAATAGTATAATATGGGGACCTGGGATGATGTCAAGAATGTCTTCATTGGCAAGGCATGTACTCCAAAAGAGAGAAAAGGAATAATTGACGCATTACATAGATATCCAGATATGATAGCCTAGAGTTATGAAGATTTAAAGACCTATGACACATTAATTATAACTCATACTGTCCCTCTGAAGTCAGGAGTAAAACCTTTCAGACAGAGACAAAGGCGAATCAATGCCTTACTAGAACCCATCATTCAAAAGGAAGTGCAAAATTTTTTGTCTGCAAGGATCATATTTCTAGTCAGACACTCCACCTAGGTGGCAAACCTGGTTCCTGTATGAAAGAAGAATGGTGAAATTAGGTTTGTGTAGATTTTAGGAACCTTAATAGAGCATCAGAAAAAGGATAATTATCTAGTGCCTTCATTGGATGAAGGCTTTAGATTGTCAATGGTTCCCAAATGATGTCCTTTTTGGATGGTTACTCAGGGTACAACCAAGTTATGGTGCAGTATGAAGACATGCATAAAACTGCTTTCACCACCAAGTGGGGAACTTTTTCCTATAGAAGAATTCCTTTCGGTTTGATTAATGTTGGGGCCACATTTCAAAGAGCTATGGACATTGAATTTAAGGAAATAATTGGTAAGTGCATAATCATTTATATGGATGATCTGACAGTCTTTTCAAAGAAGAGAGGTGATCATATAGCAGATTTGTGTAAAGTGTTTCAAAAGTGTAGGGAATTTGGTATATCTCTCAATCCAAAGAAGTGTATCTTTGGAGTTATAGAGGGAAAATTTCTAGGACATGTGATCTCTGAGAAAGGAATTTCCATTGATCCAGAATGAGTGGAAGCTATACTCAAGATCCCACCACCTGCTAGCAAGAAAGAAATGAAATCATTCTTTGATGAAATCAATTTTGTAAGGAAGTTCATCACTAGATTTGCAGAAATAGTCAAGCCACTGAATGCAATGCTGAAGCAAGAAGACAAAGTTGAATGAATTATAGAAGCTAAGGAAGCATTTACAGAGATAAAGAGGGCTATTGCTAAAGCTCCAGTTTTGGTAAGTCCAAATTACACTAAGCCATTCTATATATATTTGTTTGCCTCCGATTACTCCTGTGCTGCTATGTTGACTCAAAAGTCTGATTAAGGAAATGAACATCCCATAACATTTATGAGTGCACCCTTGAAAGATATTGAACTAAGGTACCCAAGTGTGGAGAAGCAGGCTTATGCCTTAGTCAGAGTTGTGAAGAAATTAAGGCACTATATCCTCAGAAATAAAGTCTTTGCAATAGTTCTTGATCCTACAATCAAGTTGTTGATGCATAATGAGCTAGGAGAATGCAAAGCTAAGTGGGTAATAATGTTACAATAATATGATATTGAGATTCAACACATGAAGCTAGTAAGAGGGAAAGGACATACAAGGACAATGGCAGAAATGGGCCCTAATCTTGCAACCCAACATTACAATCTAGAAGATGTTTCCCCTAGAGAATGGTATGATGATATTGTTTATTATCTCCTAACTCAAAGGTGCCCTGACCATCTTAATATAGTACAGAGAAGGGCATTGTGCTTTAGAAGTGACAATTTCATGCTGAAGGGAGTCATTCTATATAAGAAGAATCATGAAGGTATCTACCTGAGGTGCTTAGGAAGACAGGAAGCTGAGAGAGTCATGGATGAATTTCATGATAAGTATGGTACTGGCCATGGATCTACACATGCCACTGTAAATCAAATTCTGAGGGTTGGTTATTATTGGCCTACATTGTTCAAGGATACACATAGTCATGTCAGAACTTGCCATGTGTGCCAGACCGTAGCAACCAGAGAAACGTATGCATCTCTTCCACTTCAGTCAGTCTTTGAGGTAAAACCTTTTGCACAGTGGGGGATGGACTTTATAGGTCCCATCAATCCACCTTCCTATGTAGGGCATAGGTATATTCTCACTATTACCAATTACTTTACATGATGGACTAAATATCTTGCATGCAAACAATGTACTTCTAAGGTGGTAATAGATTTCATTGAATCAGGTATTATCAATCGCTTTAGATGTCCTTTATCTTTGGTTTGTGATAATGGTCCTACATTTGCATCATTGAAATTTTCTAATTGGGCTTTTAACCATGGGATCATAATAAAGTTTGCATCTAATTACTATCCACAAGGTAATGGTCTAGCTGAGTCTTCCAATTAAAACCTCTTAACAGTCATCCGTAAGTTACTAGAAAAGGATCCCAAGGAATGGAACACTCAACTTCGATTTGCTCTATGGGTAGATCGTACAAGATAGAAGACTTCCATAGGGACCTCCCCATTTCACCTTGTGTATGGCCTGGAACCTGTATTTCCAATTCAATTGAGGATCCCCACTTTACAGTTCATTAATTAATATTATGATAAATAAAATAGGCGTGAGCCCCACCTACAGGAGTTGTTACACCTTGAAGAAAGAAGAGATAAAGCCTTAGAAAAACTTGCCAAACATCAGGGTGTAGTGAAAAGGTGGTTTGATAGAAGAGCCAAGGTAAAATCCTTTCGGATTTTTGACTTGGTTCTCTACTGGGATAAAGCCCATGACCATAATGGGGAGCATGGTAAATTTGACAAACTTTGGCTTGGACCTTACCAGATTTCAAAAATCCTAGGAGATAATGCTTTCCACTTGAAAACTCTCACTAGAGAGGATATCCCACTTCCTGTCAATGAGCAGTATTTGAAGCATTATTTCTAGTCTTGAGTTGTTTTCAACTCTTTTCCTATATATAATTAGATTAGGTTTCTTTTCTATTTTGTTTTCTTTGTTTACTTTGGTTTGATTAGGTTTCCCTTTCTACTTTTCTTTTGTTTGTTTTGGTAATTGTAGGTTTGCTTTCGGTTTGGTGTGTTTTGCTCTACTCTTTCTTTGGAGGTCTTCTTGTTTTCTTCTAGATGTGTTGCACTTGTATGAAAAATATTCTTTTTTCTGGGACTGTTATGGGTATTTCCTTGATGAACTTTAATCACGTGTCTTGATTGGATGGTTGAGGTCTTCACTATTTTCATGCAGTCTAGATGTTTGATTTAAAGTGGATGGGTCACTAGTTTGATTTGAATTTGAAGTATTCAAAAATCTTATATCTTTTGTACATCTTAAAAATCATGAAGTTGTGGTAGGATCCTTGTGAGGTCTTGTCAGGTGAAAAATCTTATTTCTGCTTCAGTGCCACTATGGTTCTCAACCCTGAGTGTGAACTTCATTGTTCACAGGTTGAAATGAAAAATGAAAATAAAAGAATATCAAAAGAAGAAAAGAGAAAATATTGAAAATCAAATGAATTCAACTTATCAGGGGTATTTGAATATCTCTATCAGGGCTATAAATGCCAGACTAATAGAGCTATGTTTGGGAGAGTCACAATTATAACCTCGTTAGGGCTATAGACACCTAACTGGGAGCAAGGCTCTATATAGGTTGCTTTTGGAGTTAGAATCTTTACGTAGCCTAGCCTAATTGAACTTGGTTTTCTGCAGTATCCCAAGGAGGGAAATGAACTCATGTGCACACACTTGGATTTTCAATCTATGGAAGGTTTAGTCTCTCCTTGGTCCTGATTCTTTGATCTTGTATTTCGATTTGTTTGTTTGATAGTGAGATCGAAACCAAAGATTCTAGGTTCATCTTTCTTGTTCATCATTCAAATGCTTTGGAGCATTTCCCCAGCAGAGTCGCCATTTTTTGTGCAATTTTTGCACACACACCCCGTTGAAAGCAAGGAACCTCTTCTGCTTCCTCTCTTGTTGTTTCGGCCCTTTGATTTTGAGGATTACCATGCCTTTCCATGAGCATAAATGTTTATCTTGCTTTCTTGAGTGATACCCCTAAGTTGCACATTGAAAAAACTTAAGTTCTAGGTAAAATTTAGGTTTTTACTGCATTTCAGGAAAATCCGCCCCATCTAGATTTTCCCAGATTTCATTCAAACTTTGGCTAAACGTAGTGGTTCAGGAATTTCTAGTCTTCATGAAAATCTGCATGGGCCAGATTTTTCTGAAATTCCGTTGTCTCGTCGAGTTTCCAAACTTCTCTTTGGGATTGTGTGATTTGGGTGTTTGGATTCATTGACTTGCTTACTTGGACACTTGGATTTCTTGCATTCGAGTTGAGTTCACTGAATATTTCCCTTGTGGTCGAATCTGATCTACTTATGGTATTTGATTTTGATCCTTGCCTTTGGAGTGTTAATTTTTGGTTGTTCAACGTCCTTTTACGTTCATCTGGGAGCTCGATCTTGCATGTTTAATGATTAAATGCTTCAAACTAGGGTTTTATTTGATGTTTGAGGATATTTTATATTCTTCCCTTGTTAACCAGTAGGATTTTAATGATGTTCTACATTATAGAATGTTCCACATCATGCCCTATAGGTCCAAGTGTTGGTTTGGTTCCTTGTTGAGTATGTTCGAGCTCAATCCAAGTTTAATCTCAGTTGGTTCCTTTCACCCATGGCGGAGGTTTTAACAGTCCAATCCAAGGAATCCTTGATTCTTATGAGAATTCATCATTTAGTGCCTTAGGTAGTCTCAATCCAAAGGAATTAATGGAAAACATGAATTGGGTTCGAGTCAAGCTCAAGAGATTCGTAACTCAAACATTTTATCGCCTCAGGTTCAAATCAAACATGGCAGTGGCTTTTTGGGAGTCTGAGGACTTCACAGAATTTTCGCAACCCTGGATTTTCTTGGATTTCATTTAACCTTCTATGTTCTGGGGTGTGCAATGAAATTCAGAGTTTTGATGACTTTGCGGAATTCTAGTCTACCTGAATTTTTCTAGATTTCTTGGGAAGCTTTATGAAACGTGGAAATTGGGTTAAATAGATGAGTTTAATAATGAATATTTATCATTCCATGCTCTAAATTGATAGATTACATTGTTATTTGCATCTTTTCTATATTTTGATGATCTATGGTCATTATTTGTGTCTTCTTCGGGAAAATCTGCCTAGACCATATTTTTCTAAAATTCCCTCTGGCCTAGATTCCGCGAAGGGCTTGAAATCCTGAATTGTGAAGGGTTTGTGCTTTAACGATGTTTCAAGGGGTATTTTGATCTTTTCTTGGATTTTTTTGAATGATGAATACATTACTAATGATGGGTTAATCTCTATCTTTATGTTATAATGGATACTGATGCTGGTGTTTTTGTTGAGTGCAGGCTAAATTCAACAGGGTCATCAAGGAAGTTCTGGAGATGAAATTAGTTTGATTGAAGGATGGTTTTATTTACTTGTAGCTGACTTGGAGAGGAAATTTCAAGTGTTGGTTGCTCCACTCTTGGACCACTTAGATGGAACCTTCTTGAGCGCGCAAGATCAAATAGATAAAACGGGAAGAAGCAGTTAATACAGGGCTACATTGAAATTTGTGCTCCCCTTCACATGTATTGGTTTGAATTACATTGGAGATCCCAAGCCAACCTAGATAGAGTTCATGCATTTAATGCAATTTTATCTCATTTTTAATTCTCCTTGGCTGACCTATTTTGTGGCCATTTATTATTGTAAACATTAATTGGGCTGACCTGTTTGTGCCTATTTTATGATTGTAAACCCTAGATAGGCTGACATCATTTGGAGGTCTTCTATAAATTTGGCATTTCACCTCATTTGTAAGATATATAATAGAGAACATAGAATAAAAATACAAATAGTTCTTATAGTGAATTAAGGAGTAGAGTAGACTTAGAATTTAGTCAATTTATGAGCAAGTGCTATAATAGAACATTGGAATTGTTGTTGTAATTCGGTGATTCAATATAATTGAAGACATTGTGATTTTTCTGGTGATCTCTTTTGTGTTGACTTATCTTGCATGGTTCTTATGATTCTATCTTTTAAATTTCTCAAGGTTATTAGATGTATGTTAGATCCGATTTAATGGTGTTTATGGTTTGATGCTTGAAGTGTTTTCAGCAATCCCTGGTCCATACTTTTTGTAGCTAGTTGAATGCTAGTTTCTTTGCAAAGTTAGCCTAGACCTTTATATTCATTGTGTTGGTTTCAATAGTGAAGGTTTATTCATTTCAATTGCAATTGGGTTCTCTTGGATGAATGTTCATGATCTAAAAATATTTAATACCTTAGAAGATTGCACTGTTTCTGTGAGATTTCAGATTCATCTGGGTTAAGCATGAATTAGTTTATGAGGGATTGGTCCATTTCAAGTATTTCATCATTTACATTGTTAACATTAGGAACAATTTTGATTTAGGAATCTCTCTGAAACCCTAATCTTTTGTTATTTATTTATCATTTGAGTTAGATTTAGGATTGAAGTATCATCATATTGCTAGATCTAATAAATTAAAGATTCAGTATTTGCTTGTAGTAAGGTCCCTTTGTGATTACCAGCATTTTCACATTTATCACTGAGTTGTTTATGCATTGTCGAGACCTGACATTAGAGACCTTGGGGTTATCTCATGAGGCTTGCTGATAGAGATTTACCTTTCAAGAGAGATAGGATTTCATATTTTGTTTGAGTTGTTGTTGTGCAGAGAATATCATCAACACTTACGCCTTTAATCAATCCATCAACATGATTCCTTTCCCTAAACATAGTGAATTCCCGAAGTATGACAAATACAATGGTAATACTGATCCATTAGATTACGTGAGGGAATTTGGAACCATGAGTCTAGAGTTTACACATGAAGAAACTTATTTGATGAGGTTGTTTCCATAAGTCTAGGAGGGACATGCCTTGAGAGGTTTTCAAGGATTACACCTCCCATCAACACATTTGAAGAGTTGTTCAACAAATTCCTCACTCAATAATCCTACAATATCCAACATGACATCACCATGAAAGACCTTTGTAACTTGAAACATAAAAAGGGTAAGTCCTTCCTTGTTTTCTTACAAAAATGGAGGAGATTGTTTGCAAGGTATTCTTGTCCCATACCAGAAAAAGTAAAGATAGAGATCTTCATTAACAACTTAAATGATGAGATGAGCTATAGATTGGAATTACAATATCCCCCAACCTTTGCAAAACTAATCGAAAATAGAATTAAAATATAGGAAGCCTTAGTCAAAAGAGGGGTCATCAAGCTCTACAATGAAAACAACTCACCAAATTCCTCAAACAACTACAATGGTGGGGATAAACCTAAATTTTTTCAATGAAACAAGAACGTGGGTAACAATGAGGTCATAGCTGAAAATCAAAATATGAAACCCATCTTCAACTTGATAGCAACTGCTACCAAAACTAATCAGAACAACAATCCACCCAACACTCAAAATGTTAGCCAAAACAACAATCATACTTATGTGGTGACTAGATCAACACCATTTCCAAAACCCTCCAATCAATGGAAATTCACACCATTGGGACAATCCTTAGATTCAGTCTTAAAAGAACTTACTGAAGCTAAACTCCTCATAGTCCTAGAAGCACAAAACTGGGATCCACAAGTCAAACCATTTTGGTGGAACGACACCCATTATTGTAATTACCATCAAAACAAAGGTCACATGACAAAATAATATTGGCAATCAAAACATGCAATACAAGACCTTATTGAAAACAAGAAGGTACTCATTGAGGGGGCCCAAATAAACAATGATCATGGAGTGTTCAAGAACCCTCTACCCAACTATGAAAAAGGGGAGTCATCTACATTGAATACCAAAGGTAGGAATGTAAAATATGTTTATGATTCTACAATTCATTGTATTGAGATGGTTGAGACTCCCATCCAAGACATTGAAATTGGAAGCTGACGGAAGGATGCCATTATTGAAAACCAACACAATGATATTGAAAATATCTCACATCAAATCAATGACCTTGTACCTAGAAATCTAATCACCAATGTTGACACGAATGAAAATCAAATAAATGTCATCAAAATCACCAAAGATCAAGACAATCTACCAGCCAATGCAATAACAAGAGGAGAAGCTAGGATAACATTGAAAGGAGCTACCCCTTCCATGTCCAAAATAATTGTTTCTCCTGTAACTCAATATAGCATCATTGATCAGTTACATAAGATACCTGCTCAAATATCCATATTGGAACTTCTCAAGATCTCACCCGCACACAAAGAAATCTTGGAACAAGCTCTAGTTGCTTCCATGGTACCAAACAATCTAGAAGTCTGTACATTTCAAGCTATGGTGGGACATTTGGCCACACCTCATTGCTTATCATTATCTAAACATGATGATGCATCCACCACCCATCCACATAATGCTACTCTCCACATTGAAGTCCTAATCCATAAACATTGTGTCAAACATGTCCTTATAGATGGAGGAGTAGGATTAAATATCTGCACTTTGAAACTAGTTCATGCACTAGGATATTCTGAAAATGTTATTGACCATAGGTGGAAAATCACAATAAAAGCCTATGATGATGAAGAAAGATCCTCCCAAGGATTGACCGTCTTACCAATTTAAGTAGGACCAATTGTTAAAGACATAGTGTGCCAGATGTTAGACAAAGAATTGACATATAATATACTCTTGGGATGACCATGGATCCATGAAATGCAAGAAGTACCACCAACATATCATTAGTGTTTGAAATTTCCTTTCAATGGATAGGAGATCACCATTACTGCATACTCTAATAATCACCAATATTGTAATGAAATCAAAACAAGTCAAGATACCTTTGTACTACATAACAAAGAAATCATCACCTTTGATCCATCAAACAAGGAAAGTCCAATCGGGTCATCATCAAAACAACATGAGGAAAATGTCCAGTCAAAAGAAAAGGGGGTTGTCGATTCTATTCCATCCAACAATGAGAGTCAACTCAATGCCTTATCAATTTTTTTTGAGAATATCCAACTAAAAGACAAGGGAATGGGGGAGTACTCATTTGAGCAATTTGCATACTTATCACAACTTTAATCTTCTCCTAATTCATATGGACAACCATCCACCTCACAGAAACAAATTGCACAACCCATCACACTCTTTGATGGGAAATTCATAAGAGCAAGCACTCAAGGTAAGGAATTAGAAGATAGGGATGTTCTAAACTGGCTATACAAAGATGAGGAACCATTATAGGTATCAGTGTCTAATATATGCATAGATAAGTATGGTAAAGGAAAGACAATCTTGGAAAAAATGGGATATGCGGGGAAAGGTCCTATAGGAAAATGACAAGGCATCAATGAACCAATACAACCCTTCATAATGAACTCCATGGACAAAAAAAGGTTAAGATACAAAGAAGACTCAAAAGAGGAAGCAACTTAGAGAGCAGTTGAAAGAATCTTGCAACTACAAGCTAGTGAAGATCATGAAATAAATTCTAATGAATATGAATGGGACTCCCTCTTTGAAGATTCGTATCATGAAAAAGAAATTGATGTAGTCCAAAATTATACCCCAACACTTATGGAGGGACAAAGCTCGGGTTCTAGACCCCTTGAATATGGATCATAGTATGTCTTTGATTCAAGTGAGAATGATCATTCTTCAAGAAAAATAGACATGTTGGAAGAGAGTAACATCCTAGACCTCATTGGACAATTTGATAACATGGCCATCATGATGCTTAATCCTTATGACCTTAGCCACTAACGATTCCTTGCCTTAAATACATCTTGAACTAATTGACTGGGATCAAAATGACCTACTTGACATACCCACTTTTTCAAACGATGATGCTATCGTAAACTTCCTTTGTTCTGATAATCCTGACACATGTTCTATCATTGAAACTAATAACGAGGCTCCTGCTAAGGGGAGTGCCAAACCTTCTAGCTACAAAATGAAAAATATAAGAAACGAGTCTAATAGTGAAAACCATCTAATGACACTATTAAACTAGGAAAAAGTAAAAACAAAGAGCGTATCTGAAAAACCTCCCTGAGGCATCAAGAGATGGAAGGTTTGACACTCTTCCCAAACACTATCAAGAGAGATCATTATTTTTGATCAAACCTACACAATCCATCAATGTTGGTACAGCTGAAATAGTGAAGACCCTACATCTAGTGGAATCCATGATAGAAGAGGAGAAACCTCGTTTCACTAAGTTCTTTGAGGAGAGGAAAATTAACTTTGCTTGGTCATATGCTAACATGCCAGACATAGATCCAAAACTTATCATGAATCATCTATCATTACCACCTGGCGTGAAACCAGTAAAGCAAAAATTGAGAAAAATGCATCCTCATATTGCCCTTTTGGTGAAAGCTGAGCTGAAGAAACTACTGGATGGAAGATTCATAAGATCTATTGCCTATGCTGAGTGGATATGCAATATTGTTCCAGTGTCAAAACTAGATAAAAGTATCAGGATATGCACAGACTTCAGAGATCTTAACAAAGCTTGTCCAAAAGATGATTTTCCTCTACTAAACATTGATCTCCTTGTAGACTTGACTACTGGACACATAATGTTAACACTCATGGATGGATTTTCAGGATGCAACAAGATAAAGATAACAACTGAATATCAAGACAAAATAGCATTCACATGTCCATGGGGCACTTTTTGTTGGAATGTAATGCCTTTCAGGTTGAAAAATGTTGCAGCTACATATCAAAGAGTTATGACTACAATCTTCCATGACATGATGCATAATTTAATGGAGGACTATGTAGATGATTTGTTGGAAAAATCCTACACTAGAGAAGGACACTTAGAGATTCTAGACAAAAGCTTCACTAGATTGGAGAAATTCAATGTGAGGTTAAATCCCAAGAAATGTGTATTTGGCGTAACATCAGCTAAAATTTTGGGATACATTGTCTCAGCTAAAGGAATTGAGGTGGATTATACAAAGATCAAATCCATCATGGAGATGCCTCCCCCTAAAAATATTAGTCAACTCAGATCATTACAAGGAAGGTTCCAATCTATCAGAAGATTCATAGCACAACTTGCCGATGAAACTCACCCTTTCAACCACTTACTACACAAGAATGTCTCTTTCAAGTGGGATGAGAAATTCAAGGCTTGCTTCAATCAACTAAACCAGTACCTAGTAACACCACCTATAATAATGCCACCTATCGAAGGAAAACCACTGCCACTGTACATTTCAACAACCAAGATATCTTTGTGAGTCTTATAAGCATAAGAAGATTCTGCAAGGAAGGAGAAAGCCATCTATTATATCAGTAGGACATTGAATGGCTATGAGATCAGTTACATCTTTATTTAGAAATATTTTTTAGTGGTTGTATTGCTACACAACAATTCAGGCACTACATGCTGACTCACACTAT
The DNA here is from genome assembly GCA_007258455.2 of Sequoia sempervirens. Classification (NCBI taxonomy): domain Eukaryota; kingdom Viridiplantae; phylum Streptophyta; class Pinopsida; order Cupressales; family Cupressaceae; genus Sequoia; species Sequoia sempervirens. Next base: position 228,122,004 of record VDFB02000002.1, read on the forward strand.
CAAACTAATTTCCAAAATTGATCCATTAAAGTACCTACTTAACAAAGTTGCTTTAATAGGGAGACTAGCTAAGTGGGTCATGCTTTTGAGTGAGTTCGACATCCAGTATGTGGAAATAAAAGAAATAAAAGGTCAAGCCATAGTAGATAAATAGCTAAAGCACCACTGTCAGATAATACTCCAATGAACATTGAATTCCTTGATAATGATATTCTGACCATATCTACACAACCGTGGATGTTATACTTGGATGGCTCTTATACACAACATGGATCAGGCATAAGAATTTTGTTTGTCTCACCACAAGGATACACCATTCCTAAATCCTATATACTAATGTTCCCCTGCACCAACAACACATCTGAATATGAAGCACTGATCATCAGAACCAAAATAGTCGTTGAATGGAAAATCAAGGAATTGCTAGTTTATGGTGACTCACAAGTGGTCAAAACTAGGTAAATGATGACTATAAAATGAAGGATGACAAGTTGCTTCCTTACAAAAGGATGGTGGATGATTTCAAAAATTACTTCATTGCAATCATGTTTGCACAGGTTCCCAAAGCAGAAAACAAAGTTGTTGATGCAATGCTTCCCTCTTCCAGATACCATAACAACACAAACACTATGAATTCATGGTAGAACAAGTGTCCAACCCAACCTATGAGGATATTGAATCCTAAGTGATATGCCATATTGTCGACCCTCAAGCCTCCATTTATGGAGAAATCTATACCTACTTAAAATACAATACCCTTCCGCTTAACTTATCTCACAATGAAAAGCAAAACTTCCTTTGACAAGTAGTTCGCCACACCCTAATCATCTCTGTGCTTTATAAAAGAGGTCTGGATGGTACTCTTCTCCAGTGTCTAGAATGTAATGAAGCTAAAAACACTTTACAAGAGGTTCATGAAGGTATCTATGGCATGCATTCAAGTGGCTTAACCTTAGCTAATAAACTCTTATGTTTGGGGTATTACTGGTTGACTATGGTGATGGAGTCATTTCAGTATGTAAAAATATGCAACAAATGTCAAATTCACGGGAACCCGATACATGCACCTACACAAGAGTTACATCCTTTTACATATACATGGCCTTTTTTTTAGTGGGGATTAGACCTTGTTGGTAAGATTCATCCATCTTCCTCCAATGGACATAAGTTTATCATCATAGCTACATAATACTTCACCAAATGGATCAAAGTTGTTCCCCTAGTCACAATCACCGGAAAGAAAATATCGTCATTCATCCTAAATTACCTCATATATTGACCTCATCTATTGATACGATGTCCCTTACTCCATTATCATAGAAAATTGTAGACCCTTCAAGAATCAAGATGTCCAAGAACTCTGTGAGATATTTCATATCCAACATTGGTTTTCTACACCCTAATATCCCCAAGGAAACTACCAAGCAGAGGCCTCAAACAAGACTATCTTGAAGATCTTGAAGAGAACTGTCAATGAGGCTTGTGATTGGCATGTTCAACTAAACCCGACATTGTGGGCCTACAGAACTAGCATCCACACCCCGACAGGAGCAACACCCTATTCTCTAGTCTATGGATCAGAAGCTATTCTACCTATTGAGGTTGAGATACCATCCCTGTGAGTGTCACTAAAGGGGCTGATTTCTGATGAGGATTACAGAGTATCTAGGCTAAAATAATTGGAGCTATTTGATGAATGTCAACAACATGTAGTTGATCACCTAAAACCATATCAGCAGAGGTTATCTAGGAGCTATAATCATAGAGTAAAGCCTAGAACATTTCAAGTTAGCGACTTAGTATTGAAGGAAAATCCCCACAATCAACAAGATTGAGAGAAGAAAGGAAAATTCAAACTGAATTGGTTAGGCCCCTTTGTCATTGTCTCTATCTTTGGGTTAGGAGCATATCAGTTATCCATGTGAGAAGGGGATTTGTTCAATGAACCCCTCAATAGCTTGCATCTCAAAAGGTTCTACACCTAGCTCACTCAATGTAGTGGTAAATATTCTAAGAAAATACTAAAAACATTAGAAAATTTCTTGAAGAAACACCAAAAAAATTTAAAAAATGCAAAAATCCAAAAAAAAATCAGAAAAAGGATTGAAAACAATAAAAAAAGTAAAAATCGTCCTCTAGTGAAAACCACTTCGGTGGTGCTTTGGGAAAGTACCTTGGTGAAAACTTGGAAAATAGACACCTTGTGTAAAATAAGCATTCTCCATCTATCTTGGACTACGTGACTCGCTTTGTGCTATATCCATCATCCTTTTGTATCTTTGTTCCATCATGCTTTCATCTCTGCATCTATCACATGTCCATCATAGCTCGATCCAGTGTTTTTATCATGGTACCCCCTAGTACTACTCGACCCATTCTACAAATCAATTTGTCCTATCACATCACACTGGGGGCATGTCTTGCATTGAATTGGATTCTTGTACATTCTTGGGTTCAGAAAATTGAAAATCCAAACACATTCAGAAAATCAGATAATCCCAAAAACATTCATAAAATCGAAAAAACCCAAAAACATTGAAAACATATCAAGATCCAAAAACATGTGAAAAAATCAAAAGGTCAAAAACATGGTTTCCTTGTCGAACTACATCGTCTTTGAGCTTTGAACATTGGCAAGGGTGATCTTTGATTATCCCCTAAGACATTGAAGTCAGTCTTTTAGAAGTCTATCATAATAAATCGATGTATCATCATGTTCATATTCTCATCTTGTAAATTTTGGTTGGGTTATCAGTCAAACTACGAGGTCTCTGCATGTATAATGTAGGCAAGGCTAATCTATTGATCAGCCCTTGAGGCCCCTAGGATAGGTCTTTAGGTTAGGTCTTGGTCATCATGGTCATGTCTCACCCTATGTTGGGGGAAAAATCCTACACTCAGTAGGGGAAAATTAACTTTGAGCTTGAACCAACAGTCAAATAGTTTTCAAAAAAATGTTACAAGCACAAACGTCAAATGGATGATGTTCTTTCTGAATCAAGGATTTATCATGCTAAACACAAATGTTCAAACATCATTTTACTTTGATTTTTGTTATCATATCTCCTGAATCCTTGATGATGTATCGAACTAGAGGAGGAAGGATGGAGTATGATTTTTCTTTGTCTGCTATCTGTGAGTTTATCATTCTTACTATGCAAGTTGTTGTGAGGCGTGCTCTACAAAGTATCACTAATCAAATTTTGAATTTACATCGGAAAATGGTTTACTCTTGTCTATTTACACAAGCAATGCTCAGGTCATATCGATTTAATTATACTTAAATGCTTGTGTTAACTTGCACTCTAAAACATCATGGAAGTAGTGCTCAGGTCATCTTGGTCTAAAATATACCATTGATGCTTGTACTCATTTTCAACATTTCAAAGGCCCAGTGATGATAAAGAGCACAACAAATGAAATGACAACTTTTGAAAACAATATTTGCATAATTAAGTTAGATTGCATTAATAAAAAAAAATCATTATCATTTAGTTTCACATCATTTTCATATCTTAGCAAAAAAATTTCACATCATTCGCATCCATGCATAATGTCATAATATTTACAGTGGAAAATACAAAACAAGGACATGCATCGCATATCATTTCCATAAATCCAAAATCATTCATTTAAGGGGGTGGTCCACTAAGCTTAAATGAGTGAATCTCTTTAGATTTCCAAGAAAGCTGGGAAATATGTCAGGAGTATGAAGCTTAAAAGATCAATATACTACAATATTTCTACAACTTTTGGAAGTTGGATAGATTCACTCATTTAAGCTTAAGGTCCTGAACATTTGAAGCCATGCACGTTCAAAAAAATTCATTACATACCATTTCAAACAAATACATCTTGCATAATTACATCCATTGTCATATCATTATTACATACATCCTTGCATAATCACCATAAGTTTTCATTAGACGAATCATCATAATCACATAGCTCATTAATCCTCACATCATTCATCATATCATTTACTTGCATTAGAAAAACACAAAAATATATAATACATTGCATAATCATTATCATCACCTAGAAATTAAATTCATTCACAACATTGCATAATCATTATCATCACATTGAAATTAAATGCATTCACAACAACATAATCATTATCATTATCATAAACATGGAAATCAAATGCATCATAGATCTTTATCATCACATCAACATGTAGATCATAACCATCACTGCATATCATATATCATCAAAAAAATCATAATGTCCAAGTGTACAAGGATGTCAAAGAAGTAAGATGAGATACATCAAAATCCAAAAAGGCACTATATCATGGGAAATACATCCTCAAACTCACAACAGGTGTAGACATAATGTCCAAAGAACATCACAAAATGCTATGTCAAGCTCCCACTAGACACTATTGGTCTCAAAGAACCAGTTCTTTTCCTGATGGACCTTCACCTGGATCTCTCCTATCTCTAGGCAATTGATATGTGACCCCCATACTAACAATTCAAGAACACGATCTACCAGAATGAGACTATATAAAACTCTCTCGTTGCTCAGGCAGAACCAACTCATGATATTTACCTAGGTAAAACTGCAACTCCTGGGAAATGTGTTGAATCTCTCTGAAGAAATTTGTTGTACCTACAAATGGTGTTGACTGTTGTATCCTCTTGACAATGGCCTCAACCTGCTCTATTTGGAATCTTAAAGCATCTCTCTTTGAAGTGAGTATAATGACCTATGCCTACAACTATTGTATATGCTACCTATTTTTCCCTCTATCAGTAGTCAAAATATCAACCTGTGCTCGACACTAAACTAGCTCATCCTAAAGGGTCTCAATCTATGCTCATCCCTATGTTATCTCACTTTGAAAAGCCTGAACCTCTTTCTGTAAAGCATCTATTTGTTCATCCTGTTGATGAGAATGAACCCCAATCTGAATCCTGGGAAGCACTAGCTAAGGGATAGTAACACTCCTCCTATGCCTCAAAACTTCAAAATCAAATGGATGACTATCATCTGCCTCTAATAATCCTATCTCATGATCACTACCACCACCATATATTGTACCACAACCATCCTTTGCACCATCACCACCCTCACAAGCTCCCTCTGCACCATCATCACCACCCTCATCATCTCCTCTGTCCCCATTAGTCGATGGCATTGGCTCCTCTAGATGAGTAAATCTCAAAAAAGGATGACTATAAAAATACTCTATCATCCCAGCATCTGTAATGTATGGAACATACTCCCATAAACCTGATGTCAAGGTATAATACTCAGTACACATTGCCTCATATGATATGCAAGGCCCCCACTCTCGGCTATCCTCTCATCACCTCTCATACTGAGAAACTCCTTGGGGCATCCCCTAAACCCATCCAAACTACTGACATACCTGTAGATACAAATATCTTTCTAGCATGGCATGTGTCTGCCCAATCAAATAATGGGATAGAAACATATATGGCATCTTAATTTGATCCTTTGGCCACTCCTCATAGTCTAAGTAGGGCCACCAAATAACAGTCTCTAGGTCATCCATCACAAGTCTCTAGTAGGCTACTCTTCCTAGGTTATCCTGTACATGTGGAATGCTATAGCAAAAAACATATGATCTACCTGATGCTTGTTGTCTCTCTCCCATGGGTTGCGTGATGGCTATGTGCTTCCATACCCATGTCTACAGTAGTGTGATCCCACATGAAAGGATCATTTCCCCATAATACACCACCTCGTGTATATCCTAGTATAAGTGAACCAACATACAGGAACCCCATGCATATCGAGTGCCATCTAATGTCATACATGACAACACTCAACCCCAGCCCTCTGAAAATCCCTTTAACCTACGATCAAGACAAAGGAATCTGCCAATGAAACCTAAAAGGACTCACAAAAGAGGATCATATCTGCTCACCATCTCTAACCACAAAATCAATTAGCTAGCCACGAAATCCTCTCGGTAAATCCTCTGTAGTGCAACTATCCTGCCCTACTCTATCCTATTGTAAACAACTATCTCCCCCATCATGGGGATGCAAAGGATGCGATAAACATCCTCTGGGGTGACAGACATCTTTCCAATGGCTAAGTGAAATGTATTATGATCACTATGCCACCTCTCTTCTAGTGCAGTCAGTAAACCTCTGTTGATTCTATAATGTGGGATGTCTAATAAAGAAGTCAACCCACAATGGGAAATAATCTCCAAATCTAATGATGATAATCGGTGAACCATATTCCAGGTCTTTGGGAATCACTCCCAAGACTAGAGTACATCTAAATCTCCCTAATCATAATATGACAAACAAATCAGTCAGTCAAGGTCATTCAATCAAATTCATTCAATCAAGTTCATGTTCAATCAAGATTATCAATCAACCAATGTCATGTTCACTCAAGATTATCAGTCAATGAAGCTAATGTGCAGTTGATCAAATCAGTTTCAATAAATACAATCAAATCAATCAGAACCATCATCACAACTCAATCAATCAAGACAATCAATCACAATATCGATCCTCGCCTATCATGAGGTCGATACACCATCAAACCAATATTGAGCCTCACCTATCATGATGTCAATCTGCTATCAATCACATTATTGATCCCCGCCTATCATGAGGTTGATATGCTATCAATCCTACCATCGATTCCCTCCTATCATGAGATCGATATTCTATCAAACACACCATTGATCCTCACCTATCATGAGGTCGATTTGCTATCAATCACACCATTGATCCTTTCCTATCATGAGGTTGATATGCTATCAATCCTACCATCAATTCTCACCTATCATGAGGTCAATATGCTATCAATCCTACCATCAATCCTCACCTATCATGAGGTCGATCTACTATCAATCACACTATCGATCCTCACTTATCATGAGGTCAATGCATCATTGGTCCTATCATTTGATTCTCGCCTATCATGAGATCAAATGATCAATTATATTACTCAAACATCAATCAAACAACACACATCTCACAATCAAACTAAAATCAATCCAAAACATGACAAACCAATGACTACAATGACTCAAAAACATCTTGCAAACATCACCACAAAGTCTTTCCACAATCACACCCCTTCAAATGAGTCAAACAACAAGCTAAACCACCTAGAATCAACAAAGTTGAAAACTTTCCAAGGTAATAAGAGGTGCCATTTGGGACCCCAAAGGTGCAAAAAAGAGTTTGCACTTCAAAATCAGGGTTTCCAAGCTTGCAAGAGGTGCCATTTGGGACCCCAAAGGTTCCAAAATAGTGTTGGAGCTCAAAAACATGGATTTCAAGCTTACAAGAGGTGCTATTTGGGATGCCAAAGGCGCCAAAACTCCAAAATCACCTCAAAACATGAATTTTCAAGCTTGCAAGAGGCACCACTTGGGACCCCAAAGGCACCAAAACTCTTCCAACACACAAAAGCATAATTTTTAAGCTTTCAAGAGGTACCATTTGGACCTAAAAGGAACCAAAACTCTCAAACATGCTCAAAAACACTAAAAAAATGACAAAAAGATCATTCAAAAGTGCATAAATGACCTCCAATATGCTACAAAATCTATCTACGATGTTCAAAATGCTTCTAAAATGCAAGAAAATGACTTAAAAAGAGGTTTTTCATAAAGTGTACCATAGGTCCAGAGGCAGCAAGCTGATCATGTTGGTGTAGATGCTCAAAATGATGCTTGTGATATGGATCACCATCTTTCTCTAAGCTCTTTAAATCTTCAACTTCTCCAAACTCAAAATGTGCAAATGAATCCCATTTTACTATTTTTTACCTTTTCAAGGGTAAAATGGAGGGAATTATGGTGGGATTTATTTCCCATTTTTACCACAAAAGAGTTGTAATTAATCAACACTATTCACAGAAAGAGCTTGCAATCCAATTATGAGAGATAAATTGTCTTTAACATCAAACCTTCACTGAATTGATGTTGGATCACCATCAAATCATTACAACACCATCACATCATTCCAACACTTCATTTTCACATTCATACATTCACTGATTTATCTCTCGAGGGGGCATACATCCATCAATACCTGAAATTCAAACTCTAGGGCATTGACATTGAAATCTTGCATCATTTAGGGCATCAAAATCTCGCATTGTCTGAGCATTGACATCAAAATTTTCTTTGAATAAATGTGTAAACACATCACTTCAAAGAGGGGAAAAATATATACACCTAAAAAAGGTCATCATATTCAATTAATTAAATACAATGTATTTGATTAATATTTTGACTATGTATAAATAAAGTCTAACTTTTTTTATATGGTTCACCCTTCTATTAATTCTCCAAAATCCTATTCCTCTAAATAATTAAAGAAACAAAGTATCCTAAACATGTTTATTTAATTAAACTTCCCTAATCCTGATTAAGAATTAGAGCACATGTCTACTACATTTTATTGTCCCACCTCATAAAGGTCACATGAAAATAAATAAGCCTAATTATTAATTAGTATTATCCTCACACACTTCCACAAATTGGGAAAAAAGAACATGGCTTTATTCTCCCACATTTCCAACACATTTGGAACACATGGTTCTTTGTTTCACACACTTGGATCTCCCATCCAAATGGCATGTTTCCCATTGGTCAAGAGATTCCTCCACACACATGGCATGTTGTCTTTGATCAAGGGGACAACATCTTGATTCTCTCCATATCCACCGTCTATTCTTTCTCCTTCGAATCTAGACCATTGATAGGTGCCACCTCACAAAATTCTTAAGAAATCCTATAAATACACACTCTTTCCTTTGCATTTGATCATCCACATTCAAAGTAAAGTTATTATGCAGGTTTATCATAGGAGCTTGAAGCTTTCATGGAGTCTTATAACTAGTTTTCATATCATATTTTACATTGCATTCTCATACTAACTTAGTATATTGCTTCATAGTTTCATTTTATCATCTCCATTGCATCATAGTTTCATTTTAGATTAGTTTGATTTTTTGTTGCATTTGAGCATATGTTGAATCATGTTTAGTTCATTATAGTTTAGTATCAACTCACTCATCTCCACTTATTCATTTATCATCAACATCATCCATTCCATTTTTTTTTCATTTAGAAACATACCACTAATCCTTCCAGCACACGTTTGCACATAGGAATCATCTTAGCTTGCATATCATTCATCTAATCTTATTTTCTAGGTTGTCATTTTAAAAACCATTGTGCTCATAGAAATATGAGGGCCAAATGGTTTAATAAATCCTTAGAAATAGAGAACATTTAGGCGTATTTGAAGGATTTGATTGTATTACGAAATAGAGTAGTTTACTTGCTTTTAAATCTTTGAATATAAATCATTTCATTAAGGTTTGTGTTGATATTAATCTCTCCACATTCAACACACACACAAAAAAAAAATGTGGAAGAATGAAAAACATGAAACATTCTGATATAAGACATATAACATATTGCATACAAACAAAATAACCACAACAATTAATGCTTTATTATAAGCAGGTTCAAATAGGGCACGAAGAAACAAATCCATGAAACATATTGGTACAAGATAAGCAATATATTAAAAAATATGTTAGAAAAAATTAAGAAGAAAATGCAAGTAACAAATAAATGGGAAAAGAACGTCATGGAGAAAACATGGAAAAGAGAAGAGCACAATAACCTGTACAAAATACTATGAAACCAACACCACAATGGCTATTTCAACAATGCAACCTAATCAAAGTATAATTTATGAGACTACATTCAATATTCCATTTACTTTGACCAAACGCATTTACTTCACTTGACCTCACCACATGACAATAGTAGATTGCATAAGCCCATTACGCAAGCAAACACTTATATTTGAGCTTCCACATATCAAAGGCACCAACGCCAACACTGCCAAACCATGTAATTACTTAGCTCCACATCGCCACAAAAAAACCCAGGAAAGTCACCACCGAACAGGACATCTCTGACACTGGCAATTCTAATTCACAGTTGGGATGGAACAAATCCCTATGGAAACTTCAAACAAATAGCCTATCAGCCGAGAAATTTTTGGCACTCCCTATGATTCTTAAGTGTTTTCCTAATACTTTATTTTCAATTTCCCTATTTTTCCTATAATATTTCATGGGAAATAATGTAGCTTGAATTTTGAATTGACAAGCCACTTATCACATAGAGTTTGCTATCACACCTTGTCTAGATAGCGATAGAATTTCTGGTAAGTAGGAATATAGTGCAAACTCAAATCTATACATGCATTTCATTGACCTATTAGGAAAACAATTAACAATTAGAGGAAAATGGAAGATGTTTTAGAACCCACATTAAATAGAACATTAAAATATGGAGAATAGAATAGGCAGAGTACGATAATGAGTATTTTGGTGTAGGGAACAACACTATTTCACATGTATATATATCAATCTATGTCTCAAAGATATAATATATATATATATATGTCGTAGGGGTGCTAATCCTTTCTATCATTCCTATACGATGCAGGCGGATGAAGTAAATGCAATATTGAGTGTTGTAGTGTGGAAAAGTATACTTTGTTTATGTTGTATCTATAATATTTAGTGAGAAATAATGTAGGCTGAATTTTAAATTAACAGGCCAACTATCACATAGAATTTGTTGTTACAACTTATCTACACAACGATAGAATTTCTGGCAGTGGAAAATGACAGACAAGAGGAATTGGAAAAGAACTATTACAAAAACACTTAAGAATCAAAGGAAAATGACAGATGCTCTCAAACCCACTTTAAATAGAACTTTAAGATATGGAGAATAGAAAAGGAAAACTACGATAATGAACAGTTCGTTATGGGAAACTAAAACCAAGAATATCTTGAAGAACAATTTGTTGTGGGGAACCTGTAAGGGTATGTGCAGGATCATGATGGGCCAAAAAGTGGCAATATGTAAGTGATATAATGGCCCATGTGGCTGACGAATTTTTTTACCCAAAATTGATGAAACAAAAAAGGTTTTTAAAATATATTGTCAGCTTTCCATAATATAAATTATTCTTTTTTTTGAATTTAATAAATAATTATTATTCATTTTCTATTTGAATTATGACTAAAGTTCCGATTGATAGGCTGATTGAAAAACATATATAGGTTTCAAACGTATCACATTTTTGAATCAAACATTCATCACATTCTATGCTTCACATAATATAGGATTAAAAAATGGAATTTCATGAAGTTTTGACCAAGTTAAGGTGGTCGACATACGAGTTTTATATTTTTTAAATTTATAATAAAAATTCATAATTAATTATTTACTAGGAAAAATTACAAAAATATGCATCACATCGACATGAGTCATCTGCTTATATCTAAAATCTTATAAAAAATATTATCATTTTATTGTGGTTAGGTGGTTAGACGACATCTACTTCTTGTTTTTCCCTGTAATTTAAGTACTACTACATTGAAATTTCAAATTTTCACCAAATAGATTTTTTTTTTTAAATTAACCTAGTAGTTTAGAAACTACATTCAATTTGCTATAGATTCTATTCTTACATATTTTTAAAATAATATAGATAACTTATTCAAATTTTTACGTCAAGTTGCCTAACTCTAATTTTCTAAATTTTCATCACCACTTAAGGGCCTATTTTTTCCATGATGATCTTGCACATACCTGTAATAGACAAGGGAAAACAAATATAATGAAACATATTCATATATGTAGACACCTAAAAATAGTCTCGAGAATCTAATTAATTAAATACGACTTATTTGATTAATTAATCTTAAATTCATCTACTTAGTAAATAAATAGAAATATTTATTTATATTAAGTTCATTATTAATTCTTCTATTTTATCATATTATTTCTCTCTTAATTAAATAAATAAAATTAAATACTTTGTTCTATTTAATTATTATCATTATTAATTCTTCTATTTTATCATATTATTTCTCTCATTAAATAAACAAAATTAAATACTTTGTTTTATTTAATCTCTACTTTATCCATTAATTCTATCTTAAATTAAATACACAACTTCAATAATTTGTGTTATTTAATTACCTCATCACATTTCTTCTTAATTAAATAAAGATATCCTAGAATCTTTAATTTAATTATCATATTCCTTTTATTTTAATTTAATAAACAACTTCTATAGTTTGTTTTATTAAATTATTTATTCCTCTTTCGCTAAATTTAAATAAACCAAAAATATTTAAATAAATACAAAAATCATATCCCTCTATTCACTCACCAATAAAATTAGATTTTTTAAATCTAATTAATTCAACAGTCATTCACGGGAAGAGCCTCAGGGACAAACCTGTAGGAAATCCTCTCAATCTTCTACCTCAAATCTTTCCTCTCATCTTTCCTGGTGTTTTCATGGGGAGGAACAATCCTTCATGATCAGCTCCACTTTCTCATCTCATACCATTCAATTCTCCTGATTGAATCTCAACCTCTGCTGTGTTGCCCCTTCACAAATGTGTGCCGTGAAATCTATAAATATAGGTTTCCAGCTACAGGAATTGGATCCTAATTTGTGCAATCTTACTCTGCAGGTTTTCCAGGAATTCAAGCAATCAACCAAATAGAAGCAATCATCAAGCAATCAAGTATTTTAGTTCATCAATCATGGCAGTTTACAGTAGTTTCTTTCTAATAAGTTTTACTGTAGAATCATCTTAGTTGCATTTAGGAATCATAAAAGCTTAATTCTCATTCTTTAAGTGTCATTTCAACAATCTATTAGCTTACTTAAATCTGAGAGAAAATTTGATTAGAGAAATCTTTAAAGTTAGAGAGCAATATGACAGATTTTTAAAGGTTCCTATGTTTAAAATAGTTTAAATTTCTTGAATCTTAGATACAATGTCCTATCTAGAAGTGTAGATGCATACTTATTTTGTTTACCTCATTCTTACACTTCCATTTTGGCACCCACCGTGGGGCCTAACCCCATATTCTGCAAATTTTTTTGTGAAAAGTGTCTTACAGGTATCAGCGTGTTTGTTTTAGCAGAACCGTGGTTTTTTATAGCGCACCGGCTAGATTCTGTAGCCCGTCGGATAAAAACTATAGTGCGTCGATCATCTATTTTAGCGCGTCGCGCAACTGTTTTAGTGCGTCGATCCACTATTTTAGCACCTCAACTCTTTGTTCTTTAAATATCTTTTATTTGGATCCGACGCATCCGTGGCCAGATTTTGTTCTTTAGTCTCTTTTTGGTTAAAATTTATCAATCCTAGGACAAAAAACGGGTTAAAATTTATCAATCCTAGGATAGCAAACGGATAAAAATTGATCAATCCTAGGATAGAAACTTCATTATAACTTGTGGGATTAAAATTGAACATCATGCTTTTTATGGAGCAAAATCTCCATATAGATTAGATAATTTGTCTTTTGGGTTTTAAAAAGTGAACAACTTCTTTGTTGTGATTGGGTGATAGGTTTATGCTCTCCCCTTGACTGGGTGCATCAGAATACCAAACTCACTTTTACTTTACGCATTTTCAATATTTCATTAAAACCTTTAGATAGGCCTGCCGTAGTGGGAAAAAGTACTCACCCTACGGGAACGACCTGAGTGGGGACAGCCAAAAGCCATGGCATTCCAACCCACTTTAAAATTTATGTGAATTTGGGGAAACCCTCTTTCAATGGAAGTGTGCAGGATAACCATCCCCAAAATATTTGTTCTAAAGATTGGGAGGTCTCTCGAGGGAGTTTATCAATTTTCCGCTCTGAACGGAAACCCTATCTAAGAACCTAGAAATAGAAGCATGCTTGTTAGTTCCCGAACATTGTAATACTCGGCGATGTAGGGGCGGGGAAGAATCTACCCTCAAGCACTCACCATATAATTTCCAAGGACTGTTTGCTCAGGGGATACGGTATCCACTTCCATCACTCTAAGTATGCACCTGGAAAAGACAAAAACACGAGCACCCTCTAGGGGGTGACATGGCTGTGTGAGTCGACGCAATTCCAAGCTATGGGTCGTTCGAGTATATAATGGTGACCTTTTGTCTCTAGGAGTGAGTCTGTTTGAACTGTCTTATCTTATTATCAAACCAGTGAAAATCAAGAAGAATCATGTTTGGTTCTTAAAACATACACTATCTATTTAGATTCTAGGATTTTGAATCAACTATTCTATTCTTGCTTGTTGTGTTTTCCTTCATTAAATTCAGATAAGATCATCACAAAAATCTTCAAATCAAACACTTGTGAAATTCTCATGATTCGAGATTAGGTATCCACCAAATTTGTCAAGAAGTCTCTTGTCAAACAAATTAGAAAGCCAAAGAAAACACTTACATACAAACAACTCTTGAGAAATCAACGATTTTTATATCAAAGCAGAAAAGTTCTACTCCAACATAGGACCTTTATTCATAAATATCACGATTTCTCTAGAGGTTATATGGACGATTATGTTGTATCTCCCTTAGATTCACAAGAATTTTATCAAAGAAGGGCTCTTAGAAAACACCACAAACACAGTCAACAAATCCGTCTAGAATACATCCCACAACCTGCCATACAATACGATACAAGACCAAGTGAATTTCATAGAGTAAGATAGTTTCCTGTGGCACCCCAAAAACATTCTGTAGCATGTCAGAACTCTATTTTAGCACGTCGTGGATCTCTTTTTGCGCGTCGTGGCTCTGTTTTAGCGCGTTGTGGCTCTGTTTTAGCGCGTTGTGGCTCTATTTTAGCGCATCATGGCTCTGTTTTAGCACGTAGCGAATCTGTTTTAGCGCGTAGTGGCTCTATTTTAGCACATTGTAGCTCTATTTTAGTGCGTCGTGGCTCTGTTTTAGTGCGTCGTGGCTCTGTTTTAGCACGTTGTAGCTCTGTTTTAGCGTGTTGTGGCTCTATTTTAGCGCTCCTGAAGGTCAAAAAAATAGAGAGTTAGTAAGATAGTTTGTCAGTTTTCCCACATTGAAAAAAAGGTTTTATCAGTCCAAAACATTTTTTTCCATAGTCCAAAACACTTGAATCTTACAAAAAAAAAAAAGAGAAAACTTTACTATTACGCCTAGGTCTTGAAACATCTTGCAAAGTGTCCTTATCAATCATCACTAAAACTGAGATTTTTGTGTCAAAATTTCCCTATCAAGGATTTTATCATCCTTCCATCACGAAACTAGACACAACTAAATCAGATTTTAAATCAAAAACTTTGACACTTATCAAATCAAAAATCAAAAATCAAAGTCTAAGAGTAAAACTTTAAAGTTTGTATGCCTATTTTCACACGATCAACATATCAAAGACAACAACAAGAAGAAAATGAAAGAATAACAGCCATGGCTGAAGAAAACCCTTGGGGACAATACAACAACATTGATCCTCTCACTAATTCACAAGAGAAAGAAATAACTGTAGAAGAAATCGAGAAAGTTCAACAAGACCCTCATTTCCATAAATTTATGGAAAAGATGTTAGAGAAAGATATGGAAAAGTATCTTTTATTATTAGCTGACAAAGGTGCTAAGCTTCCTAAAGACTTGGATGTCAACCAACTCAAGGAAATGACCACACCTCAGACAACTAGTATGGAAAATCCAAATCAAATAGATACTTTGACAAGACAAAATCCAACAATTACAATTGCAGTTCCAAAATATCCAACAAGGGCCAACAAAAAGATATTCCTTATAGGACATTTTCCCTTATCCATTCGACCAAAGCATTAACATGATACCATTTCCATGGTATTGTGAATACCCGATGTACAACAAATACAATGGAAGAACTAATCCATTTTATCACGAATAGGAATTTAGAGCCATGAGAAAAGATTTCGCACACGGGGACTCTTACTACGATTATTTCCAAGAACCTTAGGAAACACTTGCATGGAGTGTTTCTTTAAAATGGAACCCAGGATCCAATCTTTTGAAGAACTAATCAATAGGTTCATAACACACTTCTCATTCAACATCCAACATGGGGTGACCTTAAAAGAACTCTACAACACCAAACAAGCAAAGGGTGAAAAGTTTCTTTCCTTTCTCCAACGATGGAGAAGGCTATTTGCTAAATACCCTAGATCTATTCCTGAAGAGGAGAAGATAGAGATGTTCATTGATAACCTAGTGGATGAAATGAATTATAGATTGGACTTGCAATGTCCATCTACATTTGAGCAAGTTATCGAAAAGGGACTCAAAATCGAAGAGGCTCTAATCAAAAGAGGAACAATCAAACACTTCATTGAAGGTTCAAACAATAAGAATTCCTCTAACAACAATAGTGAAAAGCCAAGATTTTGGAAAAAGAATAAAAATATCGATACCATAATCGATTAACATATCCAAACCAGTATTCACCTTGATGCCAACCACTACAAACAAACAAAACAGTGGTCTTAATGTCAAACAAAGTAGTGATCAAGGAAATAATCAAAACAATGGAGAAACAAAAACCCAATCATTCCAACGACCATCCAATAAATGAAAATTCACACCATTAGGGAAATCATTGGAATCAGTTCTCAAAGAACTTTTAGATGAAAAACTTATTCAAGTACAAGAGGATAGAAATTGGGACCCTCAAGTCAAACCATCATGGTGGAATGACTCACATTACTATCACTACCATCAAAATAAAGGCCACATGATTGAAAATTGTTGGCAGTTAAAACATGCAGTACAAGACCTTATAGATCAAAAGAAAGTATTTGTAGAAGGGCACCAAACAAACAAAGATCATACAACATTCAAAAATCCTCTACCCAATTATCAGAAGGGAGAATCCTCTTCTATAAACAGCAAAGGTAAGAATGTTGGTTATGTTTATGACACAATGATCCTTTGTCTTTCTGCTGCCAAGGAGGATGAGGAGTTATGCAATCAAATCAATCAAAACAATGACATTACACCTACTAATTTGGTACAACATATGGACAAATATGAAAACAAAATTAATGTAATCACACTCAAAGGGAAACAAGAGCACCAACCGGTTAATGCCACAACAAGGGTACAATCCAAAGTTATATTGAAAGGAGCATCATTATCATCCCAATCTATAGACCCTCCCTCCAATCAATATAATCTCATCGATCAATTACAGAAAATACTAGCGCAAATATCTATCTTGGAACTTTTAAAGATCTCCCCATCACACAAAGAGGTTCTTGAGCAAGCTCTTGTATCAACCACGGTACCTAACAATTTGAATGTATGTCAATTTCAAGCTATGGTGGGACATCTATCTACACCTCATTGCCTTTCATTTTCCAAACATGATGATGTATCACCCACCCATCCACATAATTCTGCCCTTCACATTGAAGTCCTCATCCATAAACACCATGTAAAGCGTGTCCTGATAGATGGAGGGGCTGGTTTAAATATTTGTACCTTAAAGATGATTCGTGCACTAGGATACTCAGATGAAGCCATTGATACAAGAAGAAAAATAAAAATCAAAGCATATGATGAGGAAGAAAGATCCTCTAAAGGATTGATCATATTACTATTCAAGTGGTACCTATTGTCCAAAATGTGGTTTATCAAGTCTTAGATAGGGAACTGACATACAACATACTGTTGGGACGTTCTTGGATTCATGATATGCAAGCAGTACCTTCCACCTATCCTCAATGCCTGAAATTTCCCCTTCAATGGACAGGAGGTAACAATCACAGCAGACTATAATGACACCCAAGCTTGTCATACATTGAAAACATCTCAGGATACATTAATACCTCACAATAGAGAATTTAGCACATCATATTCATCTAATGGTGAGAAACAACAAAGCTTCATATCAAAGTGGCTTCCAAAACAACAAAAATCACAAGAGATCAAGGTGGCACAATCTAACCCTTCAAATGTTGAAGAACAATTGGCTTCACTCTCACACCAATTCACCAACAAAGTACAGATAAGTGACAAAGGAATAAGTGAATATGGTGTCAGACACTCTTTGCATCTATCATAGATGTTACCCTCCTTACAAATGTATGGACAACCATCTACAACCACACAAAAATCAGCACAAACTACAACGGCATTAGATGGCAGATTTGTAAAAGCCGAAAACTTAGATGAAGAATCAGAAGATAAGGCTATACTAAATTGGCTTTATAGGGATGAGGAAACTTCCACTTCCACAAGTAATATCATAGAGACAAATCAATATGGAAAGGGAAAAACTATTCTGGAGAAGATGGGATATTCAGGACAGGGACCTCTTGGGTTAAGGAAACAAGGCATAACAAAACCAATCTAGCCACTCACACTCCAACATAAGGATAAAACTAGACTAGGATATACAGCAGGACAAGGACCTCTTGAATGAGGGGAACAAAGTGTAACAGAACCAATCCAAGTTCTCACAATTCAACATAATAACACAAATGGGTTAGGATATACAGAAGGACAGGGCTCTCTTGAATCAAGGGAACAAGGCACAACAACACCAACCCAATCTTTAACACTTCAGCAAAATGGCAGAACTGGACTAGGATACATAGAAGAAGTAAGAACATAACTCACCAATAGAGCTGTGGAGCGTATTCTTTAAATGAGAGATAACTCTGAAACATATTCAAATGAATATGAGTGGGACAACTTATCAGATGTTTCCTATGAAGATATTCAAATTGATGTTATCAAAAATTATACCCCCAAACGTGAGGAGGGTCAAAGCTCGAGTTTTAATCCTATTGTCTTTGAAACAAAAAATTTCGATGACTCAAGTGAAGATAAACAGACATTGAGTGAGATAAATGATGTAGAATAAAATACCTTCGTAGGCCTCGACATAACCACTAACAACTTGGACCACATTTCTATCTGAGCTTTCACAATCACTGACCTCAACCCATCTAATGATTCATTGCCTTTACTGCATCCCGAGCTTATCGAGTGGGAACCCCAACACCCCATCAATCTCCCTGTTTTTGACAATGACTCCGCTATTATTAACTACCTTTGCTGTGAAGAATCTGATACTTGTTCTACCAATGCTTCTTTTAATGATGCTTTTAGGTTGGAGGGTGCCAATCCTTTTAGTTGCAAAAGTATGGAAATAAATAATGGATCTAATGGTGAAAACCATTCTATGGCAGTATTTGATCCTAAAATAGTAAAAACAAAGAACGCATCCAATGGTGAAAACCTCATCGTGGCACCAAAGGATGGAAGGCTTGACATCCTCCCACAAAATTACCATGAAAGACCATCAGTGTTGGTAGAACCCACACAGTCTATTGATATTGGCACAATAGAGAAAGTAAGAATACTACACCTGGCAGCATTCATGACAGATACAGAAAAGCCAGATTTTATCAAATTCTTTGAAGAACGATGCATCAATTTTGCTTGGTCATACTTTGACATGCCAGGCTTAGACACAGATCTTATTATGCATCACTTATCTTTACCAGCTGGCACTAAACCAGTAAAATAGAAACTGAGAAAGATGCATCCACATGTTGCATTATTGGTAAAAAATGATTTGAAGAAACTACTAGATGCTGGATTTATCAGATCTATTGATTATGTTGAATGGATATCCAACATTGTACCTATTTCAAAACCATATCACACCATCAGAATATGTACATATTTTTGGGATTTAAATAGAGCATGTCTAAAGGATGATTTTCCTTTGCCAAACATAGACATGATTGTAGATTTAATAGCTGGCCATCAAATGCTATCACTCATGGATGGATTTTTAGGATACAATCAAATCAAAATAGCTCCTGAAGACCAAGAAAAGACAACATTTACATGTCCATGGGGCACCTTTTGCTGGAACGCCATGCCTTTTGGGTTAAAGAATGCAGGAGCTACATACCAGCGAGCTATGACAACAATATTCCATGACATGATGCACACCTTCATGGAGGACTATGAGGATGACATCTTAGCCAAATCTCACACCAGAGAAGGACATCTAGAGATACTTTCCAAAATATTTGACAGGTTGGAGAAATTTAAAGTCAGATTAAATCCCAAGAAATGTGCCTTTGGAGTAACATTAGCAAAACTCCTTGGATACATAGTTTCTACAAAAGGAATTGAAGTAGATCCAACAAAATTTAAAGCCATTGTGGAAATGCCACCTCCTAAGAATATCAACACATTAAGATCTCTACAAGGCCGACTACAGTCCATCAGAAGATTCATCTCTCAACTAGCAGATCAGTGTCATCCATTCAACCATCTTTTGCATAAAAATGTGTCTTTTAAATGGGATGAATAGTGTGAGAATACTTTCAATCAAATCAAACATTATTTAATGACACCACCAATCTTGGTGCCACCCAGTAAAGACAAGCCATTGTTGCTATATATCGCAACAACAAATATTTCATTAGGAGCCTTGCTGGCACAAGAGGATAGAGAAGGAAAGGAATATGTAGTATACTATATCAGCAGGACACTCAATGGACATGAAGTAAACTACACCTTCATTGAAAAATCATGCCTAGCAATAGTATTTGCAACACAAAAATTGTGACACTATATGCTCACTCACACTGTCAAGCTCGTTGCAAAAATGGATCCCCTCAAGTATTTACTGAGCAAAACAACTTTAACAGGAAGGTTGGAAAAGTGGGTCATGCTCCTCAATGAGTTTGACATTCAGTATGTTGAAAGGCGAGCTATCAAAGGACAAGTCATTGCTGACCAATTAGTAGAAGCTCCATTGTCAGACAGTCATCCTATAACCATGGAATTTCCTGATGCGGATATCCTCAATGTTACAACACAACCATGGCAACTCTACTTCGATGGATCCTACACACAGCATGGATCAGGGGCAAGAATTTTATTTGTCACACCTCTTGGGCACACAATTCCACGATCTTACAGGCTTACCTTCCGTTGCACTAATAATGTGGTAGAATATGAAGCTTTAATCCTTGGAATTAAAGTGGCTATTGACTGGAAAATCACAAAACTACAGGTGTATGGAGACTCTCAGTTAATCATCTATTAAGTCAACAATGATTACCAAACTAAGGATGACACACTGATTTTATATAAGAGACTGGTAGATGATCTAAGGAAATATTTCATAGACATCAAATTTGAGTAGATACCAAGATCAGAGAATAAAGCAGCAGATGCCATGGCCACAATAGCATCTCTTCTACAAATTCCTGAAACACAAGATCGTTATCAATTTATTGTGGAACAAGTATCAAATCTTGCATACGCAAACCCCAAATCCCAAACCATAAGCCTTTTGGATAGTGCCCAATCTTCCATTTATGGAGACATTTATACTTACCTAAAAGATAATATCTTACCGCCAGATCTTTCTCGCAACCAAAAGCACAACTTCATACGCCAATCTGCCAAACATACCATTATTGCTAACACTCTTTACCATCGAGGCCTAGATGGTACTCTTTTGCGTTGTTTAGAACATAACGAATCTGCTTTTTCTTTACATGAGGTCCATGAAGGAATTTGTGGCACACATTCAAGTGGATTATCTTTAGCCAAGAAACTCCTTTGTTTGGGATATTATTGGCCGCACATGGAGCAAGAATCTTATCAATTTGTCAAGAGATGTCAAAAATGTCAGATTCATGGCAATCTTATACATGCACCAGCATAGGAGCTCCATCCATTCACATCTACATGGTCGTTTTGTCAGTGGGGATTTGACTTGGTAGGGAAAATTAACCCATCTTCATCTAATGGACATAAGTTCATTATCACAGCAACATAATATTTTACAAAATGGGTGGAGGTAGTTCCCTTAACCACAATCACGGGGAAGCAGATATCATCCTTCATTCTTAATTATCTCATTTGTAGATATGGGATACCCCAGTCGATCATCACAGATAATAACAGGCCTTTCAAAAACCAATATGTTCAAGAGTTGTGTGAAAAGTTCCACATCCAACATCGCTTTTCAACCCCTTACTACCCTCAAGGTAATGGACAGGAAGAAGCTTCAAACAAAACAATCCTATTTAAGATTCTCAAGAAGACTATAAACGAGGTAGGGCGTGATTGGCACGTTCAACTTAACCCTGCTCTTTGGGCTTACAGGACTAGCATCAGAACACCAACAGGAGCTACACCATATGCTCTTGTCTATGGATCAGAGGCAATATTACCTATCGAGGTAGAAATTCCATCCCTTCGAGTTTCACTAAAGGGACTCATTTCAGATGAGGATTATAGAATCTCTAGACTTCAAGAATTAGAGCTACTTGATGAACGTCGACAACAAGTTGTCAATCATTTGACAGCCTATCAACAAAGAATTTCTAGGAACTATAATCACAGGGTTAAGCCTAGAGTCTTCTAGATTAGAGACTTGGTCCTACGAGAAAACCCTAGAAATCAAGCAGATAGAGAAAAGAAGGTAAAGTTTGAACCTAACTGGATAGGGCCTTATGTCATTATATCAGTCTATGGATCAGGAGCATACCAACTGTCTACACCAGAAGGAGATGTGTTGGAGGAGCCCATGAACAATATCCATCTCAGGCGATTCTATACTTGACGATACCTAGTGCAGGGTTGGTAAGGTTGTCTTGATTAAAAAAACCTGGCAAACAGGCGTCATGATGACGGAAAAGGTAATAAAAAAAGGGGGGTAGAAACACAATAAAAACAAGTGGTGAAAACCTGGTAAACAGGCACTACTTGTGATTTTCAACCAGCTCTTCTATCTATTGGATACGGTTTTGTTACGATTATTTCCTTTCATTATCATTTCCATCTATCATTTATGAAAATTATTATCACTATCCATATCATTGCAAGATTATCATGTCTTACCCTAGCTTGGGGGCAATATCCTAGAATTATTTGGTACAATGGACTTTGAGCTTAAATGGAAAGGAAATCAAACATGACAACACCAAGTGGCAATACTTGAAAAGGCATCCAAAAACATTAAAAAATCTGTCAAAAAATCCAAAAACATCAGAAAATTTGTCAAAAAATCCAAAAACATAAAAAAAATTGTCAAAAAATCCAAAAACATCAGAAAATTCATCAAAAAATCCAAAAACATCAAAAAATCCATCAAAAAATCCAAAAACATCATAAAATCCCTCAAAAAATCCAAAAACATCAGAAAATTCATCAAAAAATCCAAAAACATCAGAAAATTCATCAAAAAATCCAGTAACATCAAAAAATTCGTCAAAAAATGCAAAAACATCAGAAAATTCATCAAAAAATCCAAAAACATCATAAATTCGTCAAAAAATCCAAAAACATCAGAAAATCCAAAAACACAAAAATAGAGTCTGTATCGGTCGAACTACGTGGTCTCTGTGTGTATAATGTAGGCAAGGCTAATCTTTGATCAGCCCCCGAGGCCCCTAGGATAGGTCTTTAGGTTACATCCTTTGGTCAAATGTCTGAGAATATCATGCAAACATCAGCACGCACACTTTAACATCGATGATCTAATCTGAATAATGATTTGAAAATACATTAAGTAGAATTTAAATTGTTGTACTTTTCATTTTATCATTTGCTTATCATTTCTTTGGAGCTACTCGATAATGTATTAAACTAGAGAAACAAGGAAGGAGAATGATACTTTTTCTTTGTTTGTTGTTTGTGAGATAGTCATTATTATTCTGTGAATTGTCGCGGGAAGTGCTCTACCAAGTATCATGGATGACATTCCGATTCACTTAGGAAAATGATTAATTCTTGTCTGTTTACGCAAGAAATGCTTAGGTCATCTTGTTTTAATTGTACCTTGATGCTTGTGTTCACTTGCAATATCAAAAATCATGAAAGATATACTCAGGTCATCATTGGTCTATCTCATATCATTCATGCTTGTATTCGCTTTCAACATTTAAAAAAATAGGAAAAGCTCAGTGATGATACAAAGCAAAATAAAAAGATTGTTGAAATGACACTTACGTTTGCATTGATAAAATAGGTTTGCATGGTAAAAATAGATTGCATTCATAATAATACATCTGCAGAGTATTGGTTACACAGGTTACAAAGATTCATTTGCAAATAATGTTATCTTTTCTTATTAAATATTGAGTATACTTGACACATACAATTTTCATAATGGCATACATATAAAATCATTTCTTCATTTCATCATATATTTCACAATAAACATCTCATTTCGTGATATCATATACACGTTATATTTCATCATTCATATATTTATCATATTTACATCTCATCACATTGTTATTATCATATAGTTGCAAAATCATCATTCATTGCATACATATAGAAGGCATTTTATAATCTCATCATATATTTCACATATACATTACATTTCATTACTACATCTCATCATATATTATAGTATTCTTATCATATTTCACATTCACATACATTTCATACATCCATTAAAGTTTCATAAACATTATATATTAAACTTCCTTCATTCACTACATTGTATATTTTTCATCCCAAATAAAACAAACATACATCTCATTTCATATTATATTATTTTATTTTATCATATGCATCCACATTGCATTTCATTAGATTATACATACATCATTCATTTACATTTCATTTTACATATCATACATCGCATTTCATTAGATCATACATACATCATTCATTTACATCTCATTTTACATCACACATTGCATTTCATTGGAAAATACATACATCATCAATATCATATCACATCATCAATGCATCTATCCCATCTAATATAATAAATCATCATAAAACATAAAAATTAAAATGCATCCATCGCATAAATCATGTAGAACACATCATAGACCGATCTAAACCGCTGCACATCATATATATCTCATCAAGTGTCAAGTATACAACGAAGTCTGAAAAGGATGAAGATAACATCATATCAAAAAATGGTTGTATATATGTCTCGAAATACATCAAAGGGTGCACACATGATCTCAAGTAGTGCTCGTACCAGAAGGAGCAGATCTCGCACCAGTATCACCACCACCACCAACTGTCCTAGGATCTCTTGGATCTCTCAGATCTCTCTCGAGAGGTTGTGTCATGCCTCTGCTCACTGTCCTTGAACGAGTCCTCTCTGAGCGAGACTGAGCATATCTGACTCTCTGCTCTGGGGGGGAAAATCTCATGGTATCGGCTCCTGTAGAACTTAATCTCTACACCTGCCTGCATAGCCTCTCACATATAATCTACCACAGAAGTCCCATCGGCCACTCTCTGTAATCTCTCTGCAGTCGCCTGTGCTGTCTCTGCTATCTGTCTAGCAGTATCTCACTCTGCAGTCAGGGCAGTAATCTGTGCCTGCGCAGTGGTCAACTGTGCTCGTACACCTACTAGTTGAGCCTGTGCTTGCTCTGCTGACTGTCTAGCCTCATCTCTCTCACCAATCAGAGAGGTAATTTGCGTCTATGCAGTAGCTAGCTGTGCCTGCATCTGGGCTTGAGTATGTGCTACTAATCCATGTGCCTGTGCTAGTTGTCCCTGTAAAGTTAGAATCTCAACACGCAAACCAACAACCTCATATTGCTTTGCTAGAGAGGGAGCTACTACCTTCCTCTTATGAGGCGCACTAGTCGAAGGCTCTGCGGTACCTGCTACACTCGGTCTCCCCTCATCTCCACTATCATCATCCCTGTCATCATCATTGTTATCATCACTATCATCACTATCACTCTCATCACTACCGTCCACATCAACATCAGCATCTACATCCTCCTCTCTCCTCCATCTGCGACCACCATGACCACCCCCTGCGGCTACTAGTGTTGGCTCATCTGGAATGGCAATACGGGGAAGTGGGTGTAGAGCTAGATAATGTCCATAGTCGGGAGTAATAGGTGCCTCTACAATATCTCGCCGCATATCCCATGCTGATGGCTGAAGAGCACAATAACCCTCAATAAGTGCCTCATAAGGTAGGCATGGACCCCAATCACTGGCATCTATCTAGTGTCATCCATAATGAGCTACTCCCTATGGCATACACTGTACAATCCCATACTACCTGTAGACATGGTGAAACAGGAATCGCTCCAAAATCTTGGAGCTCTTCCCGATCAAATACATTGAGTCGGCCAAATATCCCAACTCGATATCATCCTCAACCCAGTCATCACAATCTAAATATGGATGCCAGGTCACTGTCTCCACATCATCAAGAGCCCATCTCCAATAATCTAGCTTACCCATCATATGTTGGGTAGGCCTGCCTTTGTAACAGAACACATAGGGTCTCGTCGCTGGTCTCGATAACACTAGCTCAGGATGCGTAAAAACAATATACTCCCATGCCCATACTTGAAGAAGTGTAGCTCTTGCTGATAAACTGCTACCTCCTAGGTACACGATCCGGTGTAAATCATGATATAACTGAGCAAGCATACACATGCCCCAGGCATATCTCGTCCTGTGTACCACCATACCCTCTAGTACCTGACCCCATCCAAGTGATAGACCCTTTGACCTCTTATCAAGACAAAGGAATCCACCAATAAAGCCTACCAAAACTGAAGGAAGTGGAGCATATGAATTATACATCTCTACCCAGGGGATCCAAACTCCCGCAATATGAGGATCCTGAAAGACTCTCTGAATAGAATCTATCCCACCCTGCTCCTCTGAATCATGCACAACAATGTCACCAACAAAAGGAATCTGAAGGATACGCCATACATCCTCTGGCGTTACAATCATCTCTCCGGTAGGTAAATGAAAAGTGTTGTGGTCGCTATGCCACCGCTCTACCAATACTATGAGCAGACCCCGATTAAGTCTAATCTGGGGCATGTCCAACATCGAAGCTAAACCACAATCAATAATATGTTGTCTCTCATCCTGTGAAAGACGTGGAATCATATCTAAGGGCCAGGGGAACTACTCTCGCACCTGAACAACATCTAGATCCTCCTGATATCAAAAGACACATTTTTACAAATCAATACATTATCATTAGAATATCAAACATCATTTTACTATATCTAAACTAATGATCAGATCTTACGGGTAAAAATGTTTTAAAACCTCACCTATCATGAGGTCATCAAATTCTAAAAATGTGTTTATCTATCATATGATCAATTTATCAAAAGTGAACCCTCATCTATCAATCAGGTTCATTTCATCAAATTTTCAAATTATTCCTTGCCTATCATGAGGATAATTGTTATCAATCAATCAATGGATCTTGCTTATCAGGAGATCGTTTACCATTTATTTAGTCGGATCAAACTAAAATGGATGGAGTGAACAACAAATTGACGAAATAACAAATCAAGATTCACAAATTTTCATCAATATTTTTTTCCACGCACTAAAACAGGTGGATGGTGTGCTAATATTTTTGAGGTGCTATAGTTTTTGGCTGTCGCGCTGAAAGATTTGGTCAGCGCACTAAAACTACTGGGGCACTATGCTATCTTGTCGGCATGCTATAACAGAGCTCGGGGGTGCTATTTCTGGTGGGGCACTAAAATAGACCTATGGCACGCTAACCTATCTACTGAGGGCGCTAAACTTTTTGATGCACTAATCTATCCTACAGGGGTGCTACATAATCTACCTAAAGCGCTAAGTTTTCAACACGCTGCACTAGCCTAGTGACGCACTACAGAATTCTCTTGACGCGCTAAAACTCTTGCGCGCTAAAATAGATTACCGACGCGCTACGTCGGACTGCCGACGGGCTATTCCATGTCGGGTTGGGCGCTAAAATAGTAAAAAATGTAAAAAAATGAACTAAAAGGTACAAGCGCAAATTACGAGGAGGCTTTAGGGTACGTATCGGAGGTCCATAGTCGGCCGGACGCTGGTGACGTCACACACGCTCGAGTCGGTGGGTGTGGTAGGGGATCGGCATCCTGCTGCTCCTAGCACTCTAAAGGTCTCTATCACAAGTTTCTCAAAGTCAAATGCACAAATGACTTTTGAAAATGACCTTTTTAACTTTTATAGGTTCTTTTTGTGGGGTTTATTTAGTTTCTTCCTACGAAATTAATTTTTATCTATCGATGGGGCATTTTTGCACAGTTTTATCAAGAGATAAATTGTTTCTTCATCATTTCTTCATTCAATCATTCTAAAATCATCAAATCATCATAAAAGATTCAAAAATTTTGAAAAATCATAAAAAAAAAAAATCAAAATTCATCAATTTATCTCCCATGGGGGCATATATCATTATCATTTCGAAATTCAATATCTGGGGCAAGTCTGGGGCATATTTTAAACTTTTCATCAATACTGGAAGCTGAGGTAAAATTTTCTTTGAAGCAATGCGTAAACAAATCACTTCAAAGAGGGGCAAAATGTAGACACCTAAAAATGGTCTGGAGAATCTAATTAATTAAATACGACTTATTTGATTAATTAATCTTAAATTCATCTACTTAGTAAATAAATAGAAATATTTATTTATATTAAGTTCATTATTAATTCTTCTATTTTATCATATTATTCTCTCTTAATTAAATAAACAAAATTAAATACTTTTGTTTTATTTAATTATTATCATTATTAATTCTATTTTATCATATTATTTCTCTCATTAAATAAACAAAATTAAATACTTTGTTTTATTTAATCTCTACTTTATCCATTAATTCTATCTTAAATTAAATACACAACTTCAATAATTTGTGTTATTTAATTACCTCATCACATTTCTTCTTAATTAAATAAAGATATCCTAGAATCTTTAATTTAATTATCATATTCCTTTTATTTTAATTTAATAAACAACTTCTATAGTTTGTTTTATTAAATTATTTATTCCTCTTTCGCTAAATTTAAATAAACCAAAAATATTTAAATAAATACAAAAATCATATCCCTCTATTCACTCACCAATAAAATTAGATTTTTTAAATCTAATTAATTCAACAGTCATTCACGGGAAGAGCCTCGGGGACAAACCTGTAGGAAATCCTCTCAATCTTCTACCTCAAATCTTTCCTCTCATCTTGCCTGGTGTTTTCATGGGGAGGAACAATCCTTCATGATCAGCTCCACCTTCTCATCTCATACCATTCAATTCTCCAGATTGAATCTCAACCTCTGTTGTGTTGCCCCTTCACAAATGTGTGCCATGAAATCTATAAATATAGGTTTCCAGCTACAGGAATTGGATCCTAATTTGTGCAATCTTACTCTGCAGGTTTTCCAAGCATTCAAGCAATCAAGCAAATAGAAGCAATCATCAAGCAATCAAGCATTTTAGTTCATCAATCATGGCAGTTTACAGTAGTTTCTTTCTCATAAGTTTTACTATAGAATCATCTTAGTTGCATTTAGGAATCATAATAGCTTAATTCTCATTGTTTAAGTGTCATTTCAACAATCTATTAGCTTACTTAAATCTGAGAGAAAAGTAGATTAGAGAAATATTTAAAGTTAGAGAGCAATAGGATAGATTTCTAACGGTTCCTGTGTTTAAAATAGTTTAAATTTCTTGAATCTTAGATACAATGTCCTATGGAGAAGCAGGAAAAAGAATCCTATAGAGAATTTTTTTCCGCAGTCATTTTTTATTTTGGTTTGCATAAATGACTTCAGCTTTAGGTGCACCCGCATTCAAATAAAATCATTAGAAAGATGTGTAATGCACCACATGGTGGCTATGTAGCTTTCATCTTTCATCTTCCTTTCAGGAGAGAGTTAGGGACACT
This sequence comes from Sequoia sempervirens, assembly GCA_007258455.2. NCBI lineage: Eukaryota > Viridiplantae > Streptophyta > Pinopsida > Cupressales > Cupressaceae > Sequoia > Sequoia sempervirens. Next base: position 228,151,589 of record VDFB02000002.1, read on the forward strand.
TGGTGACTCGTTAGACCTTTTCTTGGGAGCTATATTCATGAGCTTGGGAGTTTCTTCCTTGTTGACATGTCATCTCTTCACCACGGGCTATTTTCACTTCCTACGAAGCAACATGATTAAGGATTTTTTCAAGGCTGGCTAGCCTTTCCTTTTTTCCTTTTCTCAGTTTTTGGGATGGAAGTTGAGGTGGTACCTGGGAATGATGTGATCGGTCAACTGGGCCTTTTGCCAGACTGTTGTTTTTGGAATTTGATCATTTATGAGCCTCTATCTTTGCGAAATATCTGAAAGGAATTAATGCAGTAGCTTAGAATTGATGTGCAAAGATCGTGGCAACCTAAATAAATATTTTTTATTGGATCATGTGCTATTAAATATCAACACCTAGTGGCATTTACTTCTGGGTTGAGGTGGTGTGTTTCTTTTGTTCTGGCTATATAAGGAGGGTGATGACATAGTGGGAAGTGATGTATTTTTATTTTCCTAGATATTTTCTTTGTTGAAAGTAAGTTTCTTAAGTTTTCTTAGGGTTTTAGAACTAGTTTCAGAAGAAAGTTACGTAACTAATTTACTTTTGGCATGTTATATCTTTTAAGGTTTAAACTATTGTTGGATTGGCATTCAACCTTTGTTTCAAAGTTTATTTAAAATTTGAAAGAACAAACTATTAAGGAGAAATTATTGAGACTGTGCATGTATGGCCTTTTTCAAGTTTCTTTCTTTATATTATCATTTTGAATGAAACACTGTGTCTTGCAAGCTATATCTGGATAGTTTAAGTAGCAAATTTTCATGCTTTATGCTTGTGTGGTAAAGTAGTGGTTTAAGGAAACTAGACTATGTCATTGGACTTTTCTATTTTCCTGAAAGTTATTATTTTGTTGTGTTATGCTGTACTAGGAGAGAGATTTCATGTAATTTTTGAAATATCATTCTGTTATCCCCTGAGAAATCTTTATGTTTGATCAGACCTCAATGAACACTACTTGCAGAAAGATTTGAATGTCTGCATTGTGCTTGAAGTTAGCCTTTTTTATTCATTCTCTTTCCAACAATGAAGGGTTGTGGCATTATGTGTCTATTCATATCACTCATAGGAATGATTTGGGTTTGAAATGTTGTAAAAGCTTTGGCGCATCACCTTTTTGTGTTTTATGTTTACGTTTCCTTTTCCCCTTATCCCAAAACCCCAAAGAAGAGCCAACTTTCTATAAAAACCCTGGAGGTATTCAGTGAGACACAATTTGTCCCCCGCTCACTGAATTTCCCATAAGACTATTGGACAAGCACAATATTTTTTGGCATTCCTGATGGGACAAGAAGTTTTCCAAACACCCGATTAGAAGTTAGAAATATTTCTTGAATCAGACTAAGGAAGGAAACTAGACATTTCATGCCTAGAGTCCAAACAAGATCATCCTCAAGAGGTAACTTCTAGTACTTTCAGTTACCTACCTCAATCCCTAGAAGGAGAAGGCTTATAGGTTCTATATTTCCTATAAGGAGCAATAGAGTAAGAAGTCAAAGCCCAGTATCTAGAGCTTTATCTACTCCACCCAGAGGCCTGAACTTCTAAATAAGATTACCTATATATTTGATTCATAGGAATCTTCTCTTCATGGCTCACGTACCCCCCCTGCTTCTATAAATTTTGTAACATGGGATAGCGGTAGTCCACTAAAGCCACCCACACCACCAGATGTATGGCCTTCTATACACACTAATGCCCTCAAGGCTATTCCAAGATTCTCTGGAGAAGATTTCAAAACCGCTTCCAAATACCTACAAGATATAGCAAAGGTATGTAGGGTACACAACATATCAGAGGAGAATATTGCTTTAAGGCTGCTTGCTACCTCTTTTAAGGGAAAAGCTCAAGATTGGTATCAATCTTTAACCTCAGATTTTATCATCTCCTGGGACTAGCTCAAAGAGCACCTGTTTGAATGCTTTTTAGAAAAAGGAGACCACTCCTTGTTGCTCCAATAACTGATTACCATCAAGAGAGATCCACATGGAGCCATGAGTGACTTCAACATTGGGTTCCACAAGACCTAGCAAAGGATCCTTGTGACTACTTTACCCTAGAGCACCATGGTGTTTATGTTTTATCTGAAAGCCTTTAACCCAGATATCACACTCATGATAACCTCCATGGGAGGGGATATTCTGTCTGACACATATGAGGTGGTGGTACGCGTAGAGAATAATTTGATTGATGCCAAAAAGCTTCCACCTCAACCACTGATGCTAGTGTTTGTAAAAATATCTGATGGCCACCTGGAAGAAGCTACTTCAAGCACTCTTGTAGCATAATTAAAAGTTCGTCGCCCTGCAATCTATGAATGTGCATCCTACCACTCAAGCAAGCACATCAAGTTTTTCTTCAATGGTGGTGGATATCATCAATATGAAGGACCTCATGTGGACTTTTGCTAATGAGTTGGTCATTATCAAACGAAAACAAGTGAAGCCTCCGAAACAGACCACTCAAGCCTATGGTGGAGGAAGGTTGTCTTATCAACAAAATTCATATTAAGGATTCTACAGAGGAGGAGGTCAATAGATATCATCACCAAATCAAATAGTTTCGACCACCACACCATTGCAGACAGTCAAGGATAGCCCAAATAAAGAGCTAGTCCCAATCCAGAATAATTCGACAGAAGATGAAAATGTCTGGTATTTCCTGTGTAGTGATAGCCATATGTGCCAAGATTCCCCAAGGGGAAATATGCAGCAGGAGGTGGCCGAACAGAGAATCAAGAGCATTCTCTTGAATGTGGATGAGAACATATCATCTAAAATGGAGAATTCTCATTTTAGGGCACAAATGCAAGGGATGAACCTAGTGCAAGAGCTATAAATTTCACCCAACCAAGCCCTTTTCTCATGATTAGAGGAGGAAAAGGCTGTGTTTGTAAATCAAAATCTAGGAGTTCCACAAGTGCAGTTGGATTACAACACAAGATCAAAGAGAAGATTGATAGGAGATTATGTACAACAAGCTCTGCCATGCCCACAACCATGTCAACCATTTCTCCTGGAGAAGCAGGCTTCATCACCCCCCATTCAACCTTTTCCATTGCCACCTAAGGCACCATTGGTAGAGAAAGAGGTGAACAAAATGTTGAGCCCAGTCACATCAGAATGTTTTCTTCTAAAAACAAGAGAAATACTACCATTTAAGCCCAAGGCCCAAACGGTTGGAACGCTTAACGTGGTGGAGCAATTGAAGAAGGTGTCGACCAATGTATCGTTGTGGTACATCATATCAATACCCAAGCAAAAAATGTTGCTTCAAGAAGCGTTAAAGGTGGAAGAACAAAGTCCATAGGCAAACGTGACTTAACCATGTAATAAAAGTGGAAACAATAGACCTATGCTTCCTCCTCAGGCTCCAAAAGCAATAGCTTATGAAAATGATGTAGGCAACACAAAATAGAAGGAGGTAATCAGAACAAAGCCCGCACATTTATTTTTAACACTTATACTAGGAGAAAAATTGTTGCATAATAATATGATTGATTCAGGGGCTAGCACGATCGTAATGCCAAAAGAAGTGGTGGATGCTTTAACGCTTAGGTATGAGCCCCTTGAAAAGGGAATCATGCAATTGGATGGTAAGAGGGTCCCGACTATTGGTCGTTGAAAGGATCTGTCCCTGACCGTTTTCTGTTTCCCAAGCCAAACAGTCACTCAAGAAGTGGTAATAATAGACATTCCACTAGTCTTCAGAATGTGTCTATCAAGAGATTTGACCACCAAACTTGGTGGATACCTGGAACTTGATTGGTCCCACCTGATATTGAGGACCAAACATGAGGTGAAGATGAAGATTATGTCTGAATCTTTACATCTTGAACACATTGTAGATAACTTAAATCTATGTTTTGGGGCTACCTATACCTCTACCCCTTAGAAGGAAAGATATTATGTAGAAATTCCTAGAGAAGAGGAGGATACACAAGAGAAGATTCCTGAAGAAGAAGGGCTACTCAACCAATTCATTAATTCTGATCCATTTGGAAATTTCCATGCTACGAGGCTAAGCACTTATGCAATTTTTGATGGGGATCAAGTCTTTCCAAAATTAATGAAGGATTAGGACAAATCTGATGACCCATTTGATAATTGCATTTGGGCCATAGATTTTGATGAAGCAGAATGCAGGGTTGCTTCTAGAGTAGGTGTCTAATTGGTATCTCCAATAGGATCAAAAATCCCCAGAACCTACCTTTTTTCAATTTCCATGCTCCAATAGTGATGTGAAATATGAAGCTTTGGTCCATGGGTTGATTCTGGCTGGGTAGATGGGAACAAGTAAGATACGAGCTTTTAAAAATTCATAACTAGTGGCAATCCAGATCTACAAGCAAAAAATTGCAACAAGTACAAGGCTAAGAGCTTACATACATCAGGTTTGGGATCTTGTCGAAAGTTTTGAAGCTTCCAATATACAAGTGACTCCCCAACCACAAAATAGTATTGCTAGTAAGATGTTTCCTGTGAAACCATAGTTGAAATCAGTTTTCAACCTGACAAGGCAAGATGTGGTGTGAATCATTGTCCGGCCTTCAATTTATAACAAAGAACCTGACGTTGGAAGTAACAGAAGACTAATAGTCAGTATGGAAGTCTCCCACATGGAAAAAAGAAAGCTAAAGGATTTATGCTTCAGGTATGATCTCAGAGGTTATGACCTGAGTATAGTTCAGTGTACAATTGGCCTGGCTGAGGTACCCAAGTTTTTCCAACAAAGACAAAGTTTAGTCAACCCAAAGGTTGCAGCTTCTATAGTGAAAGAACTCAAATCAAGGGTTAGATGCCCTATCAAATTTTCATCCTAGGTATCAAATCTGGACCCAGTTTGGAAAAGGAATGGTGAGGTCCGACTTTGTGTTGATTTTCGAGGCTCAAGAAGGGATTTTCCAAGAGACCATTACCCCTCACCACTGTTGAAATAGTTCTCATAGTCTCTAACCATATCATGAATTTTTCTCCTTGAAAGATGGCTCCCTAAGATGCAATCAAGTCTACATAGAGGAGTCCGACCAACATGGAATGGAGTTTACCATCAAGTGGGAAATGTTTGCATATTCAAAGGCTCCATTCAGATTTCCCAATACTAGCTGAACTCTTCAATGGCCAATAAGTATTACTTTAAGAGGATGGATCAACCAAATTATTTCTATATATCTGACTGACCTAACAGTTAAAGATGATCATTTTCATTACCTAAAAAGTGTTTTTCAGAAACACCAATGATCTAGGATTCTTCATAATCTAGAAATATATTTCCTTGGAGCACCTCAAAGAAAGCTTCTCATCTTTACAATATCAAGGGAGGATATAGAAATAGATATTAGAAAGGTCCGAACAACAAAGGAGCTACAATTTTTCCTAGGGACGATCAATTTTGTCCATAGATTCATATCAGTCTTTTTGAACACTGTGCTACCAACCATCATGATTTTTAAGGAGAACCTACTTTTCAAGTGGACTTCTAGGGGCATGATAGTTTTTGAGTGAAGAAAGACAACCCTCTCTGAGGCCCCAACACTAATTAATCCAGATTTTTCCAAAGGTTTTCTATTCCATGTGCAAAATGACTAGCACAATATAGTTTCCATGCTCACTCTGAAGCAAAGAAATGAAAATGAAGAGCATCCTATTACATTTCGTGCGAGCGTCATGAACCAAAAGGAAGAAAATGTGTGGGAATACATCATAGTAGGGAAGATTGTCAATTTCCCTAGAGAGCTAGTAGCTAGGCTTGGCCTGCTCAAGATTATTATACCCAACAATGCCTGAGTTTTTGAATCACAAGGGTCATATTTTGCTACCAGCTATAGAATCTCTCTGAAAGCTCCATCAAATTACAACTTACAATGAAGTGGGTTGATGAAATTGGTCAAAAAAAACCTAATTGAGTTTACCAAATGCATTGGAGTAGAGCAACAAAGAAATTGGCACAATCATCTGTGGGCCACTCTGTGGGAAGACCGAACTACCCCCGAGTAGGTTCCAAGGGTTTCCCCTTATGAAGTGGTGTACAGAAAATTGGCCGAAACCCCAAGATTGGAGAAATATAAAAAAAAGCTCATGGAGCCATGATAAATCATTAGCAAAAAATAAAGTGGTGCTTTGGTAAAAGAACTCCTAACCCATAATTCAAAAGGAGTAGCTTAGTGTTAAAGTATGACAATCATGCTGCAAATTCAGGGAAATATACGAAATTCAAAGTGCTATCAAGAGAACCTTTCCAAAATAGTGTGTGCAAAGGAAAGAACACATACGAACTTGAAGAAATGGAGGAAAAACTGTTAGAGATACTAATGATAGTATTTTTCTAAGGGTTTTCCATTAAAATGCATAGTTCTTTTTAAAAAACATTAGCAGTTATGTACAATATGTAAAAAAATTGTAATTATTTCAAAATTTTGAGAATAATAAACCAAGAATAATACAAAAGAGATAAGGGCTATATTAGATTATATTTTTCAAAAAAAATTATAATAAAATATATGGCCAGGTGAGGCTCAGAATGGAACATGAGGCTTTCTTGAGCGTAACCCAACAAAACCCAAAAGAGGTAGTGAGCATAAACAAGAAAAAAGGGGGCTTGTTATTGGGTTCTTCTTCTTCTCCTTATTTTCCTTCTTCTTCTTATTTTGATCTGACAAGTTGCAAGAAGGTGAAAAAAAATGACACACACGGGCCAAGTAGTGTAGAACTATAGTCTACTTACCATGAATTTGCACCAAGAAGCTGAAGTGCTTTTTCCAGGAAATCCCCGAAACTTGGTCCACTTTGTACTCTCATAGGAGAAAAGTGGTTGTTGGTTGAGAGGAATAGTGGTGCGTCTCAATGTCCATGGTATGAAAATTAGTGAGGAAGGGTAGCTAGGGTACGTCTGCTCCAAAATCCACGTATCGATGGTTGTCCATGGAATTCAAAATTCCAACTCTAGGGATGGCCACTCACACTATCTCACCAAGACCTTCCATCAGTGAAGTGTCAAACATCTTCTGGAACAACTCAATTATGAAAGGCTTGGACACATTCAGGTCCAACAGTGAGGCCACGAAGCAGGAGAGCATGTTTTAGTTTCTCTAAATCTAGTTCTCATTGGTAATATAGTCCACACCAACTACCCACTTGAACACCACCATGACAAGAGGGTCGCATTTCTTCACTGGCACTTGATTTGGTTAGTAGTGATCTCTTCTACGAAGAATTTTTTTCGGTCTCCATGGAAGGCAATGGATGGGAGTTCTTAAGCCAACAGAAATTTTGATAAAACAAAAAATTTTGGTAGAAAGAGGCTAATTAGAAGGTTAGCTAGCTTAAAGAACACTATGTTCGAATGAATCAAGTAAAAGGTGGCATAGCTATATATAGAAAAAGGCCAACTAAAAAAATCAACCAACGGGATGTCTATCTTGGGTCAGATGGCAATGGGAAGTTCTAAGGTAGAACAAAACACGTTGGATAAATCATATAGAGGATCTGAAAGAATGGCTTGAGAAATAAATTTGCGAATTGGGAGTAAATGCTCTCATTCATCGATGGTTGACATGTGTCCTTCACCATCATCAGTGTTGACTAGTTCACTAATGGGAAAAGACATGGATTAATATGCTAAAAATCTGACAAATTAATGGGCACGTCTTTTCAAAGGTACCTTGTGTCACCTCAGCATGTTCCAAATGATGAAAAGTACACCTTTTGGTGTAATAAATTTTGCTATAAAAGAGGTGGCGGAGAGAATGTACTAATTCCATTTTCACAGCTTTCTCAACATTCCCAAGGGATATGGATCCCATATCCACATGTATCACCCTAGTGGCAGCAATTAATGGGACAACAATGGTGGCATAGTCTTAACTACATTCATGAGTCAGAAAATTAATTGCACTCAAAAGCAATTTTATTTTTCTGAAGAAGCAAGAGGCAAGTAGTCGTTATTACTAGAGAAGATTTGCAAATTTCTCATACAATCATGGTAGAACCATCTACCTTTGATAGGTAAGCTAAAGTTCCAAACAAAACACCTAGATATATCGATATCTTTGGGTACTACTCATTCGCCAATGCCCCAACACCAGAAGAACGGTTGTTTGAGCACTGCAGAAGGATTCAATATAATAAAAAAATCAAAAGAGAGGCAATGCAAGACATCGCTAACAATGTCTTCAACCCCCAATTATCCACCAACCCTAAAAATATTAGGGAAGGTTCTTTTCAGAGGATGTTGGAGCATGATTCATCAGAGGGTTTTGCATTTTGGCTCTAGAAAAGTGGTCTTCCATAGTTTGTGCTGCCATTTGTACATTTCTACCTAGATCTAGTCGATGCATGTGCAAAGAGATTCAACAAGAATACAAAGGCCATTGAGGGTCGTGGAGTCAAGATTACTATTTTTTCTAAAGCTATATGAGATATGTTGTGTATCCCTACAAACTAGGGTGTCGACCCTTTCAATGAGGAGCAGATGGACACCTTAGGAGAAGATATGTTTAGACAGATAAGTTTGTATGAGGATGACACAAAGGAAATTTCATAGAGAGGATAGATTCACTGGCCTCTTTCACACAAAATTTTTAAGGATACACAATCCATATTCTTAATGTTGGCCTTGGTTTTTGGACTTGATGACGATGAAGAGGTCAACCCTTTCCAGTTTTCCTTAGGCCTCAAACTCAAAAGAGAATGGGTCTAGATTTATTACATTTTTGTTGAGGTAATAGCTGAGAATATGAGGCTATAGTTGAAAAACTACAATGTTGAGTCCAAATTTAGGTATTCCTCTATTCTAGTTCATTTATTGCTACATCATAATTTTGAATGGCTGGTGAGAAATGAACTTGTGTCTAGGATAGATGAGAGGGGCTATAGCCAACCAATTTTTGTATGGACCCCTCTATTTTCAAGAATAGGAGATTATTATCGATTTGCAGATAATTTTTTGAGGCCAATGCTCTAGGATTTTTTGCTTAGCCATGTTGGTCATTTCTCTCAAGAGGTAGCACAATGGATTGAGCATCCACACATCCCAGTGGATTATTTCTTGGGTGAGGATTTCATGTTTGTCAAGTTTCATGGTTTTCCTGGGGAGGTTTTCTGACTCCCCATATTTGTAATAGACTAAACCTTTGCATTAGAAGCATGATGACAGGTATCCACCATTGATAGGATTTATGGTGTAGGGAGGAATAAAGCAACACTTTTTGATCTTTCCCTTGTAATTGTAAAGGGTCAACATATACTAGCTAAGCGAAAGGATGAAGATGAGATTACAAATTTACTAGCAGCTCTGGGGTTGGTTCTCATTTGTGATAAATGGAATTATAACCCAGATGGGCGTTTTAGTCTAAGGCATGAGGTTAGGGAGTATTTCTCAAGAAGGAGAAATCCTAGTCAGGAGAGAGCATAAATATACATTGACCCAGCTCACATTTCAGAAGAGTGGCTGAAATGGCTAAGTTTTTATGAGCCCCAGGCACAGTACTAGAGGAATCTCCTAATGGGAAAGTCACTTAATGTGCAGTTGATGCATAAGGGATCGTCAGAAAGAAAGAAGGTAGAATTTTGGAGGTTCTGACAAGAAATGAGAAATCTAGGTGTCTTGTTTAGTAGCTTTCCAGTTGATGAGGAATTTGAGGACCTATATGACAAGGAGGCTAATTCTAACAATAGCAATCGTGAGACAAGTCATGAAATCGATGAGGAGCAGGTTCCACTCCTGATTCCTTGACCTTAGGAACCCGATGTTCGAAGAGACTCAATCCAAGGGGGTCCACAAGTTTCATCTTCCTCACATGCCCAAAGTCAAGGAAAAGGTCAAATGTCAGAGGACTCTGTAGATAGAGAACTGAAATGTGCTAATCCTAGTCATTTGAAGTGAAGGAGGATCTAAGATTTAGGTGCTCCTAACATATTGGTCCAACAAGAAGAATTGGAGTCTTCCCTACAAAATGTTTCATCCACTACAACTTAGGTAAGGTTCACTCCCCCTCTTCTTCCTATTTCTGTGTCTCTAGTAAATCCTCTGCCTCCTCTTATCGAAGGGAATCCCCCATCTTCGATTACCAAACTTTTAATGCTAAATACACCCCTGCCATTGTTAATGAACTTGCTAAAACCATCCTGCATGCTCAAGGAGCATCATCCACCATGGCCGCTATTGTGTCACTGGTTGCCTTATCAAAGGATCCTATTGGAACGGCTGAAACCACTACCTTGTCTATTACTCTTGACCCATCTACTTCTAGGAAGGCACCTCTTCATCAACATACTTCTATGTTTACCCCTACTACTTCCCCTGCTCCATTTGGTGTTCAACCTTTTTCCATGATCACGCTGCCCTTTGTGTCCCCCCATGCTCACACATCTGAGGTTTCCCCCATTGTCACATTTTTTGGGTTGCCCCTTGGTGCTCCCATTGCAGCTCAGAGTGTCAATGACCCTCAAACTCTTCAAGTTCATTTCGATGCTACCAAACTGGCCCAAAAGGCTAGGAAACAAAAAATGTTGTCAAAAAGTGCCAAGAATCCCACCTCCAAGAGGATTGAAGCCTATTTTAATAAACAACAAAACTCTTTGCTTATTACCACCATGAAACCAATCGTTTCAAAGCTCGAAGGAAAAATGCAAGTGGAAGATTATGATATTGATGTCATGGGCCTTGACTTGAGCAAGACTCACCCATGTGATAAAATGGTCCTAGTCAAAGTTACTCAGAGAGTAGTATATGCTAACTATGAAAGGTTGGACATGCAATTGAGAAAGCACAAGGTAGAGTTCGAAAATATAAAAGGAATAGTAAGTAGACTGCAAAATAAAGTCCAAGCCAAAGAAGCTAAAATAACCTACATGAGGAAAATTAAAATCTAGCAAGGAGGAGCATCCAAGTTGCTTATAGATTCTTTGAATGAATAGGTTCAACTTCATACTAAAAATGAGAATTTTAAATTAATTCTAAGTGATGCGCAATCCCAAAATTTTGATAATCTTCGGAGGATCTAGATAGAGGTAGAAGAGTCAAGGCAAGAAGTCAAAATATTGAGCTCCGAGTTGGAAAGCACTCTTCGAGAGAAAGGTCAAATGGAAGAGAATGTCAAGGAAAGAGAGGCTTGATTTAATCAAGAGTTAGTTGTGTCAAGAGGATTGAAACCTCTCCCTATAATGAGGCTGATAGCTATGCATTGGGAGCAGATAGTGACTGGCGTATGTGTTTTGGGGATTGCCTTGTAATTTCTAAGGGATGTTTAGGAATTGAATGCAAAGGTTGGTTCGATGGATGATCACTTCATGGAAAAATTTTCACCCTTAGTGGTGGATTCCCAAAGCTTTATCTCTAAGTTGAGCATGACTATTGATCAAGTTCTTGAGAGAATTGGAATCCCTGATTGGTGAGTTGCCTCCCTCAAAGCCAATGAGATCATCAACTGTCATAGGGTTGTAGAAAAATGAAAGGATTACTAGATGGTGTTGAATAAATGGTTCATTGAGATCAAGAAAGACTTAGCCACCTTGGTTGGGTTTGGGTTGCCTCCTCTTCTTTCACCAGATGAAAATGCACTGCCAATGGATCAAATCAATGATGTGATTTGATGCAAGATCCAAGCCTCCACAGAACTTCCAAGCTCAAGTGTCGTACCTACGATGGATGATATTGAGCACGAGATCTATCATCTTTCTCAACTCTATTATCACCTAGGTGCAATTTCTTCTAGATAGGGGGTCATCTCTTTTAAGGAGATTTTTTATCTTGAGCAAGCATACAGAAAGATCTGGACCCTTGTTCTATTGATTGATGTGGATTGGGAGGCTCAGCGCGCCACCTTCGTCAAACTTCAAGAACAACCAAAGGCCTAGGTTCATATCTCTGTGGAGCAAAGACCCCTGTGAGTCATCAGAATTGTAGAGGGTTTTTCCCTCAGTCATTTTTTATTTTTGGTTTGCATAAATGAATTAAGCTTTGGGTGCACCCGTGCTCAAATAAAATCATCAAAAAGATGCACAATGCACCACATGGTGGCTGTGCAGCTTTCATCTTTTGTCTTCCTTTCAAGAGAGAGTTAGGGACCTTTTCTTGGGAGCTATATTCATGAGCTCGAGATTTTTTGCCTTGTTGACACGTCATCTCTTTTCTACGAGCTATTTACACTTCCTACGAAGCAAAATGATTGAGTTTGTCAGAGCTGGCTGGCCTTTCCTTTTTTCCTTTTCTCAATTTTTGGTATGGAAGTTTTGAGGCGGTGCCTAGGAATGATGTGATCAGTCAATTGGGCCTTTTTCCAGATTGTTTTTTTTGGGATTCAATTGTTTATGATCCTCCATCTTTGCCAAATATCTAAAAGGAATTAATGCAGTAGCTTAGAATTGAAGTGCAAATATCGTGGCAACCTAACTAAATATTTTTTATCTGATCGTGTGCTATTAACTGTCAACACTCGACAACATTTACTTCTGGCTGAGGCAACGTGTTACTTTTATTCTGACTATATAAGGAGGGTGACAACATAGTGGGAAGGGATGGATTTTTATTTTCTAGGATAATTTCTTTGTTGAAAGGAAGTTTCTTAAGTTTCTTAGGGTTTTAGAATTAGTTTTAGAAGCAAGTTACAAAACTACTTTACTTTTGGCATGTTATATCTATTTACTTTTAAACTATTGTCGGATTGACATCCAACCTTTGTTTCAAAGTTCATTTAATATTTTAAAGTACAAACTATTGAGGAGAAATTATTGAGACTATGCATGTATGGCCTTTTTCAATTTTCTTTCTTTATATTATTGTTTTGAATGAAACACTGTGTCTTGCAAGCTATATCTAGATAGTTTAAGTAGCGAATTTTCATGCTTTATGCTTGTGTGGTAAAGTAGTGGCCTAAGGAAACTGGACTATGTCATTGGAATTTTTTGTTTTCCTAAAAGTTATTATTTTGTTGTGCCATGCTATATTGGGAGGGAGAGTTCATGTAATTTCTGAAATATCATTCTATTACCCCCTGAGAAATCTTTAAGTTTGATCAAACCTCAATGAACACTGCCTGCAGAAAGATTTGAAAGTCTACACTCTGCTTGAAGTTAGCCTTTTTGTTTGTTCTCTTTCCAACAATGAAGGGTTGTGGAATTTTGTGTCTATTCATATCACTCATAGGAATGATTTGGGTTTGAAATGTTGTAAAATCTTTGGCACATCACCTTTTTGTGTTTAATGTTTACATTTCCTTTTTCCCTTATCTCAAAAACCCCAAAGAAGAGTTGGCTTTCTATAAAAACTCCAGAGGTATTCAGTGAGAGGAAATTTTTCCCCCACTTGCTGAATTTCCCATAAGACTATCAGAGAGGCACAAGCTTTGATGATCAACAAATCCCATGAAAAAATTGTCATGTGGATCTTCAAAGATAGAAGAAGAAAAGAATACCATGAAATATATTGATACAAGATAGATGAACGAAAAGCCACATTAAATAGAACTCCCAAACCCAATAGGTACCAATAATCTGTGCAAAATGAGTGGAACCCCACAGACTTAATTGAAAATTCAACCTATTACCTTGCACTAAATATTATAGAAAAATAGAGAAATTTTAAAAGAGCTATTAGAATAGCACTTAACACCCACTAAACTAATTGTATCTCTAATATGTCTATGCTTTCATGCTAACCCTCTACATATATATGCAATTTCTCCTATGTTAATCTACAATCTCCCCTATGTTAATAGGTATAATGCCAAAGATGCACCAAGATAACTAAAACAATAAACCAAAGGTGATAAAATTACTAACCCCACCCATATTTTTTGAGGAAAGAAAGAATATTTAACAACAATTTCTCCTAAACCCAATAGGTAGCAATAATCTATGCAAAATGAGTATAACCCCACACACTTCATTGAAAATTCAAGCTATGTCACCTAGCAATAAATATTATAGACAAATAGTGAAATTGTAAGAGTTATTAGAATAACACTAAACAACAAAAAATTACTAACCCTAACCATATTTTTTTGATGAAAGAAATAAAATTTAAATACAATTTCCCCACCCATAAAGAGCGGTAATCTCTTTCAAGTCTCCAAAATGGGTATAACACCAATGATAGAAAAATTTATCAAGAAGAAATTATCAATAAATTAATCATCTATGCAAAACACCCATGTAAAAATTAATATAATGCCACAGACTGCATTCAAAATTCTAGCTACACCAGCTCGCACAAAATATTATCAACAAATACAAAAATTATAAAAGAGTTATTAGAATAACACTACACAACCACCAAACTAATTTTATCTCCAATATGCTTATTCTTTCATATTAACTCTCTACATATATATATATAAATCACTCCAACACTAATTTGCAATTGCTCCTATGTTAATGGGTGTAATGGAAAAGATGCATAGAGATAACCAAAACAACAAATGGAGGCCGATAAAATTACTAACCCTAACTATATTTTTTGACGAAACAAAGAATATTTAACTACAATTGCTCCTATGGTAATGGGTGCAATGCCAAAGATACACACATATAACCACAAATAATAAACAAAAAATTCACAGAGATGACTAAGATAATTAAAAAAGGGAAAAAAAAAATTACTCCTATGTTAATCTACAATTTCTCCCATGCTAATGGGTATAATGCCAAAAATGCATAGAGATAACTAAAAAAATAAAATAGTGGTGAAAAAATTACGAACCCTAACCATATTTTTTGATGAAAGAAAAAAGATTTAACTATAATTTCTTCATCCATACACAGCGATAATATCTTACAAATCTCCAAAATGGGTATGACGCCAAAGATAGAAACACATAACAAGAAGACATGAACAATAAATTTATCATCTATGCAAAATACCCATCAAAACGACTCGCCATATAGATGCACAAAGATAACTAAAACAATAAACCAATGGCAAAAAATTACTAACCCTAACCATATTTTTTGACGAAAGAAAGAAGATTTAACTACAATTTCTCCATATGTATAGAGCGATAATCTCTTTCAAATCTCCAAAATGGGTATATCGCCAAAGAAAAATATCACAAGAAGACATCAACAATAAATTAATCATCTATGCAAAATACCCATGTAAAATGACTTACATATTTCAGAGAACAATAATTCGTCAATTTTTGGAATAGTCTGCTATCAAACCATCCATGGAGCCAAAGGCGACGATTTTTACAATATTTTGCTATGAAACCAGCACCACAATGCCTGTTTTGACAATACAACTTAATCAAAGTATACTTTCCCACAATGCAACACTCACTATTGCATTTACTTTGTTTGCCTGCATTACTACCCCCTCCTCCATTATACAACAATGATAGAATGCATTAACACTCCCACAAGCAAACACTTATGTTTTAGCTTCTGCATATCGAGGACACCAACTCCACCATCACCAACCCACGTAATTTTGGAGCTCCATGTCACCACAAAAAAATATGGTCTAGTCACCACTAGCCAGGACATCTTTGATGTCAGAAAATTCAATTCATAACTGGGTTGACAAAATTTCTGATAGAAACTTCAAACAAAATAGCCTATCGACTAATTACAATTATTTTTTATGACATAATTCCAAATTTTCAAACAATCCACATTAATAAGCCCTTTTTTCTCATATTTCATAATCTTAAATTTATTTTCTTAAAAAAATTAGTTTACCTTGTGTAAATGCTAAGAGTCTTTGCATGGATTTTTATAGATAAATATAAATTTGTAATAAAATATATTTTCGTATAGAAGAATATGATAGGAAATACGTTGTAAACACTTGATAATATCTTAGAAGAACAATCCATTTTCAAGAGGGAAAACCTTCAAATATCTCAAATGAGAACACAATTTGTAATATGGTGGTGAAATAAGACTTACTACCTCCTATATATACCTTATTTATGCCTAGGATATCACCTAGGCCAAGTTAGATAGCCCTATATAAACCTTAGGTTGAAATAATTACCTAAATAAAAATATAATAATTATAATATGACTTAATTAAGAGTTAAGATAACAATGAGAAAACTATTCATAACCCTATATGTATATAAGGAAAATGGTTAAAGCATACATGATATCAAAATGTTGATACCACAATGTAAATATCATGAAATAAAACCCCAATACATCAACAAAATTGAGAGAATGAAATGCATAAATAAATAAATGGAAATGCAAACCCTCGTGATGTGCTTCTCTCACCCCATTTTGTTGTCCTTCTTATTCCTTCAATAGATTTGATGTGTAGCTCTCAAATGTGATCAAATGCACTAATTATTGGAAGCAATTTGACAAACTAATCGCAAGGAAATCGAAGATGTGGTCTCTGTAAATTGAGAAATAAGTCCTCAATTTATAGATTTTGAAAATATAATTGAATGGAAAATATTGAATCATAATCAATGGACAAGATTAAATGTGAGGATAAGTTAGAAGGGAAAATTGTACTTAAAAGTGGAGGAAAAAATGATTTAATTGAAAATAAATAAATAAAGTATTTATTTTCAACAAAATATACTTTTTCAAATGTGGAGGAACGAAAGAGTGAAGGATGAGTTAAATTGAGAAAGGGAAGAGTTAATTGAAAATAATGAAACTATTTATTTTCAACTAAAAGCTGTCATTTTGAAAGTGGGGAGTGAATTTGGAAAATAAGAGTCATGAGTGGAAAGGGGAAAGAGTTAAGTGAGAGAAAGTGGGAGAAATAAGTGGGAATGAAATCTAGGTAAGGATAATTAAAGATTTTATAATTAAATAAGATGAATTATCCTCACCTTTAAAAATTAGCAAGTTAGAAGGATAAATGTAATAAATTAATAAATTTATAATTTATTAATTTATGAGCCCATATTAGGTAATTAAATAAATTGAATTTATTTAATTACAAAGAAGATAAAAGGGAATAAATAAATAAATGTTATTTATTTATCACACTGGGATATGGGGGGAAATTAATTAAATAATTAATTCCCCTAGGACATTTTAATGTTGAAAGGGTTAGTTGATTGAACGAATTAATCAATTGGACTGATGATAGGGATGATTGAAATTGAAGAAAAATTAAATAATTAAAGAATTATTTAATGTGAGAGGAATAGTTAGGAAGAAATAGTGATGAACACTAATTAAATAATGAAAATTATTTAATGAATGGTTTAGAAGAACAATAATTAAATAATAAATAATTATTTAAAAATAGGGAATTAGAAGAAGAATATTAGCACTAATTAAATAATAAATTATTTAATAAGTTTTAGATGAAAAATTAGTGAAAAGTGTCGTTAGAGACCTAGGAAAATTTTTCAGTGTCTACATTTTTCTCCTCTTTGAGATAATGAGATTTTGAGTGTTGTTCCAAAGAAAAATTAAAAGATCATGCCCTAGTAGACTGCGGGATGGAGGTAGGATGCCCCCTCGAGAGATTGTTTGTGAATTAAAGGCATGAATGATATCTCAAAATAAGAAGAATATTAGAGAAAGATGAAATGTGATGAAAGAGACAGATGGTTAGTAAGGAGTGAAGAATGATGGTTGATGGTTGATCAATTGATTGATAGATTGACAAAGTGATGATTGACTGATTGATTGATTGGACTAAATAAGTGTTAGTAGATAAATAGAAATTAGAAGAAGAACAATTAGTAGTGATGAAACCATTGCTTTCATAAGTAGACTTTATTTTAAAGAGCCTTTTTTTATTTTGAAAAATGGATGCAGCGCACCATGGTACATAAAACCAGGGTGATGATGTAGTCCCTTTTGTGTAAAAAATGACAGTCGCAAACAAGGAATGTTTTTTTCCATCCTAAAGTTGTAGATATACTTGCCCCAAAACTACATAGGAACACCCCATAGATAGAAAACAAATGAAAAAGAAAAGGACCATGAACCATCCTAGCCATTCTAGTCATTTAGGGACATCCTCGAACAACATAGGAACATGACCAAAAGAAAATCCAAAAGATAAGACAAAATAGACTAACAAGGTCAATAACCATTCAGATTATTTGCTAATAAGTGTTTTCCAATGTGTTAAGGGAAGAAGTGAGTGAAGGGTAGATTGTTTTGACAAGGCATGGTTTTAGGAGAAGAAACATGTCATATAAGACATCAAGTCTGGTTTCGATCTTGCAACTACCTATATAAGGAAAATGACAAAGTGTGATAGCAACAAGGTCTAGTTTCAAGAAGGACGCATCTTGTATAAGACCATTGGTTTTGATTGATTTGATTGGTTTGATTGATTTGACTTGGAGACTTGTTTGCTTTCTTATCATGTTGATTCAATATTTTTGTTTGAAGTTTAGATGATTATGTCACATCTGAGTTGAAAGTGTTTGAATTATTTTGAATGGCCCAATGAACCCTAAAAGACTGACCTAGGGGGCCTCAGGGGCTCATTGATAGATGGCCTTGCCTATGTAACAATGTGTACAGATCTGGCAGTTCAACATGACCCTTGAATTTGTTTGAATGACAATGGACCGAATCATGATTTTATTGGACAACACCTTAAGATTGACCTAATGCCTCAGGGGCACATTGATAGATGGCCTTGCCTATGTCTAGTCATAGAGGTAGAGTGTTTTGGATGATGTGCTAGGATGTATAGCAAGCTTGTATGGATTAGGTTGGTTGCATTTGGAATGAATTATTTTTAGGATTGAATGGGATGATGGAGGATCATTAGACCATTGATAAGGGAAACCAAGATAGGCGATAGGCATGAAAGGATGATAGGTGGCTCTGGTAAAAGATATGATACATGAGGCTACAAGAATTATCATATGATCTCGAAGTACTTTTCGCATAAGGATATTTTTTAATCTCCAAGGTATGGGTTTAGAAAATTCTATGAAGTCCATGACATGATATTTCATGGATAGTGTAGGACCAAAGGATAGACATGTCAAGAGTTTTCCCAAAGAATGATGAAAATGGATGAAAAATGATATATGGATGGCAATATCATAAGAAATGTCATGCGAAGGGTATGAGAGATGAGTAAACTTGCCCCCAAGTGTAATGGTCCACATAGATAATTTCTCTTACACATGATACATGTTTGCCAGGTTTTCATCATGGTAGTACTTATCCAAAGCACCATAAGAATGGTTTTTTCCATTAGATGATATTTTTCTTTTTACTATTTTCTTGACTTTTTTTTTCTTGATTTTTTTTTGGTGTTATCAAGATGTCTGTTTTCTAGGTTTTCATCAAGGTGATAATTTTTTTATTTTTTTATTTTTTGTATTTTTTTAGGACATGATATTTTAGATGATCGTTGACTATGTCGAATCCATTGATGGTGTTGATGCAAAGACTGGTGCCATGATATGCCAATAATGACCTTGATGGAGTAGTTTCCTTGTTAGGATCATAATGCTTGTATACAACTGATTTATGTCATTGTGATCCTTGTTGATACTAGAGTTGGCCTTATTAGAATACAAGCATCATGATAGACTGCCTTGGGAGTCCTTACAATAAAGATTTTCTGCCAAGATGTGATGGATTCGTGAGGTAAGACTTTTGGAATGATGGATGATGGTAGATGTGGAAAGATCGTTTGGACATTTGGATGAATCACTTTTTATTTTCCAAACTTTGGATATTGGATGACAGAGTTTGGAATTTTTCTTGGGATAACATTTGGAACCAACACTTTTATATGCCTTTCTTAATGACCATTTTGAAGGAGGTGGACATTTTTTATATGTGGGAAACCTTTTTTCTTGTAGCTCCACATTTTGATTGACTTTTACTTTTGAATTATTTTCTTTTCTTGATCCATCTTTCTTTGGGATCTATTTTAATTTCATTTGTCCACTTGAATTTTTTTTTGATTCAATGGCCTTTGTCATTTGATTTTGAACTTTGTATTTGTAATATTTTCTTTTTGTTGGTTCCAATGGGTAGATTTAATGAATTGGGAATGATGGTTTATGGTGTGGATGGAAGGAGTGTTGGCAAAAATATTATGGTAAGAACTACTCATGGCCCCCATTTTGATATTTGTATTTGATAAAGTTTCCCCCAATATCAAGGAGGTACCACTAACATCATTAGATTTGTTGATTGCTAAATAGCCAAGACCCTAATATCTAGGATTTTCATAAAACTATTTTGGTATTTGAACACCGTGCTCATGTATGCCTAGTCCTCTTCCTTGATACTACATGCTCTAAATTTTTTTGTTTGTGATGGGGTATTTGTCATTTTGGAAGCAAGATGTTAACTCATCATTGCGTATGTGGACACTCTTACTTGGAATCTTCTCTTCTGCAAGAAAGCCTGCTTTGACAGAGATAGATGATCCTAGTTGATAAGATATTGTAGCTCCATTGACATGTTCGATATCTTTGGTCTAATTTTGTGACATATCAAATTTAGATGATTCTATTGATGTTTCCAAGTCGACATCAAAACTGTCTTTATAGTCATTGTCATAGAGTCCTATGAATTTAGTTATAGCTCGATCATTTGAAAATATGTCTAGAATAAGAGACTCTCGTTCTAGAGGAAGATCATCTATGTGTCCCATGGAGGAAAGTGTCTCATTTTGGGAAACAGAGGTGGTTCGAGTTTGGATAGGGTCATCTT
The DNA here is from genome assembly GCA_007258455.2 of Sequoia sempervirens. Lineage (NCBI taxonomy): Eukaryota > Viridiplantae > Streptophyta > Pinopsida > Cupressales > Cupressaceae > Sequoia > Sequoia sempervirens. Next base: position 228,172,232 of record VDFB02000002.1, read on the forward strand.
TAATGGCATAAAGGTTGATGAGTGGATCATTTTGGATTTCTTGATCAATGGTAGGATTTTGGTAAAAAATAGGTGTGTTTTGGATGACATGATTGAGGATAGGTATATTTTGGATTCCATGATTATCTAGAAGGACTTCTTGGATGGACTTCAGGATGGGGTCATGGGATGGACTACTTTGATCTTGACATGAAGGTGAATCTATGCTATCATGCCTTGGTTTTTCTGCTTCACATATACTCTCAAGTGAAGGTAATGAGATGTGATTCTGGAGACCATGATCAAATGTATTTTCATGACTAAATGTAGGTTTGGATGGAGTGAATATGAATGGATGATGGACTAGGATAGGATTTGGAGGCTTGGAATGGGTTGAGGGATGAGGGACTGGGATAGGATGTGAAGGCTTGGAAGGAACTATTGGAAGGTTGATTTCACTTGTCAAGGTTAGGATAGGGATGACTAATTGATGTTTTTTTTGGATAAATGGAAAGTGACTCTTGATATTGAGGGTAGGTAGATGAAGGACTATATTTCATGGCTTGTTGGTAAGAGGGACATATGGGTGGTTGACTATGAGTTTTGGATGATTGGTATTTGTATTTGATGAATTTTCTTTCGAATTCTATGGGTTTTTGGGCTTGACCATTATGGATTAATTGGTATTCAACTTGACTAGCAAGCATATCAAGGTGTATGGAAGACATGGTGGTGGATGGTATGAAGCCTAAGAGATTCCAATGCAATGGAAGGTATGCACCTATGCTATGTTTTTTTTAGATTTTTGAATATATAGGGATGCCTAATAATGATGCCTAGATTAAGAGTCAAAGTGATGATAGTCTATTACTAAGTTATGAAAAGTGTAGAATGAAGGGATGGAATAGCATGACCTAGTATGAAGGTTCAAAACCTAAGATATGGTTTCTACTCAAACTAAGATAGGTATATCAACTAATCTAATTGTCAATGACCTTGGATATAGTAAAGATTGATGGGATATGTTGGCAAGGTGGTCTCAAACTGGACTGATGAGCTGAGGAACCAACCTAAATGATGGGGAATAGGATGAATTTTGTCTAAAAGATAAGGTCAAGAGAATACAAATTTGAGGCTATAGTCTATTCTAAGTTTGATAGGCTTCATAAACAAGAGGTTTATGCAAGAGGTTAATGAAAGCTAAAAATATGACCTAGAGTTTAATCTATGGGGAATTTTTAATGTAAAAAGATGAGGTGATGGATGAATGAAATGAGAAAGTCCTTTGTCTAAATAGATCTAAATGTCAAGCTTGTTTTGGATGTTTTGGCCTAGTTTGTTTCAAGGTTTGAATATTGTTAGTTTCAAGTGTTGTGTTTGTTTGAGATTTGTTTTGAACACAAATGTAAGACACAATAGATAGATTTTTTTTGAGTTTTTTCTTGCGAAAAAGTTGGATTTCAAGATGAAAATAATCATGCACAATCCTAGGGTTGGCAAGGACAATATTTGTTGGGTTCCCACTTGGATTTCTCCAGCCATGCCTATTCAGAGCGAATGACCTAGGAACTTGGTAGCAGTGGCTCCTGTCCATGTCACTCACTTCTTGGGAATACCAAATTCCAAATTCCCAAAAGAGGAATTTTCCATCTCTACTTCAAACCACAAAAATGTGGGATGACTTCAGAGGTCCAACCTCCTACACCAACAAATAGAAGGATTTTGGCTTCTAAAAGAAAGAGGTGTCTAGTAAGGGCATCCATTCAAGGTGGAAATACACATGGAAATATTAGCTCAAGACTATAATAGTCAAGAGGCCTCCTATTCCTTCCCTAAGAAAGGATTTTGATGTATCTCACGGGGCTATTAAGGGTGGCACTTGTCAGCATGGCACATTCACACCTATTGCTAACCAACTTTAGTCAGAAAGCACATTTATTTATAGTGGCTTGAAAGGGCTTAGATTTAGCCTGTTACCACTTTAGGTCATTCCCTTGGGTTGAGTAATTTTTCCCACCAAGGAAGGCCCTTTAATGGGTGAACACAAAAATGGATGGGTCTAGCTTTCTAATCACCGAGTTTGCACAAGGTGAGAGCATAATACCTACCATCCTTCAAACACTAAAATAGTGGTTCATTTCCCCCTGATTAAATCTATATGAAAGATGAGAATTGTTATTTTCTAGTACCAAACTAAATGTAGTCTAAGCTCTATAGACAATCAGTTTCAAAATCAAGTCTTCGATGAACATCCTATATCAAATGTCACTAGTAGTTTTCTAATTTTTAGTCTTTGGAAAACATGTGTTTATGTTTTCACCTTTTTATTCTATGACATGCGAACACTTGTTCTTTAACCCTTATAAAATGAAGTGTTCTCTAAACTAAAGTGAATAGTATTGTTTCAAAATTTGCATGACATGTTTTCATTGATCCATTTGCATCCTAATTAATACTATATGAGGTTGATTCCACTTTAATTTGAAAGGATTTGATCAATTTAAGCCATGATTAAATGTAATTTGTTGTTCATTTTAAATCCTTTGCATGCATGAAATGTGAAATTTGTTGTTGTTCTTTGATCCAAATCCTAATTAAGACTGTGAGAATTGTAGAATTCATTTTAAGCCAAAAATTAAAAAAAAATTGTCATCAATTTTAATCCCTAATTAGACTATGTGAAATTGTAGTCAATTAAAAACTCCCTAATTAGCATTAGATGAATATTTGTTGTAAATTCAACCACCTAATTAAACTATGGGTGCATGAGGTCCTATCTAACCCTCCATGTAAGTAGAGAAACTCTGAATGTTAGATTTTCTTCCAACTACGCAGATCTACAATCAAAGTCACCAAAGCACCTAAAACCCGCAAAAACCCACAAAAATGGATCAAGTGTAATGCATGTTCGCGTCAAGTTCACCAAATGTATCTAGGGAAAATGGTTAAAGCATACATGTTATCAAAATTTTGAGACCACAAAGAAAATATCATGAAATAAAACCCCAATACATCAACAAAAATTGTGAGAATGAAATGCATAAAGAAAGAAATGGAAATGCAAACCCTTGTGATGTGCTTCTCTCACCCCATTTTGTTGTCCTTATTCCATCAATAGATTTTATGTCTATCTCTCAAATGTGATAAAATGCACTAAATATTGAAAGCAATTTGACAAAATTATTGCATGGAAATCGAAGATGTGGTCTCTGTAAATTGAGAAATAAGTCCTCAATTTATAGATTTCAAAAAGATAATTGAATGGAAAATATTGAATGATAATCATTGGACAATATTTAATGTGAGGATAAGTTAGAAGGGAAACTTGTATTTAAAAGTGGAGGAAAAAATGAGTTAATTGAAAATAAATAAATAAAGTATTTATTTTCATTAGAATATACTTTTTTGAAAGTGGAGGAATGAAAGAGAAAAGGATGAGTTATATTAGTAATAGTGAGGCATATTAAAAAGAATAATTAAAAGTTTAATATTGAGGAAATTAAGGGGTGGATGACTCTCCCATAGCCGACCCATGGTCGGCCTATATAGGTCGCCATGGAGGCTTGAGGGGGGCACAAATTTTCCCATGGGGAAACCGACCACTCTTATATTGGAATCAAACAACAAAAAGACTCATTAATAATTGATTTGATCAATGTTCCTTGAGTAAGAAGAAATGCATGCATAAAAGACCTATTTGAAAGAATTTTTCTAGAAACCCTCTCTCAAATCTATTTGAATCCCCTTCAATTCTCTTTGATTAAAATCAATAAAGAGGAAGCATTTAATAAATAGAGTATATGTATATTGAATATGGGAAAGATGAATATGAAGGTAAATGATGAAAATAAATGAAAATGAATAAGGAAATAAATACAAATAATTTATAAGGTCTTCATAGCTCCTTCCTCTTCATGGATTGAGCTCACAAGAAGCAACCATTTCTTGTAGATTTGGTCCAATGTTGATAAGGGATGTAGTTTCTCATAATTTTAGCATGATGATGGTAGTATGGAGATGGATTTGATGGATATTTGAGCAGCATATGGATATGGAGAATTTTTGTTATGAAGAATGAGAGGCAAGGCCTCATTATATAGGATTTTGGTGATATGAATCAATGGCTAAGATTGAATGGCTAATGGAGGGTTGAGATTGATTGAGAAGGTGAGGTTTGAATCCAAGATGAGGATCGATTAGCCTTATGAAAAGTGTCACAATATGGATAGGGGTGAAATGGGGAGGTGTTCTCACACATGTGTGATCACACATTGGGAAGAGAGGTATTAAATTTGTGTACAAGATAGGGTGGCTCGTAGGGTGGCTTGTGTAAGAGGTCAGTGGGGGTAGGTGAGATATAGGAATTTAAAATTAGGAAATAAAAATAATGATGAACATGGATGAGATTAAGATCAACTAATCAAGGATTAATTGATTAAATGAGGATAGGTCGAGTTAATAAATCAATGGTTTATTAACTTGGGTGGAGTTAAAAGTTGGATAATGGGATAATGAGGTTATGATAGGGATAAGATTAATTAATAAAGGATTAATTAACCTAAGTGGGTTAGGGAATTTAGAGGAATGAGGATAAATGTTAGATTTAATTAAATAAATGTAGATTTATTTAATTAAAGGTGGTGAATAAAGGAAATCATTTAAATAAATAAATATTATTTAATTGATTAATTGGTTAGGATAGGGTAAATTGAGGTGTGGATGGGTAAGGTCAGATTTTAGGTGTCTATATTTTTCCCCTCTTTGATATGATGTTGCGACTAAGAGAAGCAACATCATTTCAAAGAAGAAAAAAAATAGTGGGTAGGAAAAGGGATAAGGACAAAATCATGATGCCCCAATGACTAGGAATGATGGGGAAGGATGGCGAGGAGGTACTATTCCCTCTCGAAAGGATATGCGGGTTAGGAGAACATGGGTGTGCTCTCAAAATGGATGAGGAGACTAAAGGATGAAGGATGAAAAAATAGAGGAAAATGAAGTTGGATTGGAGAAGATAAGGGTAATGAAGATATGGATAAAGATGGATAATCATCATGCTACAATGATATGAGCAACCTAGATTTAATATTGTACTTGACATTATGCACCAAGGTATGAGGAACCAAGATGAAAATGTGCCAAGTACATGATCAAAAGGTCAAGTGCAAACATATGCCTTATGTGATGCAATGCAAGGGGGGTTCACCAACTCAATATGTCATGCACTTGGCATAAAAACTTAAAAATATCACTCTTTCTCACATGCTTTCAAGAATTTCAAACACTGAAATAGACTCAAATGACTTTTAAGGCTTCAATCAACTCCAGAGAGGCTTTACACAATCTATTCTCAACCCAACAAACTCAACCTAGATGCCAAGAACTTGGATTTCCTTCAATTAATGGATTTCCTTCAATTAATGGATTTTCACAAGTATACTACCACATTCTAATAGAAATTCTATTTAGGAAAGTCATAAATAAATTTTGATAGAGAGAAGATAAAAAGACTGTAAAAATAATTTCAAACACCAAATATTGGGTCACAACACATATACAAAATTTAGCATAGGTTTCTTTGTAAGGTTTGCTCCAAAAATGTGATTTTCATGCCCAGCCTAGACCTAATTAGGCTTGTGCCAACAGGGGCTTATCTGTTCTATGACTTCCAAACACCAAAAATATTTTCCAATGGCTCAAAAAAATCTAATTAGACCTTCATATGCTTATTCCACCATTTTCCATGCTTTTCTTGAAGGATTTTAAGAAACCATAGCCTCAAACCCCACAATTGCTTTAAAAGACTATGATAGTCACCTATGACATCAAGAAATTCCACTTGACTCTACTCCAAAATTCTTGAAACCAAAAGGAAATAATTCATTACCTTAAAAAAGACCTCCATGCAAGTTTTTTATCAAATTTCAATGGAAGAAATGAAAGATATTGAATTTTTATTGCTTGCTGCCCCCTTCAAATTTGAATCTAACCGCCTAGAGTAAAATTACCATAACTTGAGAAAATTTTAACCAATAAACATGAGGCCAATGCCATTTGAAATTATATTCTAGGTAATTTAACATAAAATATTTTTTGTACCATTATCTTCCCATACCAATCCGTACAAGGCATAGAAACAGAAGAAAATGTTCAAAAATTATAGAATTTCATGGTGATATTGTTATTTTGTCATTTAAATTCTCAACCACCTGCTTATACAACGATGAAATGAGGCACATATAGCGTCTAAAAACCATATGGGGTCAGTTACAAATAAATTTAGGACCGATGACCTTCCATCTTCCACTATATTGCATTTTTGCAATTTCTTGTCTTGATAGTTTTTAACATTTTTGCAACTTTTAGCATTTTGACACATATGACTCAAAACTAACCCATATTACATGGAAATGGTCTCAATAGACCTTTTTTAATGTAAACAGACCTTATTGAATATAAAATTAACCCTAATAACACCTATACTTAGCATATTGACCTCCTATTGTAAACTTTATTTGCTTGGTGCTCTTGCACCATTATGAAACCATGATATGGAAGACCATGATGCCCCTATGGAAATAGAGCGCAAAAGACCATGATAAATGAAAAAAATGATAAAACACACGAGAAAAAAGAAACCATGCACAAAAAAAAATTTGATGGATTAGTGATGATGATAATTAGATTGGGAAGGATACATCCCTATGATGATAGTTGGATTAAAGTGGATCAATGTATTTGACCTTGATATGGATTAAGGTGATGGTTTTCTTAAGGATGATGTGATAGAATACAAGGTTTGATTTCATGGATTAGGGTTGATTGCATTGGCTAGGATTGTATGGAGATGGGTGGATTGGAAGAATAGATGGATATATATGATACGATTGGATGGAGAATAAGATGGTAATGATAGAGGAATGGATTGGATCCAATAAAATGGGGGAACCAAGTCTTAGGAAAAGGATGGAAGGATAAATGGATTTATTAGATTGAAGATAGGTAATGGGAGGATAAGAGGATAGTGGATGAAGGAGGATGGATATCAAAGGACTAGTTGCAAAGGACTAAGATTCCCCACATTAGAGGTAGTGCAATCATGGATGGAAGAATATTGGCATGAGATGGAAGGGTAGTGCATAAAGGACATGGATGGTAGTAAGAGTGAGGATGGGATTGTCCAAAGCATGCATGGATATTTTTCCCCTAGCTTTAGGAATACAAAGGGTGAAGAGAAAGGGTGAATTAGGTAGGATGGGGTGATGGAGATAGGATATGGGATATAAGATATGGATAGGATGATCAAGGTTAAGTGGATGAGTTATGGATGTATGGATATTGATCCCTAGGCTCTTTATCAAGATCAAAGATGGGAAGGTAAGATGGATTTGGATAGGATAGGATACATGGTGATTATGAAGATACTTAGCCTTGTCAAGATCAAAGGTGGAAAAAGGGGGGATGGATTTAGATAGGATGATGGATAAATGATGAAGGATAGTGGCGGGTCTAGATAAAATATGGTATGGATGAAGCTTGTACCCAAGTGTGGAGTGCAAGGGGATGGGGAGGAAGGAATCAAACATATAGTTACATAGATGGTATCCCTTAATTATGTGCTATTATGCTAGTAAATATTGGCAGAATGATGGTAAGGTGGATATGATGAATTGAAAGATTGAGAGGAATATGGATTTATGCAAAGGATTGGATAAGAGGGATGGAAGGCTGGAAAATTGATGTTTGAGAGTGTATGGGTTGATGGAAGATATGTGGGTGAGTGGATGGGAATGTTGCAAAGATCAACATAGGTACACACCTTGAAGGGTGGTGGAATTGTGGAAGAGAAGTGGATTTTGGATTTTGAAGTTTAATTGGAGGAGTGGATGTAGATTTTGGGATATAAGGGCCCAAAATGGATGGAGAAAATGAAGGATTATTTGATGGTATGGGGGACTTAGAATTGGATGAAGCTTTTGGATTAGAAATTTTTTGGATCATGGGATGGGGTAGATGGTATAGTGTGTTCTTGGTTATGAGATTGAGGGGGATCATGATATTTAGGAGGGGTGTTTTGATAATGAGAGGGGATAGGATCATTATATGGTATGGAAGGTGTACTTTGATCTTGATTTAGAGAGGGATCATGTAATGGAGTGGAAGGGGTATTTTGATCTTTATATGGATGGGGTTCTATGTTAGCATGCTTTGGATTAGGAGATGGACATATCTAGGATAGAAAGAGCATATACTCAGGATGAAGAAGATGTATATCCTTGATCCAGTATACCCAATTTGAGAAGGGAAGAAAGAAGAGAATTTAAGAGAGAGATTGAGATGCTATAAATGAAAAAAAAATCCAAGAGAGATGGATCCACAAGTTCTCAAACCCAAGGAGAGTTGAAAAAATGCACCACAGATCTATAGACCTACATAAATAAAAAGCTATATAGGTACTCTCTCCTATAGAGTTGAACAAACTACATTAGAGGCCTGGAAACCAATGGTGAATAAATACCCTAGGATGAAAGTGCTTCACAAGTCCTCAGACTTGCAAAGAAGGCACCCTAGGTTATCTCTCCTAAGGGAAGCCTGTTGTAGGGGACTCCACAGAGTTGAATTAGGCATTATAGGTGCTCAGTCCTCAAAGGTTGATTGAAAAGAAACTTCACAGGTGCACTTGCAAAGCAACATGTTAATCCATAGACTAAACATGATAGGAAATCTTGATGCAAAGAATCCCTATAGGTTCTTGGTCCTGTAGAGCAAGACTAATCAGAGAAGCCTATGGCTACCACAAGATGCAATGCAAGAGTCATAGAAAATATAGGTCTAGTTGGGTTGCCCCCAAGCTAGATGCCAAATAATTCATTTGAGAGAAAATATTTCAAAGGGGGCTCTCCTAGGAACCCTTCAAGAGAAAAAAGGGGGCCACTCAAGGGATGCTTCATTTGAAAGACATCTATAGAAAAGATTATCATTGCCCCCAAAACATAGGGGAGGAGAACCATGCTAGATATTGTTGTGTTGTTGCCATAGAGAAAGTATGGTCACACACAATAGTGTATTATCATGAATGGAAATAATCAAGTAAAGCTACAACTACCACATGACAGGCATCAACATAATGGAAGGGAGGAGGAAGAACCTTATGACGAAATACTTAGAATGGACAAGATAGAGGTAGTCCTTAGTATCACTTTTGATGTGAAGAAGAAGAAAGTACCTCATCAAATAGATGAGTGATGGCACCTGAATCAAGAAGTTATTGTATTTTATCCTTCATGGCCTTACATTCACTAGTGGAATGGCCAGGAACTTGATGGTATGCACAAAAAGAATGTTTTTCTTTATCATGTTTATGAAATTTCTTACGTGTAGGAGGACGAAGAGTAATAAAGTGAGATTTTAGAAGCCTCAACAAGACACACTCTTACTTACACAAAGAATGAGGAGTAGGAAGCAACCCTTTCTCTTGTGGAGAAAAGCTTCTCTGCTCGTAAGAAGAAGACAAAAAAAAAAGACAATAGAGGATCAACATTAAGAACATTACAATTTGTGTTCACATTACCCCGTGATATAAAAAGGTAACCATCTCTGATAGAGGGTTTGGATGATGTTATCAAAAGGCCTAAGTGGATTGGGGCAACTTTATATCCTCTGATGAAGGATTCTGTAAAGTCTAGAGAACCCAAATCATCACCAAGACATGCATTGTGTTGAGAAGAGATAGACTTAAGATTTCTTGCTTTAGAATAATCTTCTTCAGGAAAATTTGTCTCAAGAGCATCCTTTGTGATAGGTATTGTTGGAGAAAACACCAATGCATAAGAAGACACTAAAGGGATAAGAGTAGGCACAACCAAAACCTGACTGGTAGTTTCCATCTTGAACATAGGTGCATAGCATCAGGGTTAGCCTTGACGGTGACTACTCAATTATTACAAATGAACTTAATAGATTTATGCAAGGTAGATGAGACTACACCGATAGCATGAATCCAAAATCTACCAAGAAGAAGGTTATATGGTAATTTTTTTGACACAACATATACAAGGGTGGGTACAATAACAGGTCCCAACCTCAAAGGAAAGACTATCATGCCTAGGGCTTGTCTGCTGACATTATTGAACCCACAAATGACAACAAATGAAGCATTAAGAGAAGATGAATCAATATTAATCTTAGGTAATAGATCAATGCTACAAACATTGAGCACTGAACTGATGTCAACGAGAGTACATCTAATGCCAATTTTATTAATATTAACTATAATCATTAAAGGATCTACTTGTTTCTTCACATCAATGGGTGGAAGTTCTTACAGATAGAACGTTATATTTAGTAAATCCACATGAATATGAGCCATCAATGCATTAACATCCATTGAGATAGAAAAGGTAGGAAAGAGGATCTTTAGCAAGGCTTCCTAAAGCATTCCTTGATAAACCAGAGCAGACCGAAGCAATTCCCATAGTGAGATATTGGCCGGAGTAACACGGAGTTGCTTGAGAAGATCACAATCACTAGATGCTTTAGTTGTAGGTTTAGGTGTTGAAGGAAGACTTCATTGAGAAGATAGTAAAGAAGTAGTTTGATTAAAAAAAAATTTATTCTTTCTAGTATTATAGGTATGGGCTACCACTCTATAAGAGGGATCCATAGAAAGATCAAGAGAATCACTATCAAATGGGACACTATCAATAGAACAAATCCTTTTAGGAGAAAGACTAGTTGGATTTAGGTAAATGACTAGCCTCTTAGGCCTTTGAGGGGCAGCAGAGACATATATTACATTTACAGAATCATCACAACTAGTGGGATAATTATTCAAATAAATATTCTCAACAACAAGATATACTTCAAAGCAAGAGGAATCTCATGAGAAGGATCAAAGATACAAAGTGAATGGGCAAAGCCAAGTCACTATCACATGCACAGAATGGAACATCATTAACATTTTAAATAGAATTAGATATTGAACTGATAAAAGAAGATATTAAATTCATTTTAAAAATAGTAAGTTAAATTGGTAAATAATGAACAAACAAGTTGACTGCTCCGGAGTAGTTTAGGGGTGATAAAACTAGGAAAAATAAAAAAATCTAAATGTTTGGATCTTTTATGTATTTTCTACGTTCTAGTAATTTGCATTTTTGGAGGTCTTCAAAATGAAATTTGGGTTTGAAACTTGTGTCAGTCCCTAAAATTTGGATGCCAAATCAGGGAATGAATTAGTCCTTCGGAGACCTTTCCAATGGTGCCGACAATTCTGAATTCCAAGCACCAAGTCAAAAGTTATGACACCACCAAGTTGGGGTAAATAAATTCCTAGTTTTTTGAAAAAGACTATGGTTCATGTTGGGTTCACAAAAAATGTAAGAGAGGGGTACCAACCACACCAAGGCTCTAGGTCATGGAGAGTTGAGAGTAGAGGGCTATCCTAACTTACCTCATGCTAACGAGTGTTTGGGATAAGAATTGAGAATGAAGAGCATGCTCAAGTGCTTTTGTCACTCTACAAATCTAAAAATCTAAATTGGCCTAGATGAGCTAGTTTATGGAGTTCAAATTGCACCTCAGACAACTCTCTATCCAAGGATGATAGTGCAATTCGAGGTCAATAGTGCGATGTGTTGGCATTTCTTTGGCGCGCTGGTGTTTGTAAGGCCAGAAAAGATAAAGTACAATATAACACACTAGAGAACCTACTAACTACCTAGCTAACTAGCTTTAATGAAATAAATAGTAATGTGAAATACAAAAAAGTAACTATGTAAATGATAAAGCAAGTAGATGAAAACAAAGGTAATGAATATCAACTCACTAAAGATCCATTTTTCCAACGAGCTCCATACACACGTTCACCTACACACAAGTAAGATAGGGAAAAATATTGGGCTGTTAGGGGTGAGGCAAACCCCTGTTCTAGTGTTCCCACCTCCACGAATAGACAAATAGATAGAGTGAGAAAACTAAGAAAATATGGCATGATAAAAGAAATCCTTGCTCAAGGAGGAGAACACGTATCATGGAGTAGAGATGCAATCGATAAGGGATGTGAAAAGTCCCAAGATTCTTTCAAGCACAAGGTAAGAGAGATATCAATTGCAAGGATTAAGGAAGCCAAAGGGAGAGGAAATATAGCTGCAAGAGCCAAGAGAGCTGTAAAGAGTGTTGTAAGGATGTGAGAGTGCTTGAGGTTGTTGTAACAAGTGAGATATTTGTGCATGCAAGAGAGTAAAGAGGGAAAGAAGAGTGTATCCAAGAGAGAAAGCTCAAGAGAGAAGTCAATGAGCTAGAGATAAGCTAGAAGCACAAATGAATTTGAAATATAGCATTAAAGGGAGAAGAGGAAGGAAAAGAAGCTTCTTGAGCCGTTACAAGGCGTCTCAAACTGTTACCACTAAAAAAAGTAGCTAAAAAGTGGAAAACATGCTTGAAAATAGTCATTTGAATGTTGAAACGTTGTTGCATACTAGCATGGTGTGCAGACGTTGGTGCGATACTCTAGTGTCCAGACACATCACACTAAAACACAACACAAATGGGAAAAGCACAAGGTTTGACATAAAGTTGACACATGAAGGAAGTTGATAAAAAGGGAATTTGAGCATCCTGAGAAGGGATAAAGGTTGATACAGGTGTTAAAATGAGCTTACACAAGTGCTAGGGGAGTGGACACTAAATCGGATACAAAAATGTATGTGAAATTGTGAGGGGTGTGATTTTATGACATTATAGTCAATAAAATATTTGCATATGTCCATTGGAAGTTTGTAACTAGGGCAATGTGGGGACTTTTAATTTGTAAACCAACCGAGAATATCCCTGTAAATATTTTTGATCTACAAATAGTTATCCAAAAGTTTTCAAACAATCAACAACTTATGAATGAAAGGGAAAGTTCATTGGATTAAGCCATTTCAAAAGAGTCAAAATTGGTTTCTAGTTAGAAGGATAAAATTGTTATTTCAGAAAAGATTAAAATTTGTGAATTTAAGTTAAGGAACTAACCTCTTAATTGAAAATAGATATATCCTTGAATAACTTAATATGAGTGGTAATTAGGAAATAAATTAATTTATGAATGAACTTAAACAACTTTTGAGAAGTGGTTTCAGATAATTGGGTTGGTAATTTAACTATTTGTTTTTTCCATGTAATGCAAATTCTAAATCTACCTCCGACTTTAGTTGTAGATACTAATGAGAAATGTGAAATTAGTAGTTATGATTCTATCACAAATATTCTTCTTTTGGAATAATCTTGTGTGATTAGTGGCTTAAGATTCAAATGTTAATTGATATGTTCATAATAAATTTTGGCTTTTCTGAGAAATTGGATGATTTAGTAATAGAATAAGTTTCAAGTTTTGAGGAAAATATTATTTTATGGTAAGTTGGTGGTGTTAGGAAATTAGTCTTATTATTTGGATAATGATCTTGTCTTGATTTAGTTATATTAATTCAACCTATTGTGAATTGATTCTTCTTGCGAAGTGGTAACCTTGGGATCACATTGACTCCTTTTATTTGAAGTTGTTAGTTAGAATGATAGAAGTAGTTATGTTCCAAATGATTATGATCTATTTATAGGTATTAAATAATTCATGTAACTAGTGAATTTAGGAAGCCATAGTAATCTAATTGTGAAATTGATAAGTCTTGAGCTATCTCCCATCTAGTCAAGTTGGTCTTCACTGAGGGTCTTCTATGTTAGTTGTTTTAATGGGGAGCGTCTTTACCCACCTTTTCAACTATTTATATTATTGTTTGGATTATCTTGGGAATTCATCTTTATTCTATGTCGTCATTATAATCCTTCCAATCAATTTTATTTAATTTCTCTATATTATTGTGATATAATAGGATTGTCACGTTTCTTTCTTGACTTAAGAAACCATTGTGATACTTAAATGTTGAAGACTCGAGAATGTTTGGTAGTCAATTGTGATGGATAAGTTTGAAGTGGAAAAAATTTTGTTATATTAAGTGGCTTGGTTGTGGTAGATAGTATCTATTGTTATTATTGGATGTCTAGTCGCCTACACATGAGGAATCTACTTAAATCTCTTTGGCTAGAATTTTAATTTTGAAATTTAGTATTAAAGAGAAACTTTCCTCGAATTGTTTGATAGTTGCAATCTTGTTACTAATTTCATTCATTAAGGTAGTGGCTAAAATGAGGAGCAACAAATACCCTTCTACTAGTGAAATTATTGTTGTGATTTTTGATGCAGAGGAAAGGGTTCAAATGCTCAACAATTGAAAAAATATTTTGAATGATGTATATGTCATGAAAAAATCCAAACATGATCAATAAAATATAGAAAATGCATATAACTGATCTCAACAAACTTGCTATAGTAATAGGAACTCATATAGAAAATGATAGTTTTTAGAAATGGTCTTGTTTGACCACTCAAAAGGCATCACCAATTTTTCTGAGAAAAAAAAAGTTTTGTTGCAACACCATTCTCTTTCCATTCATATAGGTTTTAGGTCAATACTACTCCGTACAAGGCCATACTATTCATAATTTGTAGATAGAAAACATGTTGGTATGACCTTGTACGAAATAGTATTGACCTAGAACCTATATGAATGGAAAGAGAATAGTGTTGCAACAAAACTTTATTTTTTTCAGAAAAATTGGTGATGCCTTATGAGTGGTCAAACAAAATCATGCTTCTCCTTTTGTCCTTCAACCTGCAAATGGTTCTTTTTCCAAAGCATTAGTAACATAAGGAAATGAAACAAAAATTTTACAATAATACCTCCATCATTCATCAATTCCTTATAGATCTCCAAGGCCAATTCATTCACAATCTTCTCTTTATCTAATCTTGTTACTAATCCAAGGTCTTCAACATATGAAATCAGGTCTATGATCTTTGTCCTCTCTTCATCTTCATGCTTGGAAACATCTGGAGAAAATTTTATTTCTTCATCAATGAATTCTTCATGTGCATCTTCATATGCTTCTTCTTCTTCTTCCATCATTTTTTTTAACTTCATCATAGATTCTTGGAACTCTTCATCTAATCTCTTTAACTCTTGCTTTAACTCAGCAATTTCTTTTTCAAAGTTGGCTTGTCTCTTTCTCTTCTTTCTCTCTTCCTTTGCCTGCAAATGATTCTTCAAGTTATCCATCCTCTCAAACAAGATTATTCCTTTCTTCACAACTCGCTTACCTGTAAACAACCAACAAACACACAACTACACAACCACAAACCAACTTATCACAACTCAACTTATCAACTTAGCAGCCCATATCTTTCCGAGCTCTGATACCAACTAATGCAGAGGCAAGGATTCAAACACTCAAAAACTTGAAAACATATTTGGAATGATGTATATGTCATGGAAAAATCCACACATCATCAACAAACTATAGACAATGCATATAATTGATCTCAACAAACTTGCTGCAGTGATAGGAACTCATACAGAAAATGACAATTTTTAGAAATGGTCTTGTTTGACCACTCAAAAGGCATCACCAATTTTTCTAACAAAAAGAAATTTTTGTTGCAACATCATTATATTTCCATTCATCTATTTTTTAGGTCAATAATATTCCATACAAGGTCGTACCAACATGTTTTCTATCTACAAATTCTGAAAAACGTTTTCTGAACAAACCGTCTTCACAAAAATGGCCATATCTTATTCAATTCTTCATGAAAATCGATGGGACTTGAATAAAATAAAATATAATTCATGTGGCTATCAAATTACAGAGGTTTCATGCCATTATCAGGTCATACATGACCGTACAAGTCGCTGCAATATGACTGTTACAGAAAATTTTGTATTTTTCAGACTGTAGCAGCCTTTGGATTCACTTTTCCACACCTAAACCTTTTCTTTTTGATCCAAAACCATTAGAAAACGAAATAATATGCATCTAAGAATGATCCCACAAAAAATCAAGAAATTTCACCAAGTAAATAAGGAGAAACTCAATTTTTCCTCTCACAATTTACCTTAACAAGGGTTTTAGACAGTTTTGAGAAAAATGAACATATCTTCCACAAATCTTAACTAAAATGCATGAAACAAGATTCAATGGGAAGGTTATTGACAATACCAACTTTCAAGAACATTCTTGCATGTTTTAAAGCCCGTACAGGTCATATACAAGCCTAAAAAAAGTGTATTTTCTAGAAAATGTGCAAAAAAAAGAGTTTTTGATTATTTCCTTCAAGGATTCAATCACCAACAAGTACAAAAGGAGTTCAAAAGAATTTTTAAAGGAATTCTAAGATTTCTTTTCAGTTTCTAACCAACTTCTAGCTCCTTGTGACTCAAATGATTCTTCAACCACCTTTACATAATTATGTAACTTTGTTAATAATTGTTGACAACTTTATACCTGGTTTACATTTTTGCACTTTTTGGACTTTAATGATCTTTATAATAGCCTAAAGAGATAAAAATGACTCCTTTCCATCCTATTACAAAGCAAAGATTCCATATTAAGCAAAATGGAGAAATAATGTTCTAAGGGTGCCCCTGCACCAATTTCCAATCACAATAATACCACTAATGGTGAAGAATATGAATAATGAGAATGATGTTAATATTAGGATTTTGAGTATCATCAATATTAGGTTGTTAGTGTCAAATAGATTAGTAGTTAAGTAACTTGGTCCTTTTGTTAGAATTATTGTATGAATGCATCATTAAGTGGTAAGTGGTCAAATTTATAGACTATTGGCGATGATAGTAGATATACTTGTGACTCCATGGATAGTGCTACTAATCTTATCTGAGGTCAATTTGGAATTGATAATTTTAGATAATTATATATAACTAATCAAAACAAATGAAATCAGTAATACTAGCTCTAGTGATACAAAAAAAGATAATATTAAAGTATTTAAATTGTGAGTGGAACCACCCTTGGAATAGGTACTTAATGAGGGTGGTATGTTAATGTCAAGTAATAAGGATAAGATTATTATAATCATGTTATTTTCAATATTATTAGTGTTAGTAAATGTATATACTAAAAGGTTTGGTAATGAATAGAGGTGAACATAATGTTAAAATGAATGTTATTGTGGATATTTAGTATTACCTTATCATTAGGGTGTTCCTTGTTCATGTGTAGTCAATGATTATTAGCATTCATATGTATTTATTAAAAAAAAATGATGGTTGTGTATTGTATAGTTGTTTAAATTTTTGGGGCATGACAACATTTTTAGTGAGACAATATACTATCACCATGATGAAATTATTACCTTTAGATTTTGTGAGCCCTATGGTGAAGTCAATAGACACCTCTTCCCAATGTTGGATAGAAATAACTAAGGTTTTGAAGAGACCCAATTTTTTTGGAGGAGTTTATGGTGAGCTACTCAAAATCCCAGGATCACGTACAAGACAACAATAACTTCCACAATAGAGATGACAAAAATATCATGCTATTAAGGATACAAGAATACCAAAAATAAATATGGAAACCAAAATGAATATGCTAATTTACAAATGAATCCTTTTTTATATAGGAAAGGTGAGGAATAGGATTATATAAGATCATGAAAAGTTTCTTAATCCTATCACATGAGATAAATAAATCATAACAAATTAGGACACAAGCATTAAATAAATGCAAACTAGATAAGATAAGTAACAATTTATGCTTAACTAGAAGGATTCCATCCTAGCACCTAGGTGGTTTTAATATGCAAATAGGACCTAGATAAGTAAAACACCTATTTACACCAAAAGTATTAATTGTCTCCCCTTTATTTCTTTGATGAACCAAATATTCAATGATAAATTTTTTAACATCACCTTTAGAAGTTCCCAAAAGAATCTTTCTTGACTTGATGATATGTCTTCAAAATACCTGTATAGCCACCAAGTAGAGAATCATGAAGTTGTCTGAAGTACTATGACCACTTTGTAACTTTTTAATAACATTACTTGTAGCAACATCATTATTTCATTCTACTTTAGCTTCTAGAACCCAATCTTCTTGTAATAATCAAATGGTACACAATAAATCTTCATCTTTCTCATCCTTCCTAGAAAGTACATCCACCACAACATTTTCATTCCCTTTCTTGTATACAATCTCAAATTCATATACCAACATCTTAGTGACTCATTTTTGTTTCTCTTTAGTATATAATATTTGTTCCAAAATGTATTTTAGGCTATCATTTTTTTTTCTTATCCTTGTAGTGTGCACCCATTAGATAAGGACTCTATTGTTTTATTGCATGAAGAATAGATATCATTTCCTTCTCATGAATAGGTTTGATTTGATTCTTAACCTTTAATTTATGACTCTCAAAAGAAATTTGTTGACCCTCCTACATGAAAATTGTTCCTATACCACTATCTAAAGAATCACATTCCATAATAAAATTCTCAGTGAAATCTAGAGTGGCAAGAACTGGATTTGTATACTTAGCCTTCTTAAATCTCTCAAATGTTGCATTAGCAAACTCATTCTAAATAAAATATTCCTTCTTCAATAAATTTCTAAGGGGTAATACTATATGGTCTAATTCTTCACAAAGATTTTTTAGTATCTAGTTAATCCAAAGAAACCCCTAAATTTCCTAATGTTTTTAGGAATGTACCATTCCATGATAGCGTTAATTTTGTTAGGATCCAAATTTACTCCATCATATGAAACAATGTGTCCCAAGTAATCCACCTTGTTGAAATCAAAAGTATACTTTGATGACTTAGCATAGAGTTGATGATCTTCAACTGCTCTCCCCATGTCTTTTTATAAATCAATGTAGCATGTTCCTATGCCTGAGTAATGTAGGTGAAGAATTGGTTCTTGCCCCATAGCTCCTTGCTAATTTCCTAATTACATCCTGAGTTTCTTGCCTTACTTTTTCCACATAGTCATCTTCCTTAGTCATTAATAGATTAACTCTCTGCTTGACTCTAAACAATGTAGAAAATTCTTTTAGCAGATTTGCAGCTTCTATCTCTAAAAAAGTGGAACTAATGGATTGTAAGACTTCACTTCCCATCTTGTCTTCAACATTTAAAGCCTCTTTCCTTCTAGGTACTAATTCTTTCTAGACATTTCAATAAATTTGGACTATATGGTATCCATATTTATATTTCAAATAACTATGTATTGAATACAAGCACTTATGATGGTTTATTTTCCTTCATCATTAACCTTATCATATAACTTGGTAGTTGGCATAAGGTCACCATCAATCATATTGTTTACTAAGGCTCCTAGATTTAAAGGTGGTTGATCACTTACCGAAGGAGATCCAGGCATGTCCTCCATAGGATTAGATGATCATTCTTCATTCTTCTTTGTATGTACATGGATTCAATAAGTATCCTCATCTTCCTCTGACTCCTTATCCATAGAGATATCAACTTTGGTTTTGGCTTCTTCATGGGAGGAACTACCCTTTTTGTTTCATTTCAGCTAATTCTCTTCTTTTATGCCAAGTTCTATTTCTCCTCAATAGCATCACTCAAACTTATTTTCTTGTCAAAATTTTGTTTCACTCTTCTTCTTCCTAAAGTATCAGATGGTGTAGCAAGAGGTATTTCCTTCTTCTTACATGCCCTGGTAGTGGGACCAATAGGGGTTCAAACAATATCAATAGATGTAGGGAAACTTTGTTCTTTCTTCTTCCCTTTCTCAATATTAGTAGCATTGGAGGTGGCAGCATTCGAGATAGGCACTAGTGTAGTGCCAGAAGATAGTATTCCTAATTTTCTGGGTTTAGAGCCTGCTATTTAGTATATTTGGCTTTCCTTTCATCGAGATCCTCCAAATTTTCTATATCATCCTTAGAAAAATTTCAACCTTGGAAGAAAGCTTCAAATTTATTTCTTCTTTTAGATGCAATAGCCTCCAAATGAATTTCAGTAGATTTCTCCTCATATGTACCATGCCTAGGTAGAGAGGGGTCCTTAGGACTCTCCAACAGAATCTCAATGTACCTCTCTACCATTTGTTCATCAATATCATATACCAATGGTTCAATCCATCGAGTTCTGGGTTCAACAACCTTTATAATGCACTCATCTGTAGACACGAGAAAGGCTATCTCCTTTTCATACTTCTTCACCAAACTCCTTGGAATCTAGTATCTTTCATGCATTTCATTCTAAAATGCTACAAAGAAAGCAGTTAGGGAATTGTTTTGTGCCCTAAAATATCCTAGACTATGCAGATGATCAAAAATATGATGAGCAACTGGCCTAGTGTTATCCCATATTATAACTTTTCTTCCTGGTAACTCCCTCAAGAAATAGAATAACAAACAAACAACTAAAGTTACAAATTTAAAAACATGCTTCTTTCCATTAGTCATACTCAGGTTCTCCATAAGTTCCAACCTAAAAAACTTACAAAGATTAAAATCTTTTCCATTCTCCACCATTTCATACACAGTGTGATTTGGCGTAGTAGATACTAAATTTACTCGGTTAGTGAAATATATTTTCTACCCAATCATGATAGCAGCATACTTGATGATAGGGTTTATAGTAGAATTTATAGTTAAAGCTCTTCCATCAAATTTATCATCAGTCAGCCTTGTGAATTCATCATTTTTCACCACCTTTAGAACTAGAATGGAGCCAATATCCCAAAGACCAGTTACAGCTTGAATTGCCTCCTTGTTAATAACCCTTGGTTCATTTTTCCACACAAATTTTCTATGAACCCTACTTAGGGCCATTCTGAAAAAGTTCACTTCATTCTCACTAGAAAAGTTTGGAAACCAATTCCAAATGTTCAACTTCATTCGAACTAGGTTTTCATAATTTTCCTTAAGCAATACATCATCTCCCATCAACTCATTGTCCCACAAATCCTTCATCTCTTGGTGATTGAATTCTTCTAACTTCCCATGAATTTATGTTCTTAGATCTTCAGTGGGTAGCACATGGCTTGGAATGTGCAGGAATGCACCCACAAGGTCATTTTCATACACTTTCCATGAACATAATCTAAATTTGGGTTGGGGTCTCTTAGAGATTTCCACAATAGGAGTGGCCATATTCCCAAAACAACTTGAATAAGCTTAACAAAAATTTCCTTCAACTTTAAAATGTTAGAAACCCATGATCAGATTTGCAAACCAAAAAGACCTTCCACAGAAGAGAAATACAAAAAAAGCAAGAGATTTGCAAGAAGATGTGCTCTGTAAACCTCTCAGTAAAAATGCATTAAGAGAATCGATTATTACAACGTGATCAATCCTTATGAAGGAGATCAAGAAACCCTAAAAGGGAAACCCTAAAATGAAACCCTAGTGTGCACACTTAATAATTATTAATTAATTATTAATGTGCCTAAGTTTAGCTTAAGTAATAAAGAGGAATAAGTGACTTAATTAATTAATCAATGTGATGTAATTAATTAAGCATAATAACTTATTACTCTAACATAAAATCCATAGAATTCAGATAACAGAGAATACCTTTTCTGCTTGTTGAGAACTAGGGTTTTGATGTACGATACTCTAAATCACCTTCAATCTCATTTCAACTTGCACTGCTTCTTCCAAATTATGAAAATGTGATTTATCTTAACTTAGTATCTTGATTTATTACTTTTGAATTTTTCCATAATCCACATTTATTTCTTTTCAGCTTTAAAGTTTCCAACCACTTTATGAAACACACTATAAACTAGGAAAAGTTTCGCAAATCTCCTGATTTGCCTATTTTCTGCAAGAAATTTTTGCAATTCCTTCAAAATGATGACTCACATCACATATCCTTGTGTCATTGCTTGACACCTCATACATTGGGGGCATTTTAGATTATTTGTGACTGCTCCCCTTGAAACCATTACTCGGTTCATTTTTTAGAAGAGGTATCTACACCAGATGCAGATACAAAAGTATTTGACTCATCCTTTTTCTTAGGTTCTTCCTTTTTCTTCTAGATTTTAGCCATTTCTTTTCTTACTTTGATAGGATCTACTTTGTTCATAGACTTTTTTTTTTTTTCTAGATTAGGTTTCTTCCCAATTTTGCTCCTACAAAATTTTGAGATATGTCTTGGTTTGTTGCAAGTGTAGCACACAACATATCTTTAATCAAACTAATTTGAATTCATCCTTAACCTACACTGATTATCCTTATGTATGAGGATATTACATGTGTAATAGTAGCCTTGAAAAGATTGAATCCTTCTACTAGCATTAAACCTGTTTAGCATTATTTGGCTTCTACACTTGATAGCTCTATGTCCAAACTTGTTGCAAACATAGCAATGTCTAGTAAAGAATCCAACATTCTGACTCATTCTATTCTAGTTCATTCTACTTCTAAATTTTGTTGCTCTATGACTAAATTTATTGCATGAGAAACAAAAGCCATTAAAATATGGGCACCTTTGAGCATTAGGCTATCGAATGGGAATCCTTTCGATATTTCTCCTTTGGTTCTTGTTTTGATGAGTATTTCCTTGAAACTTCTTCTGATTGTCCACTTTGCTGGAAATAGGTTTTTCCTTTGAGCTTTGTCCTTCTTCAAGTCCTAGACAAATTTTATCCTTAGGAGGTTTTTGAGATGCAATCAATTCATCAAGATTTGTAGAGCTTGTTTTGAATTTTTCCTCATGAGCTTTTTATTTTTCTAGATTAGCTCTTAGGGTTGCCACTTCTTGTTCAAGCTTTGTACATTCATCAATTTTATTTTGAATCTCAGCTTTCTAACACTCCTCAATTTACTTCTTTTC
The DNA here is from genome assembly GCA_007258455.2 of Sequoia sempervirens. Taxonomy (NCBI): domain Eukaryota; kingdom Viridiplantae; phylum Streptophyta; class Pinopsida; order Cupressales; family Cupressaceae; genus Sequoia; species Sequoia sempervirens. The sequence continues at coordinate 228,194,923 of VDFB02000002.1, forward strand.
TTCTACTTGTATCTTTAGTCTGGCAATGTCTTCTTTAGCCTTTTTCAGCTGATCACTGACTTCTCTATGCCTTTCCTTGAACTTTTTGATCTACTCTCTTAACTTTTTGATGCATTCATTTGATTCCATTAAGTTTCCTTTCATAGTTTCCTTCTCATCTTCACTTTCAAGTCAAATTCTTCAAGGGAAACATTGATTTCCTCATATATAGAGTTTTCTTCTAGAGGAACAAGATAGATTTTGTTAGCCATGTATTCAAATTTTGAGACCTTCCTCAAGCTGTAAGACTTCATGAAAGGAGCCAATACCATATACCAATTGTTGAATACACCAAATACTGAGAGGGGGGTGAATCAGTATTCTGCTAACACAATTAATTACTAACCATTCAATTATCAATCCACATCTACCTACAAGAGTAAAACAAAACATAAAAGAGATAATAACACATTGACACCAGGATTTTTACATGGAAAATCCAAAAAGGGAAAAACCACAGTGAGGATTAACTCACAATATATTATAATCAGTTATAAGATATTACAGGGCTCACTACCAAGACACACTGTCCTTGAAAAGGCTCACAGCCTAATTACAAAAGATGGTTCATAGCCAAGATAAAAAAAGGTACAACTCACTACCAATTGATGAACTAAGTAAATACACCTTCAATGTGTAGAGATCAATTCCAGTTAGGTTTTGGAAAATAAAAACTTCTTCTCTAGTCACAGGTATACAACACTATTAAAACCCTTGCACTATCACACTTGTCACATCACCATATACCACACTATTCCTTTTTTTTTATCCATAACCTTATATATTTCATCCATATCACTTGCATATATTTACATAGATTCATCTTTATACATCAATTAGGTCAGCCTAATTGAATGCATAACTCAAAATGTTTTTTTAGCTTAAATAAAAAGTCCTTTTGGTGCTTTCAACAAATCATAACAAACATTAATTAGGTTAGCTTGGACCTAATGAACAACACTTTAAACATTTCTAAGATAAAAAGTTCATAACCCTGCCAACCAAAATAATGTTAATCTTCTATCACTTGGATAACTCAACCAGATCACACAAACTTGTTGAAAAATCATTTATAGTTGTACTTGACACTCCTAAGCAACATATCAAAAACTCATAGAATTTCCTTTTACTGAGATGATTTTTGGATCAAAATACTAGATCATTGTAGACACAATGTTTACTCAGTCAGTTAACAACCAATTTTGGCATTAATGACAACAAACCCAGAGGTTACCTTCTTGATTCTCCCAAAAATCTCCCACTTTGTCAATGATGGCAACATGTGCCAAAAATGAGACTTTCTTCAAAACAAAATATTGTGATCAACTGCCCCTAACACATGTACAAGACACAAACACATAACATAACATTCTTTATACAAACTCTTCTCCTCTTCTCCTCTTCTCCCCCTTTGACATCAAAGAAAAGGGATTGATGAAAGATAAAAAAATAAAATTAGGAACTAGGGGCACCCTGTAACTCCTTGAGAATCTCTTCCCAAGATAGCTTTCCATCATCCCAAACTCTTTTTTCCCTAGAAATATTTTTATGTAGAGATTCTAATTCTTCCAAGCATTCTTCTCCTTGTTTTGGAGTGGATAGAATAATGTTCATCTTCTCAATTTTTTTTGCTTCCATCAACACATTTGATATAGAGATATGTCTAGACATAACCAAGTCTCCAATCTAGGCATAAAATCTCATAGCATCTTCCTTCTGCCTATGTAGGATGAAAAATTTTCTCTAAAGATCTGTAATAAAAACCCACCTAACATAGTTTCTATCATCTGTAATCTTATAATCTTTGGAGGAATCTATAAGTTGAGACTCAATCAAGTCCATTAAATCCTTGATACCTTGAGTGGCTTCTAGCCACTTCATGTAGTAAACAAATATAAATTGGTATTCCTTATCACATTATCTTACCTCTTTCAAAGTTTACAAAGCCTTGTCACATGCAATTGCACACTTTTCTTGCAGAAACAATAGTATTTTCTCTAGAAAACTCAACTCCACTTCTTTTGCAATATATACCTTTAGGTTAGATATAGACAGTACCAACAATTACACCAACAAAACCATGAAACCATCTTCTTCTCATATAGTCAAAACTAAAAACAACACCAACTGCTCATACTTGCACCAATATCCCCCTTTTTATTAATGGAAACACGTGATGTGAAAAAACCATCGACAACAAACAACTTTGATCTGTACCTTTTTCCTTTTCTCTTTTCTCATTAATCACTCTTCGTTATTCAACTATACTATTATCTCATGCTTTCTCAAGTAACAACTGAACATTTTTCTCATGATTCTCTCCCCCTTAACTTTCTTATTTTTCACATGACTCTCTCTTTTGCTTTGACATCAATGGAAAAGGAAAAAAGGTCTGCATTACTTATGTTTTCTCCCTTGACATCAATCAACCTACTAACAACTACAAAGTATACTCCCCCTTAGGAAAATCAACTACTACATAATGACACCATACACTCCCCTTGAGTGTAGAAAACCAACAATGTTATTACCTACTCCCCCTAAGAGGTAGCCACCAACATCAGTCCAAACCAAAGAATAAATCTTGAAATCCACTAGATCGATGCATCTCCTTATTCATATAGTTCAAAGGAGGGGAAATAACCCCCAACTTCTCCTAAAGATACTCAAATGTATCTTTAGGAAGATCCGTAGTGAATATATCAACAACCTAATCTTGTGTAAGCACATACTCAAGCTTAAATTCATTCTCTACAACCCTCTCTCTCAAAAAGTGATATCCGATTGAGATATGTTTTGTCCTTGAATGCATTACTAGATTCTTTGAAATATTGATAGCACTTGTATTATCATAGAAGATAAAAGTTGATTCATCATATACCACCCTAATATCCTTCAATGTTTACCCCATCCACAACACTTGTGTGCAAAAAGATGTTACAATATATTCTACCTCTGTAGTAGATAAAGACATTTAATATTGTTTCTTACTTAGCCATGCCACCAATATATATTCAAGAAAGAAAGCACCACCACTTGTACTTTTCTTTTCATCTACACAACTAGCCCAATCTGCATCTATGTCAGCACTCAGAGTAAAATTAGTATCCTTTGGATACCACAAGCCATGATTTGAACTACCCCTCAAGTATCTAAATATCCTCTTCATTGACCTGCAACATGTGACTCTCCATAATCTTCTTAAAATCTAGCCTCAAGAAAAATTGCATGCATGATATTTGGTCTAGTAGCAGTTAGATATGCTAGTCTAGCAATCATTGATCTATACTTTCTCTGATCAGCCTCAGCAGATTCATCATTCTTGCTTAGCTTGCAGCTAGTAATCATAGGGGTACACATTGGTTTAGAATCTTCCATTCCAAACTTCTTCAAATTTTCTTTGCCATACTTTGATTGTGAAATGAAATCAACTTTATTTGTTTAATTTTTTTGTAATCAAGGGAAGAAATTCATTAAAATTTGAAATGTGTGGATGTGGTAGAGATCATTTCAACCATCTTTTTATAAAATAAAATTCCAACTTTCCAACTTTACTTTTGTGCAAACTCTCACATATGTTTGTGGGCCAAGTGCCTATCCCCATTCGCTTCAATAATTTTCTTCTTCTTTTTACCTTTTTCATATCTTTCCATCCTTGAGAATTTCTCACATCATACTTTTTTAAACTATCCTATTTTATTGGACTTTATTTAAGTCCATACTAATGTTTAAAAGTAAGAATTTGGACCCTTGAGAAAGTCTTACTTAAGCATTAAAGATAGTCTATGTTTTTAGCCATGTTTCAACAATTTCAAATCTTAACAAAAGAATCCACTTTACATGGTCATCTCCTCTAAGTTGGGTATGCTCTATCCTATGTCGAGTGGATTTATAATGATCCCACAATCCCTTCATTGAAAGGGAATGACGAACTCAAAAAACCTTCTGAGAACTAGTATGCACATTTAGTATCTTACATTTTTTTAAACAAATCAGATTTTAATCATATTGATACAAGCACATACTACCATGCCTTAAAGTGGAAACAAACATAGTTGAATTCCCATGCATTAACCCTTAGAGGAAGGATGATGTAGTTCCAACTCTAAGAAAATTTCAGCAGCATAATTGCATATAATATAACATTTAAGAATGAGAAACACAAAGAATTTAGGAGAAAGATAGACATAAGAGAAGAAAACACAATATACGCGGGGAAAACCCTTTCAGGTAAGAAAAATCCCACCCTCCAAAGCATTGAACCAATGTATTAATCAGCAACAATATGGTTAAAATACATTTTAGGCTCACAACCTTAACATGGAGACTACATCTTGCTCTTCTGGAAGAAATCTGACAGCATAACCCTGTAATTAAAAATTCTCCTCTCACCTCCTCAAGAAAAGTCTCATATTTATAGAGTTTACAATGCACAACATATACATTTCTAAATCAACTACCAAAGGCTAAAGATAAACTCAACATGGAAATAGAAAATTCCTTCATACACAACTCCTCCTGTAAAATCAACTTCCCATCTTGATTCCTCATAAAAAAAATATGTGTGTTGTAACTCAAAAGACAATGTGAGAAAATTAGAAACATTCAATATTTAGAAAAATCAATGCTATGGGAAAAATCAAGGGTTGAGACAACTTCTCTTTCCTAACATTCTCCCACTTGTCGAACACCTTTGAAGAGTCCATGAAAGTAATAGGATTTAATAGCTAAGAGGCAATCGATGAAAACAAATCACCATAGCCACCTGCAACAACATCCAAAATGTCCACCATCTCAAATAACAATTATTTCCATCCTCCAAGGAAAGTAACAAGCCATGGTGTATATGCACAAGTCTAAAGAACACAAGCATCAGATCCAACTAATATCAAAGGCTACAAAATATTGCCACCACTCCACTATACTCACAATCTATACAAAAGCATCAAAAAAATCAACTTCAAAGCCATAACTAGAACACAATACTTAAGCCAAATAATCCTCCAGAGAACAAGATAAACCATTAGCTAAAACAACAAAAAAAGGTTGCCCTCATCCAACTAAGAAACCCAGTAGACTAGAAATAACACCCACAACAAATGCTAATCCATCCAATCTACCATACCATAAAGTATCCAAAACATTAGTAGAACTTATGCCAACAACATATCCAACCCATAAATTGCAAACAAAATCTCCATATGTCAAACCTATCAATGAAGAACATACAAATCCAAGAACTCCCACTGCATGGGCAATGTCAAATCTAAAAATAGACCATGGCATATCAAGTCTACTAATGAACACTTATCTAAAGTGTGGCTAATAATTAAGTCATGTAGTAACAAAGAACAATCATAATGATCTACACATGCAACACAAGATGTTGCAAAGTCTTTGAAAACATGTCACCATAACTCTCCCAAGTCCACCACACTGAATCATGTGAACATAAACCTCTAGGAAGAAGCCATAGAACAAAGAGAAGACCTATAAATCATATCCCAATCATGTCATTTTGTCAACACCTTAAAGTTCCATGTTGTGCCAAGTAAGATCTCCTTCACAACCCCAAAGAAGCCTCAACAACACCCAAACATTCAATCCCATTAGATCAAACATAGCATATATATCATATATCTACACGGATGTAAGATTCTCAAAGAATATCAAACTACTCCATTTCCCATCTCAAGAAATCAACCCACTATCATCCCCTATGATCATCATAAGTGAAAAAGTAGACCCAAGGAGACAACCATGTTATCCATATCTCACAATGAATCCTCCAGAACCATCTAAACGTACCTCAAGATCCATGTCTACGAAATAAAACATAAAGCACCTGAGAGAAGCAATGGGAAATACCTCTCAAGTGATAATTCTTCGAGTAGACCAAGAGTGGGGAATGAGAATGCTCCTCCAAGATATGCAAGCCATCATGAATCATCTAAGAGTGATGTCCTCATAAGTCTCTATTGAACTCACATCCAACCAAGGTGTAGGCTCCTCAAACTTTTTGTTGAAATATCATCAAGAGTAACCATCTCAACAACACTTCTCTCATCTCAAGAGAAATATAGCCTCACCTCATTCTCCATGTATCCATGAGCACCTGCAAATAATCATCAAATGCTGAACTTCAAATGCATCACTACACTTTCATGAAGTTCTCAAGCATATGACCAATGCACCCAAAACACAGAGAATCACCAGACCACTATCAAAGCTGCAATCATCTAAATTAGGAACTTATCATGACATCATGATCTTACCATCCCCCTTAGGAGATCTCATGCTCCAAGTGAACATACCATGGTGTCAAGAGAAATGTAAGAAGCCAAAACTATAATGTGCCATCAAGAGTATACCATGACATACTAGTAACATACTCTAAGCCAACATCACCTATCAAAGAATTATCAACACCCCGACCAAATAATTCAAGAGACCTCCATGGATCTAAGGTATCACACATCTTCAATCTCATGAAGATGACCATCTCCAAAATAGTGTTCGTGCAAATGTGAAAGAACCTTTCTACAACAATAGGATCTAAGAGCTCCCCCTAGAATCATCTGTGACACTCAAGAAGATCATCCATCACCAAGTGATGAATACACATCACTACCAAAGCTCCCACTGAACAGTGATACTAAGATCTCCAAGCGTCATGAAAAATATCTCCTAAATGGAGATCCTCCCTGGCTCTAACAAAATAAAATGAAAAGTCTTCAACATCAACTAATAAGTAGAACCAAAATCTCCAAGCCAAGAAGAAAAACAACATGCTACAGGTCCTCATAGCTAACTATCCAAGTACTCAACACCATCCTCTCATACCAATGCAACACATACCAATACACAAATGACCATAGAGAAGGTCAACTGGTGAAATCTGTACCATCACTAAAATAATCTCATGGATATAGACAATCCACATCCAAATCATCCCACTACAGCTAATGGGTAGCTAATCCACAAACTGCATAACTCATAGATCTCAAACACTAAAGCATGCAAACTCATCATCACATTAGTAACATGTAAAACTAGGATATCAAAGAAGATACCATGTAGATTTTAAGACTCAAACACCAAATCACCACCAAACCCAATTTTCCAAAAAAATCCACAACTAAATACCATAGTCAAGGGACTAAACAAGCATTCTTGCAAATATGCAATTTTTTTCATCCAAAAAACTCCAAGAGCCTAAACACAATATTCTCCACATATCTACAAACCACAAATTTTTATTCACATGTAAAACCTATAATTTAAAAAATCTCAATGTAAATCTAAATCCACTTAAACATCTAGAATAATAGATCACATATTTCAGAATACTCAAGAGCTACAAGAACCCACAACTTTTTAGGAAAACTGTAAAACCTTCTCATGCATGAAGTATACATGCAAAACTATAACTATCTTACATCTAGATAACCCAAATGAGACATAATCTAAAAAATAGTTCATCTATAGATCTACAAAACCTCAAGTTTTGATTAACCATGTAAAACCTGCAAAACCACTATGTTTTATAACACACATGCAAATGCATATCCAATTATCATCTAGAAGAACCTCAAGTCTGTATACAACCATAATAGTTAAACCAGAACAATGGAATATCATGAATATGAATAACCATAGATTTTTAACGAAAAATCCATAAAACCCTCAAATCCAACCAACATGAAACTAAGACATGAAAGTACAACCAAGCAAAGAAAAAATAGGTCCAGGAACTCCAGGCCCATTTGTAGGAAAACTCCACCACCACCATGTGCATGCATTTGTGAGAGAATTAGAATATTTTAGAAGCTTCCAAATCATCCAATGATTAACTACATAGCCTACATGCATTTAGGTTTATTAAAACAATGCCTTCCAAAGTCAAGAATTAAAAACAAACACCAAACATAGGCACACCAAAGTGAAGTAATAACAACATGAGTCTCTTCATATGACCAGGGAATCCATCTCGGACACCCAATATGAAAACTCTATTGCACATAACCATAGAATGAAAAATAACCACCATGCATGAGATTTATTCAGCTGTCAAATGTAACCACATGACCAACTCCATAAAAAAACTCTATCCTTTCCATTCTTCATAGTGCCTATTATTTCCAAAAAACAAGATCAATTGTAAAACTTCCACTCAACCAAGGATTAATAATCAGCCAATTCCTTCAAAATAGATTCCCCCAAGCTTGCTAGGATAAGAAATCACAACAGAAGAAATACCCAGAACCCCAAACACCACATGCAACACCATGCGAGCACATGTAGGTGACATGAAAGTCCATGCAAGTACATGCAACACACATGCAAGTGACATGCAAGTCCATGCAAGTACATGCAACTTACAAAATTACACATGCAAGCACATGCAAGTCTAGAAATGAGTTTTGATACCAAATGAAAGGGAATGACAACTCAAAAAATGTATGCACATTTAGTATCTTATGTTTCTTTAAACAAATCATATTTTAATCATCTTGATACAAGCACATACTACCATTCCTTAGAGCAGAAACAAATACAATTGAATTCCCGTGCATTAACCCTTAGAGGAAAGATGATGTAGTTCTAGATCAAAGAAAATTTCAGCAGCATAATGACATATAATATAACATTTAAGAATGAGAAACACAAAGAATAGAAGAAAGATAGACATAAGAGAAGAAAACATGATATATATGGGGAAAACCCTTTCGGGTAAAAAAAATTCAGCCTCCAAAGCATCGAACCAATGTATTAATCAACAACAATATGGTTACAATACATTTCAGGCTCACATCCTTAACATGGAGACTACATCTTGCTCTTCTAGAAGAAATTTGACAGCATAACCCTGCAATTAAAAATTCTCCTCTCAACTCCTCAAGAAAAGTCTCATATTTATAGAGTTTACAATGCACAACTTAGACATTTCTAAATCGATTGCCAAAGGATGAAGATAAAATCAACACAGAAATAGAAAACGCCTTCATGCACAACTCCTCCTGTAAAATCAACTTCACATCTTGACTCTTCATCAAAAAAAAGAAAAGAAAAAATGCAAGTTGTAACTCAAAAGACAATGTGAGAAAATTAGCAACATTCAATATTTAGAAAAATCAACGCTATGGGAAAAATCAAAGGTTGAGACACCTACTTTCTCCTAATAATTTATTGAAATCCTTGTAAAATTATTGATTAAATTTAATTATGTTTGATATACTTTATATTTGTATATTATTATGTGTTTTATTAAAATGAGAAACATAAGTGTTAGGGAAGTTAATTTTTTAAGAAAAATGAAAATGATATGTTTAACACAATATCAAATGTGAAAGAATAATAGAAATCTATTTTAAATAAAATTTGATTCACATGTTTATGTATCAATTTCTTCTTTCTAATATTATCAAAGAGATAATTCCAAAATCACCAAAATGATAAGTAAAATTATCTAATAAAAATACACTATTTAAAATAGTGTTTTTAATGCATTTGAAAAATGATATATATAAATAATAAATTGGCATCACTCGATCAAACATTACATATTATGGATAATGGATGAAACAATATAAAAAACATTTGGATGTATGTATCAATCAAGCTCTTAAAGAGAATATGAGAATGAAGAATAGTAAACTCTCTAAGAATACTTGAAATATGAGAGGTTAAAGATGAAGAGAACTATATAGATCATTTCGAGCAAAAAATAGAAAAAAATTGAAAAACAATTCTAAAAAAATTCTTATCATGATCTCAACCATCCCTCAAATGTCTACTTACTGCCCTTATTTCTAATATAATGACCAATGTAAAGTGATTATAGAATTATATTTCATATATAACCTTAATATTCTACATTATAAGAATTTAAAATAAAACAAATAATTTTGCACTTTGATCATTTCTTGGTAAAATGACATTATTTCTAATGTAGAATAATGTTAGCTTTTCCTTTCTCTTTTTTTTTTAATATTAAAAGATGTTGGATACAAAAGAATAAAGTAGTCTAGAAAAGGAACTACAAAAGTAAAAGAAGAAAAACCAGAAGAACACAAAAGATTATAAAAATTCCTTACACACCAAGGCAGATTTGTCCAACATATAGTAGAAAACTGTGTACAAATATAGCCATACAAAGAAAGGAGACTACTCTCCCAATGAATCTACAACCACAAAGATGAAAAAATTAAAGGAAACACTTATATTTTGAATTTGAATAGGAATTGTAGCTATCTAGAGCAATGTAACAACCAACTCATTCTTACAAGAAGTTACCATGAATTATTCACCAAACAATAAACAACTAAAAAATAAGTGAAAACTGATATTTATTTTTTTTAAATAGGGAACATGCTTCTGCATAACTATTACCATAAAGATATAACAAGACATTTATACAAGCCTTTCTAACTAAAAAGAATAAACATCTAACACTTTTTCATTTCAATTCAGCGATTACATATATTTAAGCTAAAACAATAACTTAAATAAATAAGGTCAGAAATCTTATATCTGGATTCTTTGTCTTCCAAAACTCAAAATGCCATCTATAAGAGGGATATCATCACCCAAGTGCTTTTCCTCTGACCATGGACTTAAGTGGTCCCACGCACACCTTCCTAATTGAAAGTGGTTGTACCCTTCAATGAAGGGATTAATCAAGAACCCTCTTAATTCTGCCATCTAAGCTATGGTGTTGTTCCCTACTTAAATAATACTATCATACAACTATAGATACTTTCCAACTTTGTACGACATCTCTAACTAGCTAAGTATTTGGGTCATAGTGAATCGAAAAGTGCATGCAAAGATAGCTACACTCGCTATGGTCATAATATTTGTATCATAAATACAATCGCTTCTATGAGTGAATTTGTTTGGTCACCCACCCTACTCGACTTGGAACACCTTTTCTAACCTAGGTTATTTTGGAACTATTGTTCCACCTAATGAATGAATACAGAGAACTTATAATATGAAGAAACTTGTCTCACTATCATAACTCAACTGAGTTGATAAGGTGTCACACCATTCTCGAACTGCCATGTTACTTAGCATAACTTTAATGGGTCTTGAAAATTTCCATTGGTTCAAGCCCTTATTTACTAAGTGAATAAACAATCAAACTAAATTACTTTTTTGACCTTAAATACCCGCATTATGTTCTCGTAACTTCTTAGACTTGGAAACTACCACTTATTCAAGTCCTTAGTATTATCCATGAGAATGTCTGATCTCCTACTCTATGCACATACAATCATTAGTGATGACTTATTGTCATCATCCAGTTTCATTTAGTCACAAACTTGGAGAAGTAACAAATGTTCAACATATATAATAATAAATATTAATCCTTAGGCTAAAGGTTCCTTCTTTTAATAGCCTCGAATGTTCATTGAATTAGCTTTATTATAAACCTTCCTCAAAAAGTGAAGATTCACTAAATAAATACTCATTTTGGTCGTTAGTTATTTCTTACTCAAAAACATGAGTTACTTTCATGTAACAACCTAGGTCTTGGATATAGCCACTTTCTCAAGTCTTAACCATAACCCCTGAGAGTGACTACTCTTGTGATATAATCTTTAAGAAAATATTGCCATGAAATGGTATCTTCTTGACCTTCCTTGTCATAAAGTAGAATGAATATTATGTATACAAAGTCTTCATTGTAATTGTTAGATCTTCGTTAAGAATACAACTGAGAGGGTAGGTGAATCAGTTGTCACAAAATTAAATTTTTAAATCATTCACTAGAACTAATCATTAACATTGCTTAACTGATTAAACATTAAGTGCAAGTGAGGAAAATAGAAACCATCACACAAATAAAACAACACCAGATTTACATGGAAAACCCAATAAGGGAAAACCAAAGTGGGGATTAAATCACACTATAAAGAATATCAAAACCGATTATAAAAGGCTCACTACTTGAGAAACAAGGCTCATAGCCAAAACAAGGATTCACTGTCTAGATCAGCACTCACTGTCCAATTGGGCTAACAACCCAGAGAGCTCACTTCCATAGAGATATAAAGAATATAGAAGAGATATGTTATAGAGAGAAGACAATATCAATGCAACAGAGAAATCCACCACAATTTTCTCAACCACTCACAGACATGCATGAATGATAGAGTACACATTCTGCTAATTGCATTTAGAAACTCAACATTTAGGATTTGCACTAATCTTCCATGCTTGCATCAGACACACTCTTTGGTTTTCATCAATCTCACATCTCTCTACTTTATTACTTTACACTTATCTCTCTTTGTACTTATTTTTTCACCACTAACTCATCCTACATTTATACCATCTTCAACTTTGAAACATATCCAAATTCAGCCATCCAACATTAAATTCAAACTTTGCCAACGCCAAAACATCCTAGGGTGGAATTAGAATGAGGGAAACCCAAACACATGCTTAATGATGACCCAAATAGATCCAACATACTACATCAACTATGAAGATAGTGTTTAACACAAGGTCATCCAAACCAATGTAAAACACATAGAACAATTAAGCACGAACCTTCCAGATACTGAAACACATTGAACAATTAATACAGGGTCATCCAAACCAGTGTAAAACACATAGAACAATTAATACAATCATAACAACTCAACTCTACAACCACAAGTTATAAGACTTTAGCAAAGAGAAATCCAGAACAACAATTTTTCTATTGGACCTCAACCAGAACACAAAAAACCACAGTTCACAACTGGTGAACATAACTCGCATTGTACAATGAATCAGGAGCCAAAAATTTAGATATAGCAGCTTCCAACAACCTTGACCAACATATCTAATCTACACAAACTTAGGAGTGAATCTCAAAACAAAACTTGGAGCAATCACTAAAAACTTGCAACCTTTCTTCAATACAATTTTCTTGATATCCTCAACATATAGAGCCAATAACCTACAACCATGCCAATAATGACAACAACAACCATTTGATAACCAATTGACTAGTTGAAATCAATGACAACACCTTCATTCTTTTCCATTCTTGCAACAATCTCCCCCTTTGTCATTGATGGCAACACATGATGCAAAAAACCATCAAAGACAACATACTAGTTCTGAATACACTTCTCAAGATTTTTCTTTTTGTTTCTCCCCCTTAGTAGATAATATTTCTCTCATTCTTCCTCTTTTATTTCTCACATTCTTCCTCTCTTCTTATTCACATTCTTCCTCTCCCCCTTTGACATCAATGACAAAGGAAAAATATATTTTACATTGATTTCCCCTTTGACATAGAAAATAGAATACTCACATTGACAACACCTGACACTACCTACTCCCCCTGAGAGGTAGCCACCAAAACATCAGTCCATAAGAAAGATAGATCCATAGATCCATTAGAATAATGCATCTCCATATGCATCTAGTTCAAGAAAGGAGGGGCAATGACCCCTAACTTCTACCAAAGATACTCAAAAGTATCTTTAGGAAGAGCCTTTGTAAATATATCAGCAATTTGATCCTTCATCAAAAAATATTCAAGCTTTGTTTCATTCTCCACAACCTTCTCTCTCAAGAAGTGATACTTGATAGATATATCTTTGTCCTCAAGTGCATCACTAGGTTCTTTGAAATGTTAATTGTACTTGTATTATCACAAAATATGGAAATAGGATCATCATACACCACTGTGATATCTTTCAATGTATGTTTCTTCCATATAACTTGTGTAAAGGAAGATGTGATAGCAATATACTCAGCCTCAATAGTGGAAAAGAAAATCAAATCTTGCTTTTTACTCAACCATGCCACTAATTTATAGCTAGGAAAGAATGCACCACCACTTGTACTCTTTTTTTCATCTACACATCCAACCCAATCTATATCTATATAAGCACTTAGTGTAAATTCAGTACCCCTAGGATACCATAATCCATAATCCAGAGTGCCATTCAATTATCTAAATATTCTTTTAATAGTAGCAACATGTGTTTCCTTAGGATTTTCTTGAAATCTAGCCACAAGACAGATAACATGCATAATATCTAGTCTAGTAGAAATCAAATACAATAGTCCACCAATCATAGATCTATACTTGCTCTGATTAGCATTAGGTGAATAATCATATTTTCCTAATTTGCAACCAGTCACCATAGGAGCACATACCAGTTTGGAACCATCCATCCCAAACTTCTTCAACATCTCTTTTACATACTTAGACTATGAAATAAAAGTTCATTTCTCTGTTTGATTAATTTGCAGCCCAAGAAAGAAATTCATCTCTCCAAACATAGACATTTCAAATTATTTTTGCATCTCTTTCAAAAGAATCTTGCACATATTTTCATTTCCTCAAAAAATAATGTCATCAACATATACAACTACAATCAAGATTTTGTCATTTTCAATCTTAAAATATAGATTACTATTTGTCATACCTTTGTTGAAACCTTGTCGAATCAAATGCATATCTAACCATGTATACCAAGCTCTAGGAGCTTACTTGAATTAATATAATGCTTTCTTCAATCTACACACCATATCCGATTGATCTAACAACTGAAATCCTTTCAGTTGTTCCATGTAGACCTCTTCTTCTAGCTCACCATTCAAAAATGTAGACTTGACATCCATTTGATAGATGTTGAAATATTTATGAGTAGAAAATGATAAGAACATCCTTATAGCTTCCATTCTTGCCACCAGAAAAGTAGTCTTTGAAAATATATTCCTTCTACTTGTGAGTAACCTTTACACAAAAGCCTTTCTTTGTTTCTAACCACTTCTCCATTCTCATTCAACTTATTTCTGAATACCCACTTTGATCCAATAATGTTTTTATCTTCCAATCATGGGACCAATTCCTATGTTTGATTCTTCTCAATCTACATAAGTTCTTCTTTCCTAGCTTCCATCCAATATTCGTCTTTACATGCTTCACTTACAGTCTATGGCTCAATCTCAGAAAATAAACATAGATTTACTTCAGCAACAGCTTTGATTCTTGTCAATACTCCTTTAGTCTTATCTCCAATGATTTGACTTTCTGAATGATTCTTCTACACATATCTAGGTGTCTTAGGGGACACCACTAGAGGTTCTTCTTCTCTTTCATTTTTTTATTCTTCTTCTCTTGCTCATCCAAGCTTTCCCTTTTTTCCGCAATTTCTTCAATTCTTACGCAATGTAGCATATAAAAATGGATCTTTTTATATTTTCACGCTCATATTGGTCCTTCCTATGGATATTGGCTTAGTTTTACCTTGATTTGATGTTGTAATGTAGTAACACATTCACATTAAGTCTTGGGACCTTGTGAATTAAAAGGATTTTAATGTTACCTTACCTAGGTGTTGTAAAGTGTTGTAACACACTTTCATGCTTTTCTAAGGTCTTGTTAATGTATTTCACCTAAATAACCTCATTTTATCATTTACCAAGCCTTATTGCTAAGTTTTGTAACAGACTTTCACATTTTTCTAGGCTTGTCATCAATAATTGGGCCTTCTTATGCTTTAATTGGCCCTATTTTGCATCCGCAGGGCTTATTTAAGTGTAATTTTGAGAATAATCCTAACAAACATCATTTAAAACATCAAAATCTTGAATCCCACTTTAATGTGTAAGGTGAGACTCATTCACAATTTTGGGCGAATGAGTCCCCTTAGGTGGGACCCATTCGCCCAAGGTGGAAAATGAGTCCCCTTTAACTCAAAATTAAAATTTAATTTAATTTTTTGGCATATTTTATTCTCCAAGATTGACATAGGCCTATAGTGTTGTAATTTCGAGAATTATTACACAATTGAGTATAAATACAAGTTTCTTTCTCTCATTTTCATAACCAACATTCAAGTATTCAAGCATTTTGTTCACAAGAGTATTTGAGCACTTACAAGAGAATTCAAGGAATTTCAAGAGAAGATTATCAATATTTCAAGAGCATTCTTCAAGTGTCAATCATCATGTCAAAGACTAGTTGCATCATGTTGTTTTAGAGCTAACAATTGTGATGTAGGATTATGTGATTCAAGCAAGCATTGCATTCAGGATCTATCAACATCAAGCTAGACTTCAAGTCTACATCCATTAGATCCATCACTTACATGTTTGTAGCACCTTATTTCTAAGGTTTTAGTGAGTTACAACATCATTATTTATTCATTCATTATTCCAAGGAAAACCCCTATTTACTAATTGCACAACCATTTTTCCCTCTCTTTGCATGTGATTTGCATGTCTAGGTTACAAATTTATCAAGGAGAAATATTGGAGAAATTTTCATGAAGTTCTCAAAGTAATTGATAGTTTTCAAAGTTGCAAATAATACTTGGAGAAGACCGATAGGTTTAATCTTTCTGTTTCGGACCCAGATCTAAATCAAGAGCAAAAGAGAAGACCGAGAGCTACAGATTCCACTTTTTAATTTCTAGAAATATGGAAGTGGACTGATGCACCATTAGTAGAGAATGATTCCCACTATAGGAGTCTGACAAAGATGTTTACATATCTAAGTACCCATTTGTTTGAAATCTATTCCAGCATAGTTCACCTGAAGTAGTACTAAGTCGCCCAGCTTGGTGTATGATTCCCACCTAGCCTAAAAAGTAGTAATTTTAGGATTCCAAAGCTCCATTCCATCTATTTCCTATTTCTAGGTGCACACTTTCAATCTCATAAACTTGTGTTACATTCTATTTGCATTCTTAGGTCCTTTTACATATCACAGTGTGTTTTCAAATATCTTGCATTTTCCAAATTTTTACTTGGTGGTGAACCCCTCTTATCTACTTTCAACACCTAGAACATTCCCCTTTGACATATTTCAATCTCCTTTGAATTAGAATGTCATGAATTTGTTCTTGAGTGAAGTGTGAAGACTTTTGTATCTCTCTCCTTTTAGGTTAAAAACCCTATAAGTGTAAGAGAGCCCCATACACAAAAGTCTTCATTTCATTTTGGTGAACATGCATTTAGAGCATCGTATTTATCATTTGGAGTGCATTTAAACCCTAGATTTAGTTTCCATTAACATTTCATTACATTATGCATTGTTTAATTTGCATCCTAGGGTTTCAAAATCTGCAATAGTGAAAAGTTCATTTAGCTTACATTATTGCACTTAATTTAATTGAAAAATAGTAAAATTTTGTATTTGCATCACATATCTTCATCAGAAAACATAAAAAGCATAAAATTCAATTTAATTTTTTTGAAAATTTTCAAAAAAATCACTACCTAGACTCAGTCGCCACCTTGGGTGAATCAGTCTCGTTGCATATTTTGCATTGCATTTTCTGGCATTTATGGTTTAGTTTCTGATTTTTTGCTTGTTGTTTCTGTATTTTTTTTTTACTTTCCATAATTTTAGTTATAAGAATTTCATTTCTCTTAGTATGCATTCCATTTGCACCCATCCCACATTTAGTAACCTTTGCATAAGTGTTTGTTGTCCTATTGCTAATACCATAGTGAGAATAATTTTAAGACTCATGGAATCCCATGATAACACACTCATTGTAGGTCTTAGGTTATCTAGAGCTTCCAATCCTAGTATTGACACTAGCACACTAGGCATCGATAACACCCTTAGAAACTCTTTTCCTTCAAGTGGCATGCAAGATGAAACGAGGAATGATAATATCTTGCAAGAGAAACTAATTCAAATTCATGAGGACTTAGACAACCTTGTGAAAAACATAGTTGAGATCTTTGGAAAACATCTTCCTTCAACCTCTAGTGCTCCTATACCAACAAACAATGTCCCAAGCCAAGGAGGAACTCAATTTCCTCCTCCCTCAACCATTGCCTCAATACCTACCTATACTACCCCTCAAGTCACAACAATGCAACAAGTTAGTACTGTGATTTTTTCCATGGGTATTCCTGCTAGCATCCATAGTTCCTATCATTATATCTCATACCACATTATCACCTATCAGCATCCCATTCAATTTTCCTACCAATATGTATACTCCATCACCACTTTCATTTTCATCTAATACCACAAGTAATGACCCTCTCATAGCACAACTCTTCCAAGCTATCTCATCTATACAAAAGAAAATCTCTTGCATAAATCAAAACCGAAGTGGCCCACCCACATATTATGTCAAAATAAGCCCAAAATCTCTGGAGATATTACAAACACCAATGCCACAAGGTATATAGGTTCCTATATTTGAGAAATATGGAGGGAAGGGAGATCCTTCTAACCATGTCAATACCTACACTGCTTTATGTAGTGACTTTGTCCTTGATGATAAATTGTTGGAAAAACTTTTTCCTAGGTCCTTAAAAGACACAACCTTGGAATGGTTCACATCCTTACCAAGCAATTAAATTCATTCATTTAATGAACTTTTTGATGCATTTTTAACCCATTTCCAAGTGCATATGACTCCCCAAAAGACCTTAGCTGACTTGATGAGATGCAAGCAAAAAGAGGAAGGAAAGATAACTGATTTTATCTCACACTATCAATCGCTTTATTCCCAAATTTATGTGAAGGTCCCCAACCCACACCTTCAAAATATGTTCATATAAAAATTGCAAAGTAAGATCCAAGACAAGATCACTATGATAAATCCACATCCTTCATGCACTTGTGCACTGCCCTTTATGATTATCAAAATTCAGTTAGTAGTCGAGATACAAGGTCCACTTCCAATCACATTGAGAGATCTGAGCTTGCACACAAAAAAAAAGGGTTCTTCAGTTTAATCCTCCTCAAAAAAAAACTCAAAATGCCAATAACCAAATAGCAGCTATTAAAGCTATAGTGCTCTATAGTTATGGGGATCCGAAAAGAAAATTCACTCCCTTACCCAAGACCCTTCATAACACAATGTCCCAAATTTTACAACATATGATCACCTTGCCTCCCATAAAAACACCCAACCCTAATAAACTTTTACCCCCGAGCTTTAAATCCAATGCTTATTGCCACTATCGTCGACAAAATGGACATAACATATAATAGTCCAAGCATCTTAAACATCTCCTGCAAGACCTCATTGATTCAAGTCATCTATCTGTTGCAGGTGTTAGTGATCAAGGCAATAAGTTTGTGGCCCCTCTAAACTAAAAATTGCAAATTTTAACTAATCCAATGCCCAAACATAATATTTCATTCTTCAAACCTAGCAAAAATACAAAGAATGATGTGATGAATGTTGATATATATGATGAAAACATTGATCCTATTTCAAAAGATATCAATGATAATCCTATGGATGAAATGGTAGGTGCGATAGATGTCATCCCTCATAAGGTCTAACCTAAGAGCTCTCTTGATACTGCTTTCTCCCCTAAGGATATAATTAAACATCTACCCGATGGTCCTCTCTACATAATCGGCTGCATCTATGACAAGCCCACTAATGGGATACTAATAGATCTCGTCTGTGGAGAGAACATGATCACTGAGGAATTCTTAGTATTACATGAACTTTATCAAGATGAATATGATAAACTGAAAGCATGGATCAAGACACACAATGGTTTTCCTTTCCCTATGTTGGGATCGATCATCCTTCCATTACAAATAGGACCAAAAACATTAAATGTCACATTCTCCATCATCCCGTAGTTAGAGTAATTTCATTTGAGGCTAGGCCATCCATGGCTTTGCTCAGTGAAAGTCATCCCTTCAGTTGTGCACAAATGCATCAATTTTCCATTTTATAATGAAATATTCATTGTTCACCATAGTGGATTTAACCCCTTGTCATCCAAAGGAAACATTTCCTTAGAAGCCTTTTGGCCTTAGCCCATGGATCCCATCAAGCAAAGAGAAAATTTAATTTTTCGTATCTTACCAAAAATTCAAAGCCAAGAAAATAATTTAACTATCCCACTGAAACATGTCCCCATCCACTTTCGAACCTCCCATCCTTGATGAAACCATGTTGGAACCTAAACAATACCTAAACAACCAAGACCAACCTAAAACATAAACCTCACCCATGTCCTACAAATGGCCAAGAAACAATGAGACCAACCCCACCACACCTCCTAGAATCAAACAAGATTATAAAATCAAAGAGAACGTGGTCATACAACCCCCTGTGGTTCCTTCCATTCCTCCCCTTATGGAAGAAAAGAATCCTATGGTTGATCAACTTGCTCTTAAACAAATGCAACTTGAAAACAAAACCAAAATAAATAGGGGTGCTAGAGAGCATAGGCGTAGATGTCATGCTATTGCTCACAATTTACATGAAACTAATAACGAAAATCAAAATCCAAACTTGATTGAAGCAATACATGACTAGCGTCCTCCTTCACCAAAATAAGAAAATCCAACACAACCTCCACAACAAAAGTTGAACTCTTCTTAGGACATTATCATATGACCTCCTATTGTGATAAACTTGGAGGATGATGACGAGTTTGCTAAAATTGATGAAGAGGTGCATAATGAGTTCAATACACTATTTTCCTCTTCCATGAGCTTAGATGATAAACCCGTTGCTTCTCCTAGTTTGAAACTTTCCCTTGTCCCTTTGGCTAGTTTCCCACCTTTGGTATACAATGAACATGATTGGGAGGTAGATGAATTGCTCATTGGTTGACTCACATTTTCTTACTAGCTTTTTCCTTTACTTCCTTTTTCATTTTCTTTTGTATGTACATAATGTGATCCCTTCTGATGTTGTGTTTGATGTTCTCTCTTTTTGACATTCCTCTATTTGTACCTTCATTCTTCTATATGTCGTAATTTTTTTTTTCATTTCATCTTCTACTTTTTATTGTGTCTTCCTTTTGGGGATGCCACAAGGCTTTAAGACACCCTATGTCTCTTCCATGTTGACCCAAAAGGTTTTATTTCCTTTTTCCTTTTCATTTTTCCTTTTCTCTTTTGTTTTGTGTATCCCTTTTGGGGATGATGCAAGGTGTTGAAACATTCATGTTTCTTCCATGTTGACCCAAAAGGTTCATCTCCTTTGTTTTCTCTCTCTTAGTGTTCTTCTATTTCTATGTGTATTTGGGGGATGATAATAGTTCGGAGCTCCTTACAACACATTTTGGCAAAGAACATACTAACCCCAAATCCATCGATCCCTTATTTGTTTGGTGTTTTCATTTTGGGGGAAACCCCTTTCTTTTACTTTTCTCTTGCATGACGCAACTTTTCTTGGAAACATATGACTTGGCATAGGGCTTTCCAAGTTGGCTCTCATGTATTCTTTCTTGTTAGCATTTATCATTTGCTACTTTACCATGGTGTTTAGTAATTCCTTTAAAATGGGGGCATACATTGGCATTATTCTTTTGCATTCTAACTTTTCAAGGTTCTTAGTGCAGCCTTCTTGCTTCATACAATGTGTTTGTCACTTTGTGGATGAGATTGGGTGTGATTTCCTTCATGAGTGTGATCTATCTTAGCATATTGCATTCTTCTTGGTGGCTTGGTGTGACACACTACATCCCCTAAGTTTTGAATCTTCTATTCTTTGACCAGTCCTCTCTTGGAGACATTAGGCATGATGTTCCCTAAGTTAATACCTCACATGAACTAAGCAAGACTCCTTTGAACATTCTTTGCATTTTTCATTTTTCATTTATTTTTATATGGCCACCTTGCATAACACAACTTGCATTCTTGTAGATCCATCCTATTTGTTCATGAGCTCCAAGCATACAAAGTTTTTCTTGTCTCTTGAACCTCAAAAATAATTCTTATGTGGTTCCTTATTAAAGTTATCATGAGGTATAACTTTGGTATGGTTGAGTGGGAAGCCCAATCTATGGCATGACTTTCCCCATAGCCATGTGTGTGTGTGTGTGAGTGCATAGCAGCTGTGAGTGTATGTTTCTCACCCTTTTAGGCCTTCTCACCCAGCGGATAGCTTGAAGTTTCGTCGCCTTAGAGTGAGTATGCATATCTTTTGGACAAACAACCTAGATCTGATCCACATCATGTTGGACAAACGGTTGAAGCTTGATCTGATTCTTTGGTTTCACCTTTTATTCTCTTCTTTTTCTTTGGCAATGTATGATTGACGTTGTTGTTTCTCTTGATATCATTTTCATGTGTGCTCCTTTGTGCTTATGTTGGTTTTTCATGGGATCTTGATCCTATGGGCTCGATCACCCCTCTTGATCATTGTTGTCCATCTTGCTAGCATTGGTGCATTTGGACATTATCATGCTCATTTCGGTCCTTCTTGTGGATTTTTGCTTAGTTTTTCCTTGATTTTATGTTGTAATGTGGTAACATATTCACATTAAGAGTTGGGCCCTTGTGAACTAAAATGATTTTAACGGTACCTTACCTATGTGTTGTAAAGTGTTGTAACACACTTTCATGCTTTTCTAAGGTCTTGTTAATGTATTTCACCTAAATAATCTATTTTTATCATTTACCAAGACTTGTTGCTAAGTGTTGTAAAGTTTTGTAACACACATTCACATTTCTCTAGGCTAGTCATCAATAATTGGGCTTTCTTATACTTTAATTGGCCCTATTTTACATCCACAAGCCTTATTTAAGAGTATTTTTGAGAATAATGCCGACAAACATCATTTAAAACATCAAAATCCTGAAACCCACTTTAAATGCCTAAGGTGGGACTTATTCACCATTCTAGGTGACTGAGTCCCCTTAGGTGGAACCCATTCACCCAAAGTGGCGAGTGAGTCCCCTTTAACTCAAAATTCAAATTTAATTTAATTTTTCAGTTGTTCCATAGAAAAATGGATCATTGAAATTTTCATGGTCATTTAGGTCCTACTTTTTTATTATTTGATCTATTTTGCTTGATTTAATGATGTAATATGACTTAAATATTCACATTAAACTATAAATAGTCAATTTATTCATGTCTTGTGATAGTGTTGTGAAGTGTTGTAAGAAAATTCTACACTTTTCTAGACTCTATTTATTATAATCCATCTAAATATCACATTTTTATTCACCATCAAGTCCTATTTTGAATTGTTGTAAATTCTTGTAACAAAGATTCACACTTTTCTAGGCTTATTTTCCTTATTTACACCTGTCTTATGTCTTTTATGACCCCTTTATACACTTATAGGACACATTTAAGTGTATTTTTAAATCTAAAACTAACAAATGATATTAAATGCACTTTAATTCCCGACACCCTTTCACAAGCATAGGGTGGGACCCATTCATCATGGGTGGCGAATGAGTCCCCCTTGGCTCCAAATTCAAATATTTCAAATTTTCTTTCAGGTTTTTATTTGTAATTACCTTATGTCGGCCTATAATGTTGTATTATCGGGTTACTAAGGCACAAACATGTATAAATATGTGTTTTTCTCTCATTATTCACCCCCCATTCATCTTAGTTTTTATTCAAGCATTCAAGCATTTCATCTCTAAGCATCTCACATCTTTTATCAAGAAATAATCAAATACTTTTGAGCTTCCATTGCTTTATCTTTAGATTTCTTCAACAAGGGTTTGGTAAGTGATAGAATTTGCATGTTATTTGTTTATCATTCTCTTTCATTTCATTATTTCATATTCAAGGCTTTGATTACCAAAGTGGGATTTGACCAAGGCAAATCCCTATAACCTAATCCTTAACCATTTTCCCCCTCTAGCATGCATGTTTGCAGACTTGTGTATGCAGATTTATCATGCAAAAAAGTGTTGAAAAGTGGTCAATAAGTCAAAAAAGCATTTTAAGTTGACATCAACCTATTTCAAGCTTGGAGAAGACCTACAGGCTATTTTCTACAGATTTGACTTTGGCAACCTGACAGGAACAAAATTGCAGATCTGGGCCCACAATCTTGATTCCTAAATCTATAGAATTCTGGGTGAGGACTAATTCGCCACCTATGGTGAATGAGTCCCACTTTAGTGCAGAAAAAGTGCTTTTTCTAGATTCCAATTTTTGGCACTCAGAAACCAACTTTTAGATGTTTTCATCAGGAGCAGGATTGATTCGCCATCAATGGAGAATAAGTCCCACTGTTGATATTCACTAATCTCATATCGCATTCAAGATATTCCCGAGTCACCCAGGTGCACTCAGTTCATCTCTATTTTATCTCATTCATTCATGTTTACATTTTCTACATATCTCACCATGTTTTCAAAAATTGCATATAACATTAGTTTTGCATTCACATTTAGTCAACTTCATTATCTAATTGCATTCATATCATTCCATTCAGCATCTTGCATCCTTATTTGAGTGAATCCTTCAATTTTGGTATTGACAGAGTGTGGCCTAGAGGATTCTATCTCTCTCCTTTTAGGTGAAATATCCTAAGAGTGTAAGAGGACATAGAACCTTCCTCTCCCATTCTACCCATATACCCAAAATTGATGGTTAATTTTGGTGAACCTGTATATTGAACAATATCTCTTTTTGATTTGCACTTTCATTTACATCCTAGGTCTAATTTGCATTAGCATTGTGTAATCAAGGGAAAATCAGATTTGTTAGAGGGTTAGCACAATAACATTTAAATCCATTGAAATAACAAAGTTACCCTAAGTCTTCATCTTCCATGCTTCACCTTTGTTACACCTCCTAGCTTGCAGTAAATAAAGATGCCCTCAGATTTTGTATGAGCAACTATGACAAATGACAAGACTAAAGCAAGTGTTGAAGGATTTTCTTAAAAGAAAATGACCTCACAATGACCTCACAATAGACTAAAAATGACAATGACTACAAATGACAAAATAACCTAAGTTGACAAAATGAGCATGAGAGATCCTGGAATAAGAACAAAATTACCATTTTATAAAAACTGCAATTTTGAATTTGTGGACAGGATGAGAAGATGACAAATACCCTACAATCAAAGATCAAGATTGAATGTTGCAATAAGAATTAGGGTTAGGTCAAAATTAGGGCAATGACAAGAAATGAATGGCTTATATTGAATTATAAGATAATTCAATCAAGGGTCGAAATTAAATGAGATGTCAAAAGATAAGATTTGATTTGGAAGATAAGACTGGCACGGACAAAGAGGTTGCTGGAGAAATTAAATAATAAAATTTATTTACTCCATGTTACCAGTGAATAATTAAATAATAAAGATATTATTAAATTATGGAGGAATGTGACAAAAGGAATCATTTTGAATTAAATAATGATTTAATTCAAAATTCAAGAGAATTGACTAAATTAAATAAATCAAATTTATTTAATTTTAATGAGAGAAAAGGCTAATGAATAATTAAATAATTAAAATAATTATTTAATTATAGTGGAAAGTGGACAAAAATTAAATAAACTAGAATCTATTTAATTTTGGAAAGAAAGGGGACCTAATTAGTGACGTAATTAAATAAATAAAATTTATTTATTTAATAATCAAGAAGAAATAAATGACAAAGGGGAATTAAATAAATTAAGAAATTTATTTAATTAAAGGAAGACTTAGATAATTAGTGAGGTATTAGATAAATAAATAACATTTATTTATTTAATAATCAAGGAGAAATAAATGACAAAGGGGAATTAAATAAATTAAGAAATTTATTTAATTAAAGGAAGACTTAGATAATTAGTGACGTATTAGATAAATAAATAACATTTATTTATTTAATAATCAAGGAGAAATAAATGACAAAGGGGAATTAAATAAATTAAGAAATTTATTTAATTAAAGGAAGATTTAGATAATTAATGGCGTATTAGATAAATAAATAAAATTTATTTATTTAATAATCATGAGGAACAAATGACATGAATTAATTAAATAATTATGAATTATTTAATCAATAGTCGAATGTGGACCAAGGACATAATTAAATGACTTAATTATGCTAGGACAAAAGTGGTAAAAATGAAGCTTGCAAGCCTAGGTCATTTTTAGGTGTCTACACATTGTATTAGGAAAAGTTTTTTTTTTGCATCCTAGGGTTTATTCAATTTTCATTAGTGAAAGCTTCATTTAGATTTCATTTTTGCATTTCATATCACTGGAAAACTGAAAAATATGCATTTGCATCCTTAGATTGCATCAGAATAGCATCTAAATCACATTAAATTTCTAAAAAAGACAAAAAAATCTCATCCTGGACTTATTCGCCACCTAGTGCAAATTAGTCCAGTTACTATTTTTGCATTTTCATTTCTAGAAACTGTATTGTATTTACTGCATTTTTGTTCCCTATTACTGCTTTCTAGTTTTAGTTTACAAAATTTCTTTTATTAGCATTTTCTTGTTCTTAGTTGGAATTTGCATACACCCCATCTTTTTTGGTACTTGTATGAGTTTTTGGTGTCCCATTGATATTACTTTAGTGAGATGAAGTTATAGACCCATGGCTTCCCACAATAGTTCTTTTGTTGTGGACGTTGGGATTTCAAGAGCTCCTACTCCTAGTATGGACAATGGTACACTAGGCATGGATAATACCACTTCTATGCCTTCACCCTTCCATCCAATGAATGTTGACACACAAAATAATTCCATTCTGAAAGAAAAAGTCATTAGTATTCATGAGTATTTTGCACATTTACAACAAGATGTGTCACTTGAAAAAATTTCCACAACTTCCATAACTTCAATAGAAAACCTTCACCATTTGATTGAAAGTGATGAGGACTTACAAGTCATGAAAAAAATTGCTAAGATATATAACAAACATAGTTGTAAGTCAAGGAGGACCTCATGTTCCTCCTCCTTCAACCATAGATCTATACCTACCTACAGTATACCTCAGGTTACAACAACTATACCACAAGTTAGTCAGGTGAATCCTTCCTTTTTCCTTCCAACTAGCACTCCTAGTTCCTTTGTGGAATCCAATATTCCATCTTCCACCACCTTTACTCCACTTCGTATTCCTTTCACTTGTCCTACAACTACATTCACTCCATCTCCATTTTCCCTTCCACCTCATACCACCTATACTGATCCCCTTATCACACAACTTTTTCACACAATATCCTCCATGTAACAACAAATTTCAACCATAAACCAAAACCAAAATGCACCTCCTACTTACTATGTTCGTGGTAGTCCATTATCCCTTGAAATCTTGAGAACCCCAATGCCACAGGGAATTGATTTGCCTAGTTTTGAGAAGTATGGTGGTAGAGGAGACCCTACAAATCATGTCAATGCCTATACAACCTTATGTAGTGACTTTGTTCGAGATGATAAACTTTTAGCCAAATTGTTTCCTAGGACCCTAAAGGATACTGCTTTACAGTGGTTTTCCTCTTTTCCCATTCATTCCATCCATTCCTTCAATGAACTTGTGGATTCCTTTATAAGCCATTTTCAAGTTCATATGACTCCTAAAAAGATAATGGTCGATTTAATGAGGTGTAAACAAGATACGAATGAAAATATAATTGATTTCATTTCTCATTATCAGTCATTGTACACTCAAGTTGATGTCCATAGTAGACCAATAGTAGACCAATCCACCCTTACACCTAAAAAAATTCAAAGTAGGATTAAAAGGAACCATGGTGCTAGAGAAAATCGCCATCACCGTCATTTTCTTTCTCGGAAAATGAAAAATGAAAACAACAAAGAAAACCAACCTCCGCCTTTCACAGAAATAATACCTGATAATCCTCCTGGCCCACCATAAGATATTCCATCACCACCCTCACCACATAATGATCACATACAACAATCTCCAATGTTGATACATCCTTCATTGGAGATTACTCTTCTCCCTCCTATCATGATAAATTTAGATGATGATGAGGAGGAGGAGATTGCTAAAATTGACGAAGAGGTGCATAATAATTTGAATTCATTATTCTCCTCTTCTATGAGCTTAGACAATAAATATCTCATACCATGTGTAGTACTTGGTGATTCTCCTAGTTTGGAACTCATGATTCCTCCATTGGATAGCCAACTTCCTTTGCAATATTATGACCATAATTGGGAGGCGAATGACCTATTAGATGGTTAATTTGTGTGCGCCTCACTAGACTTTTTACATCTTTCTTTATTTTCTTTTTATTTCTTGTATGTATTGTGTTCCCTATAATGTGCATTTGATGTTCTCTCTCTCTCTCTCTTTGTGCACTTCTTCTATTTGTACCTCTATTCTTCTATATGTTGTACATCACTTTTTGCCTTGTTCACTTTTTTCATTTTTTTGTTTTACTTTGGGGGATGACACAAAGCATTGAGACCACAATGTCTCTTCCATGTTGACCCAAAAGGTCCCTTTTCCTTTTCTTTTCTTTTATTTTGTCTTCCTTTTGGGGATTACACAAAGCATTGAGACCAAAATTTCTACTTCATGTTGACCCAAAAAAATTCTTTTTCATTTCACCTTTCTCTTTTCACTTTCATTTTTCACTTTTTCTATTTTTCTTTTAGGGATGATGCAAAGTGTTGGGACTGCAATGTCTCCTCCATGTTGACCCAAAATGTACTTTCCTTTTCTTTTCTTTTTTCTCTCTATGTGTCATTCTTCTCGTTCTATGTGCTTTGGGGAATGATGACAGTTCCAAGCTCTTTAATAAAAACATTGCAGCAACACGCATACTAACCCAAAATACATAGATCCCTTATGTGTTCAGTGTTCTTCCTTTGGGGGCATCCCCTCTTTCTTTTCTGTTCCTTTCTCTTTTACATGATGCAGCCTTGATTGAGAACATATGACTTGGCATAGGGGCTTTTCAAGATGGCTCTCATGTCTTCTTTTTGCTTTCATTTTTATTTACTACTTTAAAGAATTTTCTCATAGAACAATGTGTTGCAATTCCTTTAAAGTGGGGGCATACATTGGTACTATTCAATTTTCATTTTGATTTTTCTTGCTTTTGAGTGTAGCCTTGTTATTTCATTTGATGTGTTTGTCACTTTGTGGATGACACTGGGTGTAGTGTCCTTCATAAGTGTGATCTATCTTAGCATACTACATTCCTCTTAGCGGCTTGATGCAATCCATTGCATCCCCTAAGATGTGAATCTATTATGCTTTGATTGGTCCTCTCTTGGAGATATTAGACACAATGTTCCCTAAGTGATAGACCTTGCATGATCTTAACAAGACTCCTTTTCATATTTTTCCTTTTTTGCATTTTTACCTTTTACCTTTTTACCACCTTGCATAACGCATCTTGCATGCCTTTGGTACCATCCTGTCCAAAACTTTTTCTTTCTCGCACCTTATTAAAGTTATTAGGAGGCATAACTTTGGTATGGTTGAGCGGGAAGACCACTCAGTGGCACAACCTTCCCCATAGCTACCTTTGTGTTTGTGAGTGCATACCAACTATCGTATGTTTCTCTCTTTTGGGTCTTCTCACCCAACAGATAGCCATGAATTCCGTCACCCCAGAGTGAGTATGCATTTTTCTATTTTTTGGAAAAATAACCTAGATCTGATCTACAACTAGCTAAACAAACTATCGAAGCTTGATCAAAATTCTTCCTCTTTCTTTTCTTTTCTTCATGTGTATTCCTTTGTTCTTATGTTTAGTTAGCCATGGGATCTTCATCATGGGGGCTTGATCATCCCTCTTGATCATTGTTATTCCATCTTGCTAATCATAAGTTCATTTGGAATTCTATCTCAATATTCATGGTTACTTTATTGTGAGTTTGAAACAAGTTCATCCTCTCACTAAAGTGGGGGCTAATTTTTTTGTAGAAAAATGGATCATTGACATTTTCATGGTCATTTAGGTCCTGCTTTCTTAGTATTTGATCTATTTTACTTGATTTAATGATGTAATATGACTTAAATATTCACATTAAACTATAAATAGTCAATTTATTCATGTCTTGTGATAGTGTTGTGAAGTGTTGTAAAACATTTCTACACTTCTCTAGACTCTATTTATCATAATTCATCTAAATATCACCTTTTTATTCATCATCAAGTCCTATTTTGAAGTTTTGTAAATTCTTGTAACAAATATTCACACTTTTCTAGGCTTATTTTCCTTATTCACACCTTTCTTATGTCATTTATGACCACTTCATACACTTATATGACACATTTAAGTGTATTTTTGAATTTAAACCTAATAAATGATATTAAATGCACTTTAATTCCTAATAACCTTTCACAAGCCTAGGGTGGGATCCATTCGCCATGAGTCCCCCTTCCCTCCAAATTCAAAATATTTCAAAGTTTCTTTCAGGTTTTTATTCAAAATTACCTATGTCAACCTGTGGTGTTGTATTATCAGGTTACTAAGGCACAAGTATGTATAAATAAGTGTTTTTCTCTCATTATTCAGCCCCCATTCATCTTAGTTTTCATTCAAGCATTCAAGCATTTCATCTCTAAGCATGTCACATCTTTTATCAAGCAATAATCAAATACTTTGGAGCTGCCTTTGCTTTATCTTCAGATTTCTTCAACAAGGGTTTGGTAAGTGATAACATTTACATGTTATTTGTTTATCATTCTCTTTCATTTCATTATTTCATATTCAAGGGTTTGATTACCAAAGTGGGATTTGACCAAGGAAAATCCCTATAACCTAATCCTTAACCATTTCCCCCCTCTTGGATGTGTGCTTGTAGATTTATAAAGCAAAAAGGTGTTGAAAAGTGGTCAATAAGTCAACAAAGCATTTTAAGTCAACATCAACCTATTTCAAGCTTGGAGAAGACCTACAAGCTGTTTTCTACATATTTGACTTCGACAACCCGACAGGAACAAAATTGTAGATTTGGGCCCATAGTCTTGATTCCTGAATCTATAGAATTATGGGAGAGGAGTGATTCACCACTTGTGGTGAATGAGTCCCACCTTAAGGCAAAAAAAGTGATTTTTCCAGATTCTAGTTTCTAGCAATCATAAACCAACTTTTAGGTGTTTTCATCAGGAGCAAGACTGATTCACCATCAATGGTGAATGAGTCCCACTATTTATATTCACTAATCTCAGAGAACATTTAGAATATTCCAAATTCACCTAGGTGCACTCAGTTCATCTCTGTTTTATCGCATTCATTCCTATTTACATTTTCTACATATCTCACTATGTTTTCAAACATTGGATAGAACATTAGTTTTGCATTCACATTTAGTCAATTTCATTATCTAATTGAATTCATATCATTCCATTTATCATCTTGCATCCTTATTTGAGTGAATCCTTCAATTTTGGTATTGGCAAAGTGTGTCCTAGAGGATTCTATCTCTCTCCTTTTAGGTGAAATATCCTAAGAGTGTAAGAGAAGCACATAGAACCTTCCTCTCCCATTCTACCCATATACCCAAAATTGATGATTCATTGGTAGGTTATTATTCTCCAAGATATAAGGTCAGCTTGTAGTGTTGTAATGTCAAGAATTACTACCTAATTTCAAGTATAAATACAAGTTTCTTTCTCTCATTTTCATACCTAGCATTCATGTATTCAAGAATTTTATTCACAAGAGTGTTTGAGAACTTACAAGAGCATTCAAGACATTTCAAGGGTATATTATCAAGCTTTCAAGAGCATTCTTCAAGTGTAAATCATCATGTCAATGACTAGTTGCATAATGTTGTTTTAGAGCTAACAATTGTGGTGTAGGATTTTGTGATTCAAGAAAGCATTGCATTCAAGATCTATCAACATCGAACTACATTTTAAGTCTACATACATTGGATCCATCACTTACATGTTTGAAAAACCTTGTTGCTAGGGTTTTGGTGAGTTGCAACATCATTATTTGTTCATTCATCATTCTCCATTTTATTTCATTATATTTCAAGGGTTTAATTACCAACAAGGGGTTTGACCAAGGAAAACCCCTATTCAGTAACCCCACAAACATTTTCCCCTCTCTTTGCATGTTATTTGTAGGTCTAGGTTGTAGATTTATCAAGGAGAAATATTTGAAATTTTTTCATCAAGTTCTCAAATCAATTCAAAGTTGTCAAAGTTGCAAAC
The DNA here is from genome assembly GCA_007258455.2 of Sequoia sempervirens. Taxonomy (NCBI): domain Eukaryota; kingdom Viridiplantae; phylum Streptophyta; class Pinopsida; order Cupressales; family Cupressaceae; genus Sequoia; species Sequoia sempervirens. The sequence goes on from VDFB02000002.1 coordinate 228,226,790, forward strand.
AAGACTTGGAGAAGACCTACAGTTTAAATATTGTCATTTAAGATTTGGATTCGAATCAGGAGCTGAAGAGTAGACTAAGAGCTATAGATTCCACTTTTAAATTTCTATAAATTTGGAAGTGGACTGATTCACCATTAGTGGCAAATGATTCCCACTGTAGGAGTCTATCAGAGATTTTTATCGATCTGCATACCCATTTGTCTGAAATCTATTCTGACATAGTTCACCCAAAGCAGGACTAAGTTGTCCAGCTTGGCATATGAGTCCCACTAGGCCCAAAAGGCAATAATTTTAGGATTAGAGAGCTCCATTCCATCTCTTTCCAGTTTCCATGTGCACACTTTCAATCTCATAAATTTATGTTACATTCTATTTGCATTCTTAGGTCCTTTTGTATATCACAGTGTGTTTTCAAACAGCTTGCATTTTCCAAGTTTTTACTTGGTGGTGAACCCCTATTATCTACTTTCAACCCCTAGAACAATTACCATTGATAGATTTCAATCTCCTTTTCATTGGAATATCAATGATTTTTTCTTGAGTGAAGCATTAAGATTTTTGTCTCTCTCCTCTTAGGTACAAAACCTTAGAAGTGTAAGAGAGTCCCATACACAAAAATCTTTGTTTCACATAATCAGGTACATCATATACATATCCATCAATATCAATTAAATTCTTCATTGCTTCACCAACCTTGACATTTTAACTTTCTACAATACTTTGAAATACTTAACATTTTCCATAGCTCTTTTGATATAACATTTGATTCTAAATACCTTGAAATACTTAACTTTAGGAATTCTTCCATGCCATAGCTCATAGGGGCTCTTTTTACTATTTACTATTTCTTGAACTCGATTGAATACATAAAAAACTATATGAATAGCTTCTCTCCAGTAGAATTTTGATAAACTAGCCTCATTAATCATTGATCTAGTGGCCTCTTGAACTATTCTATTCTTTCTTTCAACAACTCCATTTTTCTTAGGAGTTCTCAGAGCAGATAATTGTCTCTTTATTCCATGCAATTCACAAAACATATTAAATTCATGGAAGGTGAATTCTCCACCTCTGTCAGACCTTAATCATTTTATCCTCAAATTCACTTCATTTTCAACCATAGCTTTGAATGTCTTGAATCTATCTAATGCATCTAATTTCTCTCTAATAAATGTAACCCATATATATCTAGAATAATCATCAATAAAAAGAATAAAGTACCTTTGAACTTGTAGACTTCTCACTCTTGTAGGACCATAGAGATCTATGTGAATTCAATCTAGTAGTCTAGTAGTAGATTGTTCCTTTGATCTATAATGACTTCTAGCTTGCTTTCCAAACTGACAATTCCCGCAAATAGCATTAACAGGCTTTGTAATCCTTGGTAAATATCTCACGGCTTGAACCACACTAATCCTTTCCAAGTTATCAAAATTCATGTGATACATTCTTGGATGCCATAACCAACTGTCATTAATCTGAGTCATTAAGCATCATCCATCAACACCCTTAATTTGATAGATATTTCCTTCAAATTTGTTTCTTGCAGCAATCACTATTCTAGATCCTTTATGGATCTCACATCTTTCATCCTCAAACACAAGATTATATCCTTTACCACACATTTTTCCAACACTCAAAATATTATTCCTTAAGCCCTTAACATAGTAGACATCATCAATATTATGCTTTCCATCAAAACTTACTGAACCTATCCCACAAGTTTTAGCACCAGTATCATCTCCAAAAATAACCACGCAACCATCATAGTTTTCAAGTCTAAGGGTATGTGCAGGATCATCATGGAAAAAACAAGCCCTTAAGTGGCAAAAAAATCAGAAAAATCAGAGTTAGGCAAGTTGACATAAAAATTTGAATAAGTTATCTATATTATTTCAAAAATATGTAACAATAGAATCTGTAGAAAATTGAATGTAGTTTCTAAACTACTAGGTTTGTTTTAAAAAAAGAAAAATCTTGTTGGTGAAAATTTGAAATTTCAATGCAGTAGTACTTAAATTTCAAGGAAAAAATAAGAAGTAGGTGACTGTCTGACCACCCTAAGCACAATAAAATGATAATATTTTAGATATAAGTAGAGGACTCATGTCCTGATGTGATGAATATTTTTTTGTAATTTTTTTCCAAGTAAATAATTAATTATGTATTTTTTATTACAACTTTTAAAAAATATAAAAAAATTGTATGTCTGACCACCTTAACTTGGTCAAAACTTCATGAAATTCAAATTTTCTTTTTTTAATCCTATAGTATGTGAAGCATAAAATATGATTCATGTTTTGGATTGAAAAAATGTGATACCGTTTGAAAGCTATAGATGTTTTTCAATCAGCCTATCAATTGGGACTTTAGTCATAATTCGAATAGAAAATGAATAATAATTACTTATTAAATTCAAATTAAAGCATAATTTATATTGGTGGAAAGTTAAAAATCTCCTTGAAAAACCCTTTTCATTTCATCAATTTTGGGTAAAAAAAAGTCGTCAGCCACATACCCATCATATTGCCACTTTTTGGCCCATCATGATCCTGCACATACCCCTAACAAACTTACTCTTATCACCATTCATGTGATGTGAACAACCACTATCAACAACCCAATATTTCTTTTCATGTTTAGAATGTAAGGCAGAGATAATAGTACCTTCATTTTTCTCCTTCTCCGGAGGTATTTCCATCAATTGTTTTTCAGAATTAGCAAAACTAGGTTCATCTTTTATAGCCAAGAACAAGAATTCATTTCCATCAAGATCCTCATAATCATAATCCTCATCATATATACTAGCATTCTCATTCACATAATATGCTCTATTTATCTTCTTTCCTTTCTTTTGTTTCTCATATCTTTGTTTATTCCTCTTATCTCTTTTTGGACACTTTGCAGCATAATGACCTATTTCTCCACAATTAAAGCATTTAAAGGGTACCTTACCTTCATACTTTCCAAATCCTTTCTTCATCCTTTTCACAAAGTTAGCTTCTATTTCATCAATATTTTCTTCATCTAGATCTTTAGTTTTTGTAGCCTTAAAAGTAGCCCCTGATTTTCATCCATTCCTTAGATTTGGCTTTCTCATCTCATAAGATGTTAAATATCCCAATAATAGATCTTTAGCATAAGTCTTATAATATATACTTTGTTCAATAGAACACACCTTTTTTCTATAAGCATCAGGGAGAGTTCTAAGAATCTTCTTTACACTCTTGGTTTCATCTACAGTAGCACCAAGTCCTCTCATTCTAGATACTATCTCATCCAATTTCTATACATAAGCTTTAACATTCTCATCTTAAGGCATATGTAGAAGCTCAAACTATTAGGAACTAGATGAAGAATAAAAATAGAAATATTAATCAAGCATAGAACAAGAACACAATCACAACCAAATTATTTATCTTGGAAAACCCCAAACTTGGGAAAAACTAGCAATGAAGATCTTCATAGTAATCCTCAACCCCAATCGGGCTGAGGCTAGAGGTTTCAACCAACCACACATACAACGGAGTCACCAAGCCATTATATAGACTTGCATACATGAAAAACCATGGGCTCGAAACCATGGACCAATACAAATAGCACAAAACCATGTGCTAAAAATCACTAAAGGTTAATCCACTAACTCTAACCCAAGAACTAGTTTAACCCAACAATCCCCCCTTTAAACTTGGTCTTGGGGTTAGGACCAAACCCCCATTCCACAAGTACAAGTGCAATGCCCTCTCTGTCACCAAGATCAACATCAAACCAGGAATCCACATGACTCTAATCCCCTCTTACCACTTGGGAGAACTCCTTTTAGGCATTGAGCAAGCCATACCAAGTTTTATAGCCATCAGCCCAAATACATGTATTAAATTTTACATACAACTCCATTACAATTTTGTTATTGCTATAGGTAGCCTTGGCTACAAGCACCTACATACAATGAATTTAACCAAGAAAGATGCCTATAGCAACAACCATGACCAATCTTGTACATACTTTCTGAACTTCTTGTCTTGACAAAATTGAGAGAAATCCAACTTCATCTTGAAAGTCAAACAAGACCTCCATCACAACTAGAATGAGCACATTCACCACATCGCTTCGTTAACATTCCAGCTTCACACATGCTCAAACTTCTCCCATTATACTTTCTTCATCAATGCATCCGTCGGATTGCTCAATACTTCTCCAATGCTCAATCTTTAGCTGATTCTTTCATACTTCCTCAAGCTTGTTAGGCTAAGAAATCTTCATAGAAGAAATACCCAGAACCTTAAACACTAGGAAACATTACATGCAAGCACATGCAAGCTACATGTGAGTCCATGCAAGTGCATGCAACACACATCCAAGTACATGCAACTCACAAACCTACACATGCAAGCAAAATGAAAATCGCAAAACCTTGATCTAATACCTCTTGTTAGGAACCATATGAAGGATAAAAATAGAAACAAAAATAAAGCATGGAACAATGACACAATCATAGCAAAGTTATTTACCCTAGAAAAACCCAAACTAGGGAAAAAAAAACAATGAAGATCTTGAATATTAACCCTTAGCCCCAACCGGGCTAAGTTTGGAGGCTTCAACCAACCACACATACAATGGAGTCACCAAGCCATTATATACACTTCCATACATGCAAAACCATGGGATCAAAACCATGAGCTCCAAAACCATGGACCAATACAACTAGCACAAAACCATGTGCTAAAAACCAGTAAAGGTTAATCCACTAACTCTAACCCAAGAACTAGTTTAACCCAACACAAACTATGTTTCTAAATTTTGTAATTTTTCCTCTTTGAACCTTTCATCACCTTCATGTGCCCTTTCTAAAGAATCCCATACCTCCTCAATAGTCTTCAGGTTTTGAACATTAATCAACTCAAAATGTACAAGACTATTCTTCAAAATGTACTTTGCCTTGTTATTCACTTCATGTGCTTTAATCTCATCAGCCGTACTTGGCCCATTAGCAAGAGGAGTGTAAGGATTCTCATAATCTTTCTCCACATCATATCCATAATACTCCATATATTCTTCCATCAATATTTTCCATATAGAATAATTAGTTACTATAAACAAATATTTTAAAAGCCCTATTGGACACTTACCCTTCTAGGATCTTTCACCTAAAAGGCAAGGAATGGGGTTAAAATCTATGTAAAAACTCAAACAATTAATGTAAAAGGGGTGAATGATTCCTAAATGAGATGTACTAATATATTAATCTAAAAATGGAATGATATTCTGATGCAAAACCTAAGAATTATGAAGTGCTGGAAAACACAATGTGATATGAAAACATAACATAAACAACCTAAAAATGAAAATGAGACTAAAGAGAAGACTATAAAATAGAATGTGTGCACCTAGGAGATGAAGAGGAGTTGACTGAAGATTGTAGAGACCTCTAGATTCCTAGAAATTTTGATGTTGTAGCCTAATGGGACTAAGTCACTAGGTGGGGATATTTAGTCCTGGTTTTGCGAAAACTTTTTGAAATAAGAATCTGCCAGATGGGTGTTTGAAAATACATAAATAACTGTTCAAGCTCTAAAGTGGGACTAAAATTCTAGGAGGGGTGATTTAGTCCCCTTACAGGTTTCAAGAATCTTGGGACTGTAACCTGTAGTCTTAGGTCTGCAATCACTTTTCAGATGTGGGTCTGAATCTGAATCTTCAAAAAGTGACCTGTAGAATATCTCCAAGCTTCAATTAGGGTTGAGTTGAATTGAATGAATTTGAATTATTCAAAGCACCTTTTTCACACTTTAACCTTTAACAAATCTTCCTACAAAGTCTGCAAACACACATGCAAAGGGGGAAAAATGGTTGGGGGTTAGATTATAAGGTTTTTCCTTGGTCAAACCGCACTTTGGTAATAAAACCCTAAATAATAAAATGAAATGTAAAGATAATGATAAATAAACAACATGCAAGTGTCATAAACTTACCAAACCCCTGTTGAAAATTCAAAGATATGCAATGAAGAGCACCAATGGATGACTTGATTATGCTTAGAGTACTTGAATGGTTGAGAGATTGAATTCTTAATGAGTGTAAGAGAGTATGAAATTTTAGGAGATTAGGAGATTTAAAATCAGGGGAAAACCTCTTACTTATACTTTATTTTAGTAAATTCCCCAAAAATAACACATCACAGGCTGACCTCAAGGGTTAGAGCACAAAATACAGCCAAGAAATAAAAATTATTTTGATTTTTGTGCCTAGTGGGACTAAGTCACCCAAAGTTGCGACTTAGTCCACCTAGGAAATTTTGATTGGATGTCGAGAATTGAATTGCATTAAATGTTCTTTATCGGGTTCTTCTTCAACAAGACACTTAATTAAGGCCTGTAAGTGAATAGAGGGGCCATTTAAAGCATAAAAAGGGTGTAAATATTGATGACAAGCCTAAGAAATTGTGAAATTTTGTTACAAGACTTTAGAATACTTTGAAATAGGTCTTGGTAAGGTTATTTAGGTGAATTATAACATTATGATCCTATAAAAGTGTGAAGATTCATTACAACACCTTACAATACTCTTACAAGACATCAATAAATGCATTTTATTCAATTTGCAAGGACCCAAGACCTAATGTGGATGTGTAAACACCTCACAATACTAAGTCAAAGTCTCATTAAGTCCAATTTTTCATGAATTATTCCCAAATCAAGCAAGAAAAAAGGGATACTTTTTTCATGTCCACAGTTACATAGAACGTCAGATAATCATAAGTAACTTTGCTAGCCATCTTGAACCTTCCTTAAGTGGTTAAGCTCTTCTCCAAGGAACCAAGCTTTGATACCAATTGTTGAATAGGACAACTAAGAGGGGGGTGAATCAGTTGTCACAAAATTAAACCTTTAAATCATTCACTAAAACTAATCCTTAACACTGCTTGACTGATTAAATATCAAGTGTAAGTACAAAAACTCAAAACCATCACACAAATACAACAACACCAAACTTATGTGGAAAGTCCAATAAGGGAAAAACCATAGTGAGGATTAACTCACACTATAGATAATATCAAAGTCGATTACAAAAGACTCACTACTTGAGAAACAAGGCTCATAGCCAAAATGAGGACTCACTATCTAGATCAAGACTCACTATCGAATAGGGCTAACAACCTGGAGAGTTCACTACCAAAGAGATACAAAGAAGATAGAAGAGATATGTTATAGAGAGAAGAAAATCTCAATGCAACAGATAAATCCACCATAATTTTCTCAACCAATTACAGACATGCATGAATGATAGATTACACCTTCTACTCACTGCATCCAAAAACTCAACATTTAGGCTTCGCATTGATCTACCACACTCGCATCACACACACTCTCTGTTTCACTTCAATCTCATATCTATCTGCTCTATTTCTTTGTAGTTATATCTCTTTGTACTTTTTTCACTACTAACTCATTCTACATTTATACCATCTTCAACTTTGAAACATATCCAAAGTCATCCATCGAACATTAAATTCAAATTAGGTTGGTGCCAAAATATCCTAGGGTGGAATTAGAATGGGGGTGACCCAAACACATGTTTGATGAGGACCCAAATAGATCCAACATGCTACATCAACTTTGAAGATAGTGTTTAACACAAGGTTAGCCAAAATAGTATAAAACACATAGAATAATTAAGCACGAACCTTCTGGATACTGAAATTATCTTCAATTCAATCATAACAACTAACCTCTAGAACCAAAAGTCATAAGACTTTACCAAAGAGAAATACAAACCAATAACTTTTTTCTTGGACCTCAACCAGAACACAAAAAACTATAGTTCATAGCTGGTGAAGATAACTCACACTATACATTGAATTAGGAGCCAAAAATCTGGATATAACAGCTTCCAACAACCATAACCAACATATTTTAACCATAAAAACATAGGAGCTAAACCCGGAGAAATCGCTAAACACCTGCAACCTTTCTTCAATACAATTTTCTCAATATCCTCAACATATACAACCAATAACCTACAACCATGACATTAATGAAAATAGAAACCAGATGATAACCAATTGACCAGTTGACATCAATGACAACACCTTTATTCTTTTCCATTCTTGCAACAACTTTCAATAAATTTGCATAAATATAAGTGTTTGACTTTCCTTGAACCCCCGTGTTACTTAGTGTAACTCTTGGGACTTGGCTCCTACCACTAGTTCAAGGTTAAAAGATTCAAGTGGTTTTCCACCTAGTGGTTTCTTGGTATACTATTATCAAGGCTACTATCATGATTTGACTGGTCATAGATTATAAGGAACTCTCTTTTTACTAAAACCATTATTGGTGTTATGGAACTTATGGTGAAACCCTAGAAGCATTTGCATATGATACAATGTACCAATTACTTTTCAATTAAAATGCAAGTCACTAATCCTTTGTCCCAAAAGGGAACAAAGAATCTATCATTAATCCTTTTGAAAATCTTGTAACTAAGGCTCCCATATGAGCTTAGTTGTTTACACTCTTATTTTTTCATTTTTCCAAATAAGTTTGGTTCTCTACTCACAAAAGGCTTAAGTTCATTATTTATTTTCCATAGTCCCTTCCAAATACTTGAATACAATACCTTTGTATTTAATGATAGGTTTAAATATTAAACTGATAACAACCATTTCTTAAAGAAAGAAGAGAGTGTATTTACCCTGAACTAAACTTAAATATTTGCAAAACTACCAAGAAAAATATTTCTCCACTTGGAGATTAGACACTTAAGAAAGATACATTCATGATATTAAATAAGGCCAAACTACCTCCATTACTAGGTTCTAACAGCCCACTGATGTCTTTACTAGATCAAAGATGTATTTTGATTGAATTAAGAAAAGTTAGATGCAGTCTCTCAAGACCATAAATAAACTAAACCAATCAAGGAAGAATACATGCAAGACCCCCACAATCAACATTAAACTCATTATAACCTATTATAAATAAAAGACCATCAAATTTTCCCTAAGGTCGTTTCCTCATACCCCAATAAGGAAAGATAGGAAATGTATGAAGACTCTCACATAGAACTTACACTAGTTCATACTTTCATGAACCCACCAAAATATAAAAATTCAATTAAGTTGACTTAATGAACAAAGAAAAGAGTCTTTTAGGAGTTAGTAGATATTAATATTACTCTTAACTAAGCTTCAAACTCTAATATCCTCCAACAATTAGCATATAGTGATTAAAAGTAATAAAGAAAAGCTTCTGATTTAATCGCCGCTCAATTATTTGGTTGTGTGAAACCATGATCTACTTAACAAAAGGCTTTAGCTTATTTTCTCAATCTTATCTAACTATGATATCTTCCATATAGTAGAAACTATTGTATCATCCTAATGGTTGAAAAGAATATTAGGAAATTTAGTTGTGTTGTTGATATGTGGTTTTCATTGATGTCAACACTATTAGCATTGAGATGTTGAAGGCTGCATATGTCAAGGATATTGAGAAAATTGTAAAAGGAAAGGTTATAGGAAGTCTGTGGATTAGTCAAGGTCATGAACCTATTTTTTCCTATACATGGAAGTTCAGCTACTGTGGACTAAAGGTTTTACTATTGATATTTTCTAGATCATCCACCAGAAGTTTTAGAGGTCCACATGATTATTTGTGAAAGTTATGGGAATATGTGTTCTGACACTATTTCTATGGTCTCTATCAGTGTTCCTAATTGAATTCTATGTGATTCTGGTGATTTTACCTACTACAAATGTTTCTCTATTGTTTCTTGGTGCTCATGGATGCTTCTAGTATGTTATCTATCATTGTTTCATGTTCGCGTTGATCAGTGTGCTCGTGGTCAAAGATTTTCTTGTGCATGTTTGGTTTTTCTTGTTCTTAGCCAACATGATGGTGGTAGCGTGTTGTGGATTTTTTGGAGTTCAAAATTTAAATGATTGGAATGCTCGAGAATATTGTTTTAGGTCTTATCCTAATCCTTGCTGACAATATTTGATCCACATTGAAATTTTATTTGTAATATTGACCTGACATTTCCGATATTGTAAAATATATTTTGTATTCTCTGGCCAACTAGGTTGTTGATGTAAATCTGTATAGCAGATATATAAGCAAGGTTGTGTGAGTGAAGAAAGGTGCATATGTGTTTTTTTTTTCAATGTGTGTGTGTGAATTTTGTTTAAATAATTCGAAGGCAGAGCAGAGAGTGAAGAGTAAGAGCGAAGTGTGAGGAAAGTTTTTATGTGCTTAATTGGAATTGTACTATGGATTTTGTAGAAGCTATTCTATCAGTTCAAATCTTTGTCGATCTAATCCATTATCTGTTGGGAAATGAGCCCATTTGTAATTGAACAGTGAGTCTGAATGCATGTGCATTCCCTTTTTAGTTTTCATTATACTTCTAATAGGGTATAATCTTGTGGACTAATATCCACCATGGTTTTTCCCCTAACAGGGTTTCCATGCAAAAAATCTTGTTGTTCTATTTGTTTTTGGTGTTTTTATTGTTTGTAATTAATTGCTTGTTCATCAGATCAGAGATTAAGTTAAGTGTGAAATTTTTATTAAAGTTTATTTTTCTCTAACAACTGATTCAACCCCCCCTCTCAGTTGTTTGTCCTTGTTTTTCCAACAATTGGTATCAGAGCAGGTTCCTTTGAAAGAAGTTTAAAATATTTAGGTGATCTGAAATGGCATCATACAAGAAGGACATGGCATCATACAATAAGGACAACCCTAAATTTGATGGAACCAATTATTCATTGTGGAAGACAAGAATGGAATATCATTTGAAGTGCATTGGTGAGCCATATTGGTTGATCACAAAGAATTAGTATGTTATCTCTACGAATGGTACTTCCACTATTGATGAGAAGAAAGATGCTAAGAATAATGTCTAGGCTATGGAAGCTATACTGAGTGCTCTAATAGAGTCAGAGATGAAAAATATGTTAGGCTTGAAGATAGCTCATGAGATGTGGAAAAAGCTAGAGACTTTGTATGAAGAAGATGTACAAGTGAAGATGGCTAAGCTACAAAGTTTAAAGGGAAAGTATGAGAATCTAAAGATGGGTGAAGATGAGAATATCTCTTCCTTTATGTAGAAAGTGAATGAACTAGTGATGGGAACCAGATGTGCTAGTGGTGTCCTTGATGAAGATGAAATTGTGGGTAAGGTACTCAGATCATTACCTCCTTCCTACAAATCAAAGGCTCGTGCTATTGAAGAAACCAGATCTGTGACAAATCTGAAAAGAGATACACTGGTTGGTAAGTTAGTTGCTTTTGAGTTGAGGAAATTTGGGAAATATGTTCCTAAGACCGAGACTGCATTCAAAGATACTGTATCTAAGAGAAGCATGTCAAGATACGAACTAGGTGAGAGTTCCAAAAAGATATTCAAATATGAAGATGAAATGAAATAGCTTGAAGATCAAGAAAGAGAAGTAGAAGAACTTGAAGCAATGATTGAAAGAAGAGAAGGAAAAGGATGAGGTAAGAACGAAGGAAATTTTCCTCTTATATGTTTTTCATGCAATAAAATAGGTCAGTTTGCATCAAGGTTCCCTGATAGAGTTCCTAGATCTAAGCCTAACAAATAGAAATTTCAAAACAAATGTTATTTTGCTAAAGAGTATGAATCAGATGATGAGTATGAAGGAAATGAAGATGGATGGGTGTTCATTTCCATTAAAGAGAATGGTCTAGAGGCTAGTGAGTCTACTACTATTGAAAAATCTCTTGCAACCCATATAGAAGAGAAGGATGAGTGGGTCATTAATAGAGGATGCTCACATCATATGACTAGTGATAAGAGAAAATTTGTAAGTCTAGAAAAGTATGATGGCAGGATTGTAAAATTTGGTGACAATAATTCCTGTGAGATTCGTGGCAGAGGGTCTATCTGTCTTGGTGGTAAGCACAACACTAATGATGTTCTCTATATTGAAGGCTTGAAACACAATCTGTTAAGTGTTGGAAAGATGGTGGATAAGGGTTATGATCTTCAATTCAGAGATAAAAGATGCAAGATATATGGAAGTTCAGGGAACTTAATTGCTTCAAGTAAACATACAAAAGGTAATATTTTTCATTTGACTGCTACTAAGGAAATTTGTTTGATTGCACAAGTAGATGAAAGCTGGTTGTGGCATAGAAAGCTGTGTCATGTAAACTTTGTGTAACTCAGGGAAAATTCAGGTTTAGCAAATTAGTAACATATAAACCAAAACCTAAAGAAGTAATAGAGTGCAAAGGAGAAAAATATGAAAAAAAATGAAAAAATATTACCATAGGCCCGCAATCTCCATGTCCGACCTCCATTACACATTCTAGCTTGCTGAAAATAATATTTTTCCCTCATATTTTATGCAAGCAACCTACGACTATGCCATTGTCCTACACAACTATTGAAGGATTTATCCAAAATGACCCCATTAATTCCTAAGGACTCTAAAATGTGCATAAAATAGTTGAGAAGGACTAATAGCAAAATGCCAAAGTTCACACATGAAAGCTTGAGGCCCCAAAATGAAAGCAAAATTTCCATTTTATAGGAAAATGCAGTTTTGGAGGAACGACCAAGATTAAAATTTGATCAGTGCCTTAGAATCAACAAACAAGATTAAGAGTTGAGGTGTGGACAAAAATTAGGGAAATGACAAGAAAAGTTGGAGAATCAAATAATTAGTAACATTTATTTTATTTTTGGAGGAAAATGAAGAATGTTTGAATTAAAAATTAATTTAATTCAAAAGTGGGGAATCATGTAACAACAAATAATAAATTCCCATCATCTACTAAAATTAGGAGTTTGACCATTTTAAATAAATGATTTTATCTAAAATGAAGGAAATGCCCAGGTGGCACTAATTAAATAAATTAAAGAATTTATTTAATTAGAAGAAGACTTTGAAGAATTAATGACATATTTAAATAAATAAATAAATGAGATTTATTTATTTAAATAATCAAGAAGAATTAATGGACAGGGATAATTAAATAAATTAAGAAATTTATTTAATTATAGAAAGACTTTAGACCATGAGTGACGTATTTAAATAAATAAATAAGATTTATTTATTTAAATAATCAGGAAGAATAAAGAGACATGAATTAATTAAATAATTAAAAATTATTTAATTAATAGATGAGAATGGACCAAATGACATAATTAAATATTTTAATTATGCTAGGACGAGTGCATTGAAAATAGAGCTTGCAAGCCTAGGTCAATTTTTAGTGTCTACATTTTTCCCCTCTTTGTCATAATGCAGCTTCTTGCATTGTGACAAAGAAAATCAGTCAAAGCCATGCCCCAATGAAGGTATGGAGTATCAATGCCCCCTCAGGAAATTTTTCAAATTTTGGCTTCGCAACAGAAAAATTTCAAATGTGTCTCGACAAGGTAATTTGATGACCAGAAATTCAATGACGCAAACAGTTTCAAATTTGGACAAGTTTAAGGCACGCAAAAGGGCGGTGAAAGGTAGTCAAAAGAGCCTCCAGTAATAAAAATTAAGAAAAATCCCACTTTGACCCTATAAATAGGTTGAAAATGGGGTAAAAGTCAATTCATTTTCACATTTACTATAGTAATTTTGGAGAGCGAGGAGCGAGGAGAGCAACCAGAAAGATGGTGATTCCAATGACAGAGCACCACAGATACATCATGTAGACTTATAGATGGCCAGAGGGCGCAGAGGTAGTGATATGTACCCCTATCTTACTTCGTCATTTCATCATTTTACATGCATTTGTTATTATTTTTAGGACTAGGAACGAATGCTTTGCAACACATATGCATGTTCATAGGCTACATTAACGTTTGTGTTCCACGCATTTGATGTGTCGCGACGCAAATGCAAGGGATGTTTAGGATAGGGCAATTTGTCATGACACAATTGCGGAAAAGTGTGACGCATTCTCTAAGTCACACCGTAATCGAGGGATTCAGTGTTGCATTAAAAATATTGAGATGCATTCGCTGGCTTAAGGAACGCACTTAAACTAAGTGATGCATATGAAAAAATTCATGACGCAAGTGCTCTGCTACAACAGAAACGTGAAGTGGAATGACGCAATTGTCAGGATGTGATGCAATCGCAATATGGAATGACACACAAGCCTTATTGTGATGCAAATGAAGTCAACACGATGCATTTGACTTTGACTATGACCGAAGTTAACTTAGTGTATTTTCAAAATTTAAATGCTTTTGACCTAGATTAATGATAATGATGACTTTTAATAAGGTGGTGACATGTGTTTTGATATGTGCAGAGACAATTAGCATCGATTTATACGCACGAGAGTAGACCATCCACTTATGGATTCTGGGACCGGTTGCGGGATAAGGAGTGATGACAATTGATATGACTGGGCCTATATTATGTCCCCTATATGCCCATTGTGTCTGAAAATAGGGAACTTTTGACTGCACTATGAAAGAGATGGCATTATGAGACCTACTTGTTCCATTTGCTGATGGGGGAGGCCAGAGTTACTCTTGAGGATGTGTATCAGATTCTTCACCTGTTGATCCTAGGAAAGAAAATTGTGTATGACCCATAGCAAGGTTATCAAACATTCACATCCTATTATTATGACTAGGGTGAAGGGATAGGGATTGATCGCTACAAGATCCACTAAGAGTTCATGGCAGAGCATTATGTGCGATTTGATGCTCTACTAGCGACATTGATCATAGGTATACTAATTCCTAACCACCTAGGACATAGATTTCCTATTGGCTAGGGGAATGTACTTGTCGGTATGAGATGGGATAGGACCGTGTATGCCTGGGGACCTTCCCTGTTAGGTATGTTATATCATTACCTACAAGAGGTTTCCTGTGGGAGAGCGTAGAGTATTAGCTATGGGACAACACTTTTAATGATCTAGGCATGGGAGCACATTGCTATTTTTCATCCGTCCATCGAGAGTCCACAACTAGCAGATGGCATGCCTTACGTGTATTATTATGCAAGTGCATTACAACAGACTTGATATGGTGAGACAGGCTGGTGGAGACACCGAATTGACACCATGACATCATTCATTTGGAGGCCATATAGGGATTGTGGGTAGTTGGAGGATAAGGTTAATCATCTCAGCTTTTGCAAATAGTACAACTATTTGATTGGCCACACAATGTAGAGTCAGCTCATCATTGAGATGTACCTACCACAAAGAGTTCTACGACAGTTCGATGAGTAGCAGGGTGTTCCTATAAGAACAAATGAGTATGCCAAGTCATCCAGAGAGTCAGCATGGGGTCCAATGATATCTGTGCCATTCACCGTGCAACAAATTTATGGACCAGTGGCCTAGCAGTGGGGCTGGAGAGGAGGAGTGGTCGATCCAGGTATGACAGTGGATTATGATATATGGTGGCAGAGTCATAGGCCAATTCCTTTGATAGATCTAAATGGACTGGGGCCCATTGAAAGGAGATTAGTCATGCAACAAGTGTCATGAGGTTGGCAGGGAGGAAGAGTTGGAGATAGGGGAGAGGTAGAGGTTGAGGGAGAGATGGAGGCAGGGGTGGAGGGAGAGATGGAGATGATGAGGGAGATGGCAGGAGGAGGAGGAGAGGAGATGATGGGAGGCCTAGGAGGAGGGTGAGACAGCGGGTGGCTAGAGCGGCACTAGATGCTATCCCTGAGGTAGTTGAGGAGGAGCATGTAGAGGAGGAGCAGAGAGAGGAGGAGCATGCGGGGGAGGAGGATGTTAGACAGGAGATGGTGGAGGTGTCGAGAGAGGAGAGGTTCATGAGGGGAAATGAGGATGTGGGGGATGAGGAGGAGATTGGAGATGACGATGAGGCCATAGATGAGGCAGAGTGATTACTAAGATGGCAGATGGTAGAGGGGGATGATGGGGTACCCATAGGACCACTATTGCCACTGGATTCCACCATAGATCAACGTATAGTAGATCTTCAAAGGAGGCTAGATGAGAGTATAGTGTAGGTCAGGGCATTGCAGGTAGAGTTGGAGGTGGTCAGGGTAGAGCAGGATTAGGTAGTGATCTGCCAGTAGGAGTCAGTGCAGTAGTGCATAGAGTTTGTAAAGCTATGCTCAGGACCATTAGGGGATATGGAACAAGAGCTTGCTAGGGTGAGTACTTTTCTGGGTTAGTACAAATTATTACATGAGTAGGTGGTGCCACCCGAGAGGTAGGATCTAACACTGAAATGGTCACAGATGAGGATAGGAAGTGGTAGCAGGTCAGGGAGTGGCAGTAGCAGCAAGATTCAAAGCAGTACAGGGGGATCCACCTCCTCAGGCCATTCATCAGGGCACAGGTCTAGTCACTCCGACATAAATGTCTTGAGTCACATATTCAGTCATAGTCATGGTTCCACCGGGTCAGGGCATAGCTTAGCACACAGCCAGCATCTAGTGGTAGATCCATCAGCTTCATAGATACAGGAAAGAGTGTCATCTTAGGTGCACAGTACAGTTTAGACGACACCCTCAATGACAGTACCTTCAGACTCAGTTGCACAAACACAGGCCACAGTGATAGATCCCATAGCTTCCCAGGCACAGGTGACAGTGATGATGATGGCATCCATTCCGTTGGTAGAGCACCGACCCCCCAGATCTTCTCCTTGAGGGGATGAGGAGAGTACCTCCTAGAGGCATATTTACTTGATACTTCATACCTTTTATGTATTATGACATTATTGCCTCTCGATCCTGTGAGCTCCATTTTTGGGATACCTCCTAACTTTATCTTGTGAAATTTATATTTTTGAGATTATATATATATGTGTGATGTAGTTTTGATGTGTCCAATTTGGTTTATGCTATGTGATGAGGCATTATCTGGTGATGATTATGATTATTCAGTTATGATGACTATATGATGTTTATGTGATGTGATGTTTATGCATTTTTATGATTCCTATGATGTCATTGGTTATATGCATATGCCATTGATTCACTTATGATGATCATGTATGATGTGATGCAATGAGTTGTTTATGATTATATTCCATGATGATGCTATAGATGATATTGACATGATGATGATTATATTTTTTTATATTTTTTTCGTGTCATTCCTATGATTATGGATGCATTAATGGATGAAAATATTGTATATGAATAATATGGCATGTAATGCATTATGCTATGAATGCAAAATTTATGACTTAAATACAGACTAATGTAAATGTGTAATGGATGAAATGCAATGTCTATATGATTATGTATGAAAATGTATTTTTGTTTGTCACAAGATATTATCAAGAGACAAAAAAAAGGTGAGACCACTAGAGAGAAGGAAACAAATTTTAGTATGACAACAAATCCTTCAACACATTTCTATAGGACTAATAATTATTTCTCTTAATCATCATTGGGCGGATTATTGAAATGGCCAAAAAACACCATGATATGATGTAGATCAAGGTGTGCAAGGTTGTACCATCACATGAGACAAGCAGTCACAGACAAGGATGACCATGACTCATACCAAGAGAGTGATCACCCTAGTCTTGTTGTCATAATCAACTGCAAACAGTAAAGACAAGCAAGCCAAATCATGAACATCGTTGCTCCTCTGAATCATGTTGTCATGACATTCTTGAGGAAGTAGCATCATGATTTCCAAAAGAAAAAGACAAGATGAAATAATCATCATAAAATGTCGCTGCTCCTCTAAATCTTGTTATCAAGACATCATCGAGGAACTAGTAGTATGATGAAAGATTTAAATGCCAAGTGTCTAGATCCCACAATTTCAAAGTTGCCAATTGTGTCAGGTGTGTCTAAATGTCAAGTGTCTTAGTGTCAAGATGTCAGGGTTGACGATGTTGAGGTGTCAAGTTCAAGGACACATCCTGAACAATGTCGATGTCAAGATGTCGAATTTAGGAAGGACACATCCTAAATAATGTCGATGTCAAGATGCCAAATTTAGGAAGGACACATCCTGAATAATTTCGATGTCAAGATACCAAATTCAGGAAGGACACATCCTGAATAATGTCGATATCAAGAGGAATATATCTCAAATTTCATGAAAATCCTCAAAATTCCAGATGACTATGATGATGCCTAACAAGGACACATCCTAGGACTGAGATAAGTGATGGGGTTATTCTTCAAATGGACACATCTGAAGAATAATCAAGATTTGATGACTAGACTAGTTTGACCAAGTTTGACCAAGTTTGCCTGATTTTGATATGCCATGATAGTTGTCATGTTTGATTGAAAAATTGTCAAAGTATTCTTGAGGAGATTATCTGCTTGAATTTTGACAAAGATAAATTTAAATATTGTTTAATGTGTGAGAAAATTGTGCAATGAACCCTAATGGACTGACCTAGTGTGGCCTCAAGGGCTCATCAACAGATGGCCTCGCCTATGTCATACACTCAGAGACCTTGTAGTTCGACATGACCAATGAATTTGTCTTTTTGACCAAAGATTGAGTCATGATTTGTTTTGACAAACCTAAAAGGACTAACCTAATGTCTCAGGGGCTTGAATATGAGCCTTTCCTATGTAGCAAATGCACATAGACAACGTAGTTTGACAATGACAAAGATTGATAAGACTTTAACTGATGAGACTATGTTGACTTGACTGACATGACTCTATTTTTGGGATTTTGATATTATTTGAATGTTTTTTGTTTTCTTCAAGACATTTCTTAATTTTTAGGTCTTTTTTCAGGACATTTTATGATTTTTAGGATTTTTTTCAAGATTTTTTTGCGATTTTTAAGGATTTTTTCAAGACTTTTAGGATTTTTAGGATTTTTTAGGCCTTTTCGATTGTTAGGACTATGTGCAATACCCACTACATTCTCATGATAATTTTTTTTCCCTAGTCAAGTTGAGAATGAGCCAGGCGAAATGGGATGGAAAAGGCATGATCATTATGAATGATAGGTGTTGTGCAAAGCTTTGACGTCAACCATTGTTATCCATGGAAATAAGTGTCATGATTTCAAGGTGGCACATTATGATGAATGTCAGAAAAATTGGATGTTTATTAGGGACTAAGGTAGATAGAGTGACAGTAGATGGCACAATAATGACTAACTAGACATGGCGCCTGTTTGCCAGGTTTTCATCATGGTACTTATCCAAAGCAACTGTTTACAAGGTTTTCACTATTGGATGAATTATTTCTCTTTATTTTTACCAATTTTTCACTTATTTATTTTGGTGTCACTAGGACACCTATTTTCCAGGTTTTCATCAAGGTGACGATTTTTTGTAGTTTCCAATTTTTTTATATTTTTAAATGGTTGTTGGCTAAGCCTTTTTGTATGCTATGCATAGAATTTGCATAAATACAGACTGTTTATTGGTTTTGTCAATTGTTCACCATCAGGAGTAGCTAGCTGATATGCCCCAAAACCAAATGACATGGTGATGATGTGAGGAACCAGCCAATTAGGCTCAAACTTGTCGTGTTTTTCCCTGTCTGATTGATTCTTAGAGTTCTACATGAGAACCAAATCACCAATGTCAAACTTCTGAGTCATTACTCTTTTGTTGTAACTTCTGCAAAGATTATTTTGGTATGCCTACAAATGGTTCAAGGAATTATGTTTGTGTTCATCTAGCATTTCTAATTCATGCAGTCATGATTGTCTATACTCTTCATCATTGATCAAAACTTTCATAGAGACACATAGGGATGGAATTTCAACCTGTATACATCTAAAAATGGTCACAATTGATTAAGCTTGTTAATTAATTAAATATAAATTATTTAATCAACCTCCTAAAGTCATCTACATATAAATAAATTTAACTATTTATTTATATTGTTCATTCTTTTAATTATTCTACCTTAATTAAATAATGAACTTTATTTAATTATTGACATTGCCCATTTTCCTCTTAATTGAATTAAATAAATTTTTATAATTTATTTATATTGATTATCATATTATTCTAACTTTGAATATTTGAAATTCAAATATGGAATATTCTCTTCATCTTCTCCCCCCACAAATAATTAAATATTTTTAAATATTTAATTACACTCTAAATTCACTTCTAAAACATAATTAAATATAATTTATTTAATTATGTGAGTTTCTAAATTCATCTTCACATATGATTAAATATAATTTATTTAATTATGTGAGTTTCTAAATCCATCTTCACATATGATTAAATATAATTTATTTAATTATGTGAGTTTCTAAATCCATCTTCACATATGATTAAATATAATTTATTTAATTATGTGAGTTTCTAAATCCATCTTCACATATAATTAAATATGATTTATTTAATTATGCGATTTTCCATATCCATCTCCACTTCCAAATTAAATAAATTTAATTTATTTAATTTTAACTCACTCTAAACTCACCCTTCCAAATTCTTAACTTGCTCTTCGAAATGGAAATTTCCCTTCGAAACTCAATGACGAAAATTGACAGAAAAGGGAAACCTTCCATCCTCTTCTCCATTTTCGAAAATCTGCCACCGTCCGTTCGAATAAGCTTAATCCGGGCCGTCAATCGAATCAGCGAATCAAATCTGTTCGAAAACTCTATAAATTCTGGCAAAAATCCAAGCTTTGGTTAGACTACGCATACACACTATGCATTCATATGCATTTACACAACCATAATTGCAATCAGCTTATGCATTCACATCATTTTCAGCATCACAACAATCTTATCATCTTAGCATAGCTTTGCATTTAGCATAATATGCATTTGCATTTTTATCTCGTTCTTCACGTTGTCTTTTTGTTGAGCTTTATTTTCTTATCTGAGATCCATTCGAAACAACAAAACGCTGAAGTTAGAGGAAGATAAAACGACTTCGGGGAAGCTGCTATCATGGTTTGCTCATTCCATTTATTTTTTAGCTTTCTTGATTTAATGTTTTATTAATATGTGTTTGATTTTAATTTAGATTGATCCAATATTTCACACACACATAAAATGGCACCCACCGTGGGGCTTGAACCCATGAATTTAACATTATCTACAAGTTTGTTTTGACAATTTCCATGTTCTGAAGTAAATTTTTGGAAAAAAATTGGTGTTTAGGCACATTCAAAATTTTCTGTGGCACATACAGGGTTTTTAACTTTTCTATTTTGCAGGATTTTGGGGCGCATCTAGTATTTATTTAGGTACATCTAGTATCTGTTTAAGCACATATAGTAACTGTTTAGGTGCATATAGTAACTGTTTAGGTGCATACAATAAGCTTTCCTCTTTCACATGCAATAACTATTTTAAGGGCATATAAATCTTTCTTGTGGCACATATTGCTTCTGTTATTTTCATATAGATTTTGTTTCGGTGCATATAGTTTCTGTTCTAGCACATATTACTTTTGTTCTAGTGTATATATCTTCTGGCGCATATACCTTCTATTCTGGCACATATGGATTGTAACAAAAATATAGAATTATGAGTCTGACGCCTTCTGCAGATAGAATTCTTTTTATTTTTTTTTTAATTTTAAAATGAAGCAATCCTAGGGTAGCCACATCTGGATAAAATGAAGCAATCTAGGATAGTCACCAAACAATGATCTTTGCAGTTAAAATTGAACAAACTTGTTTTTGGTGAAGCAATATCTTCACTTAGATTAGATCATTATGATTTGGGTTTAAAATGAACATTTGGTTGCTTTGACTGTGGTAATAGGTCTACGCTCTCCCCTTAACTGGGTGATCAAAATACCAGACTTGCCTTTTCAATTTTATGAATTTAACTGTTTCAATTACATCCTTTAGAGAGCTTTCTGTAGTGGGGAAAAGTACTCACCCTAGGGGAACGACTCAAGTGGGTTCAAGCCAAAGCCAGGCTATTCTGCCCCACTATAAAATTTAAAGCGAATCTGGGGAAACCCTCTTTTGCCGATAGTGTGCAAGATAACCATCCCAAAAACCTTTGTTCTAAAGGTTGGAAGGTCTCCTGAGGGATTTTATTATTTCCGCACCGAATGGAAATCCTTACTACAAACCTAGTGTAGTGGCCAGCCGAAGTCAGTTTCTGAACATTCTAATAATCACAGTGCAAGGGGAGGGAAGAATCTGTCCCCAAGACACTCACCATATAACTGCCAAGGACCGTTTGCTTAGGGAATCCGGTATCCACTTATGTAACCCTAAGTATGCGCTTGGAAAAGACAAAAACACGGGTGCCCCTTAAGGGGTGAGACGGCTGTGTGAGTTGACGCAGTTCTAAGATGTGGGCTATTGATTACTAGAATGACCTACTTGAGAATTAAGAGTGAGTCTACCTGAATTGTCTTTCATGTGATAAACCTGTGAAAACACTTGTTGAAAACATTTTCTTGATCATACACTTGATTTTAGTATAGGGTTTTTCAAAAAAGCAACTATTTTCATAATGTTTATTGTGTCTTCCATGTGTGCTTGTTTAATAATCATCATTACATTCTTCAAATTTCAAAATTCAAACTTGAGCAGATGTCTTGTGTGAATGATTTATGTTTGTACATGTGTTATCATTCATTTAAATATTGCCAAATCAAGCTAAACACCAAACACATAAAGACAAGTCACTCTACACATTCTTCCAACACATTCATATCCAATCACTTTCATCTTAATCAAACCAAGTCATCCAATATAATCATTCCATATTATCACCATCACCACTTGTCAAAATGGTCATAATCATAAACAAGCCCAATCCTAATCATAATCCAAGGGGGCTATCCCTCTAGGCTAAATCATGAGACAAAACCTAAGCCCAAGATCATAATTCAAGGAGTTCCTTTCTATAGTCCAAATAATGAAACAAAACCAAAACCTAAAATCAGACTTCAAGGGGCTTCTCCTTCCACCTCATACCAATCTTATCCATCCACCTCTTCGTATTTCAATGACACATCAACCTATCAAGCCACATTACAACAAACACATGTGAACCTAATTTCTACCTTGCAACAAAGCCAAACTTCCTCAAGTCTTAATGCTACCTTCGACAAGGGGAACACCAATCTAGTTCATGTACCCTCTAACTTTATCATACCATCATCCAATCAAAATCAAAATCCTAATCCAACACCTTCCACCCATACACCTACAAAGGATGTGACCCAAGGACTACAAGCAAGGAATCAATTATCACCATGTCATTCAACACATATACTTGAACATGCAAAAGAATCCTCAAACATCATGCCAAGTCCTTCAAGCCAATCATGTCATCCACAACCACTTGATCCAATTCAAGAGTATCCCCTTGTAAGTCCAAGTCACCCTTTGTCATGCTCCTATGTTTTTGACCATCAAGAACATGACAAGTCTCTCCATGAGAAATCCTCTTCCACCTCCATTCAAATAAGTCATGAGGTATGTCAAGAGCACAATCCTAAACATGCAGAAACATTACCCCCTCATCCACATAAAGATCAACACCCTCCTAATGATTCCATTCATAACATACCTAATATTATTCATGATCAATCTTCCATCTTTGATCAAGACCCCTTTTATGATCACGAAGCCCATGATGATCCTCTAAGCCAACTTTATGCATTCCATGGTCAAGAGCTTTCCACCTCACCCATCAATGATGCACAAACATCCACTTCCCTTGATGAGACATATGCCTCCCAAGCACACATAGAAGATCAAACAAATATCTTGGATCTAAGTGAACACAATGCTAATCAAGATCCTAATGATCCTCCATCACCCACTATCGACCCCATTGCAAGTCCTCCATCATATCCTATTGGTTTTTCTACCCTCATTCATGAATGTTCCTACTTCGAACAACAACCATTATCTTCCCTTCATCCAATAAGGGACTTGTGTCTAGTGTTTCACTTACACCTAGTCCCATTGTCCATTGCACACTCCAAAACATGAACCACCAAGGTAAAGGTCTAGACCTTCATGAACAAGATATTTTGGAGCCTATACATGTCAAAGTCCCTCCACACTCTTATGGCCTTGGACATACACCCCAAGGATAACAACCTAAAGATGTTGGTACTTCCTCCATGCATCCTAAATCCACTTTCCATCATAAAGCCTATCATATGCCTAAAACATATGTTGTCATTCCACCACCATCATCCTATAAATGTCAAAAGCATGTGACCATACACTTCCCTCCATCCACTCTACCACCATTGCTTCCAACTCCTAATATCCCTCCATCTACTTTACCACCGTTACTCCCAACACCTAATATCCCTACCATCCAATCATTTTATCCATTTATCCATAAATACCCTAATCTTCCTGATCATGACCAATAAATGCACACATTGTATAAACATGAAGCTTCCACCCATTCCACCATACCCATGAGATTCAAATGCAATAATTTCAATGCCTCTACCTATAAAGTAAAAAATCCTAAGGGTTCTCATGCCTTAGGACATCAATACAAAAATTCAAAGAAAAATACATCTAAAAAGCTATATAAGCCCATACCTCCAAAAGTAAAGGCCAAAACTAAAATGGTTTGGTACCTAAGCAAAAAGAAAGAAATTCAAATGAGGCATTCACATCACAAAAATCCCAACCATCCACTTCCATCCCACATTCTCATTCCATTCAAAAATCTAAAATTCCTAAAACCCACAAGCAAAATAAAAATCATAAAAATACTAAGTCTATATGGGTACCTAAAACATTTCATCCACCACCTCCTAAGCAAACATATCCATTGCTTCTTACACCCCATTCACATCAAAAACTTCAACGTTTACCATAGTGTGTGCAACCATTGGTCATGGTTCCCTTCCATTTCACAACAATTCCACATACCTCCATCTCCCCACCCTTCACTCATTATCCTACATATCTCCCCCATCATCTTCCTATGGTCCATGCTTTTGGCGAAACCTCCCCATTCATCTTTTCCATAAGTCCCATATAATACCTATCATCTTCCCTACATAATCAATATCATAATCCATTATTGTCCTCCATCATCCACATCATAATCCATCATCTACCTACTCCATCTCCCTTTGATGTCATCCCTTACCAACATCTATGAGCATAATGACATTTGACATGGTCCATGCAATGACATCTATCTAGCGGGACTACCAACTTTCATGCAACTAGACACTTGAGTCCCTCCTATCCATATTCCCCTTCTCCTATCAAAAAAAACAAAAAAAAAAAAAGTAAAGAGAAATCCCTTCGTCCAACGGTAAACTTGGTAAACAAGCACCTTGGATAAGTATGATGATGAAAACCTGGCAAATAGGCGTCATGTGTAGGTTGATCTTCTATTCCACTTACACTTAGGGGCACAATGTCTTATCTATCCAACCTATCATTTTCATATCATATCATTTCCATCCTACCTACCATCTTTAGCCATCATACATACCTATCATATCAAGTCCATTCATCCACCCTTCTTCTTTTGATCTTGATGAAGATATAGGGGAAAAATATTGAAACACGTTTTGGGTATCTCTTGACATACCTCACCCAATCTAAACCAACCATATCATTATCCTATTGTCATAAGCTTTTTCATGAAAAATCCTAAGTCTTGTACCTAGAATGGGGCATGTTATTCCTATGTGACATAGTCTTTGAAGATCACATCCTTGCTCTCTTATGATGCATACATCCATACCATCCATCCATATATCATGAGAATTTTATCCCTTATCCCATCACCCACCCTTGCACCTAGACTTGGTTTTCCCCTTGTCATTGGTATCTAGCGCAAAGGCTACTTAAATTTCGACACCTCAAAACATCAAAATCCAAAAAACAAAAATCATAAAACATCAAAAATCCAAAAAAATCAGAAAACATCAAAATCCAAAAAAATTAGAAAACATCAAAATCCAAAAAAATCATAAAACATCAAAAATCCAAAAAAAAAAAAAAATCATTAGAAAACATCAAAAACAGACACTATTGTAGCTCTCCATCTATTAGTTCATGTTCTGCACTTGACTTTTCAGCCTTCTTTTTCATGCATCTTTTCCATCATCTTAGGGCCACACCAGCATCATGCTATCATCATTTTACCTCAGAGTGATAATGTCTTATCATGGCTTTATTTATTGTACATATTCGTTTCAACAAGTTGTCTCAATACCGATGGCAAACGTTGACATACTGGGGGCAATCAACTTTTAGGTTTTACTGAAACAGCTAGACAATAACATCAAAACCAATCACGTGAACAAAGCAACCAAATTAAACCAAAACATCCAATCATTGATCCATATCACAGTAGATTTTAGTTGTGCACCTTATCATGACTCATATCGGGATGATCTATAATCTGAATAATGTTTGGAATAACAGTCTTTCATTTTTTTGAACAATGGTTGTTTAGTTTTTGATATCATTTCTCTGGAGCACACTCAATGATGTACTGAACTAGAGTGGCAAGGAAAGGGAATGATTTTTCTTTGTCTACTGTCTAGAGGTTAATCATTTATCTATTACAAATATGTCGCGAGACGTGATGATTAAAGTTTATCATTGATGAAAGTTCCAAATTTGCATCAGATGGTGGTTAGTCTTTGTCTGTTCATGCAAGAAATGCTCAAGTCATCTCGGTTCAATTATACCTCGATGCTTGTGTTTGCTTGCTATATCAAAAATTATGAAAGTTGTACTCTGGTCATAATTGGTGCTAATTTCCCCTATGATGCTTGTACATACTTCCAACATTTTAAAACACTCTATGATGATTTAAGAATGCTAACAAAAAGTTCAACAAATGGTTGGTTTCATTTAGTTGCATTTCATTTTGGCTCATTATACATAACTACATATTGGATTTGCATCAAAAGTTTTGAAAGGTCAACAACAAACATCAATGGATATCATGTCTCTTTGGACTACTT